>JAGQDJ010000009.1:0-463342 GCA_022885665.1 Triops longicaudatus
GAGACTTGAATCCGAGTTATAACGTTTCGCACCAACGAACATTCAACCTAAGGTAAAAGGAGACGATATCTTTTTATTTATCGATTTTATTACTACCATTTTTTATAAAGGTTCACGCATCTCCCGTATCGGTATCATGCGTCGTATATTGGAGCAAATGTTCTAGCGAATAGCGGAGGGTTCGAGCAAGCAATGGTGACACAGCAAGAATGAAAAACTTTGGGTCCCAACGTGATTCGCAGATGGAATTTGTAATTAATTCATGTTAATGTGTATGATTTCCATGTCCCTTGCCTAAAGTGGTCTTATTGCCTCTCGTTATATTATTTCTAAGAATGTAAAATTGCGTGTTTTTTGTTAAAGCAAATCAAAACGTGATACACAACATGTATGCCAAAATTACGTGTGATTATTATATTTTACCTTCTTTCATCGTGAAAATACTTTATTTGAGACCAGTCGAGATGTATAAAAAGATTTCAGCTATGAGATCGTCAGAACTTTCAAAAATACTATTAGGTATTTGTGTATTGGGGTGCGTGAAAAAGCACCACGATTTTTGTTACAGAAGAGAAGTGTCATAAAATTTCTAGCGAATTAGTCGCGCTTGACAGCGACAAATCCACGGTAGTAATTTTATTTCTGCCAATAAAAGTTTGTTCTAATGGAACAATTATTATCGTACTTATTAATTTTATTGGAATTACAAAGATTATGGTAATTCTGACTTAACCTAATTAACCGACATGTCTGCAATTTGAAAATTAAGGAATGCAAATGGTCAGCCTCGACGAGAGGATTCCGAATCTGTAAGAGTTATTGCGCTAGCCCTTCAAATAAGTGAGAAAATTGAGCTTGAATATGAAATTATGCCCTGAGGGCGTCTCAGGAGCCAAAAATTTTGAAATCTCATAAGGAATAACATGGGAAAAAGTGCGATGCATGATGCCAGCATCATGGTTTTTGAGGCCTCGTTCACCCTTTCCTATCCCCTATCATGCTTCCCGTGGTACTCTTGGCAATTCCAATTTTATTGGGATATACCAGGTACCATGGGAAGCAGGACAGGGTATAGTCTCTGAAAAACCAAACCTCAGACTCGGGGAATCGAGCCCACGACCTCACGATCACAAGTCCAGGACTTAGATCGCTAAGCCGTAACACCTTGTGCTTCAGGTATACGAACGCATGTATAAATTCAATACATAGATTTTTGAAACTACAGTCTCCATTAATGGAGTCGGGGCTTATCTTACTGATTACTTGTTTTAAATACCAAAACAATCCGGTGGTTTGTTACCTATGTAACTTGTCACAGATGCTAACTAGTACTGTTCTTTGATTATTTTTAGACTTCTTTCTGTCAGGAAGTTTGTTCAAAATAAAGTACTATAGTCAACACTTAAGGTTCAGGCAAATTTCTATGTATTACGACGTACAGAACATTTTCAAGTTATTCCAATGGATGAGTTTGGAATTACAGGAATCTTATTGCATACAAAGTATGAGGAATCTCCTTGCATGTCGCCCGTAAATTGATATTGAACTTCTGAACTCAAAACTGAATAAAATAACAACAAAAATTACACATTGCACACTGCTTCACATCTCATAGGCAAGAGTTGACATTAGTAAAGCTAAGTAAAAAAACAGAATTCTAGTTAAATCAGTATAAACACATTGACAATCAGCACAGCAAAGCGCTTTGCATTCCTTTCGTTATTTGAAATATAAATGTTACTTATGGTATGTTGATCGTTCACTTGTCATTTGTGAAGACTAGAGCTGTTCATTTATTGNACATTGACAATCAGCACAGCAAAGCGCTTTGCATTCCTTTCGTTATTTGAAATATAAATGTTACTTATGGTATGTTGATCGTTCACTTGTCATTTGTGAAGACTAGAGCTGTTCATTTATTGTTTCTTAGAATTCTTTCAGGTAGGGAACAGGGGCGCAGCGAATGGAGGGGGGCTCCCCCCCTCCCGAAATTATTTTCTTGTGTGCAAGTAAGCTCAGTGGCAGCATCAAGAAAAAGTTGCCCCCCCACCCCCCGAAAAAAAAAAATTCCTGGCTGCGCCCCTGGCGTCAGTCAAGCTATTTTCTCCCATTATTTCCTCTCCTGGGACTAGCTTAAGGGTTTCAAAGGTTAACTTTTTATTTCAGACTCACCGTTCCTAAGAGAAGGACCAAAATCTGTCACGACTTTCCGCAGGAAAGTGCGTCCATCTTCACTCCCACGTGAGCCATTTTTAAGAGACATTTTTAAGCATGACACAGAAAAATCCTTGTTTATGGTTGCTTGTATTGCCACTCATTTGATTCATGGCGGCGAACAAACATGAACTGAACAAGAAACGGGGAAGAAAAATTATGAGGCCGTTACATTATTGATTGAACTTCAAGCCAGCACTAGGAGCCACACACACTAACGTATTGTTCGGCCCTTTAGTCAACCTAATTTTGCTGATGGCTAACCAAGGAAATAAAACCCAGAAAGTAAGAAGACTGTCAAGGGTTACCAGGGGTGCTTGTTTGCTGTTATACGGTTCATTCACTGACAATCAACCAAATTCCATGCACGCCCTAACACAAACAAAACAAGATCAGTTTCATAGCCTATACATCATGTACAGTACAACAAAGAATTTTGCCTTCAGAATTCTTCTTTCTCTAGTTTTGTTTAGCCGTTACAACATCTTTGACGCCACTCTGTATCCCTTCCTTCATGACTGTACAGTATGTCATGTTATTTTGAAACACGAGACTTTAAAAATTAGGCGGAAAATTACATTTGCTGGTGTTGTAACCAACCTTGTCCCTTTACCTTGTGCCATACAATTTCGTCTAACACAGAGAGACATTTGCTGAGATGATATAAAACGAAAAAAATATATGAAAAAAAGTCTAACAATCACCCTGTGGACGTACTTCCTCTATTTCTATGCCACAGAAGAGACTAGCTGGGCCATTTTACGAAAAAATAGCCGGCATAAAAGGGTTATGCGATTAGCGAATGAGCCTAGCAAAATTTCGTGGTAAGAAGTCATAGTCTGCAAAAATAAATTCAAACGGGGTTAACGGAAGAGTAAAACCAAAGCCCATTCCAGAAAAAAAGTCCAACGAAGCCCCCAATTTTCACATACGCTTGTTTTATGTTCATTTCATTTTCACTTATTTGCATGGGAGTTAAGAGAGGTTGGGTTCAGGGAGGAGTAAAAAGGGTGTGTGACGAGCCAAGATAAGTGACTGTACCAAGGGACGGGGTTAGGGGCTAACAGAGGGGTCTCAGTTGTTGTTTTTTTCTTCTTCTTTATCGCTAATTACTCCTATTTATCGGATTTTCAACAATCGACACAAGCTCTCCAAATAGACTTCCGTTTCTAGCGCACTCCTTTTTCACTTCAAGCATTTCGCAATTTTTTCTCCACGCACCTCAGGAATCCGAGTTTGTGCTGAAGTTTTTCGCTTTGTTCACTCTCACAACACCCCATTCACTTCATTTAAGAACGACTTTTTTCCTCTATAACAACAACTTCTTTTCGCAGCACTATAGTTTAAGGTGAAACATTACGACGCTCCATCACACATCATGAAACGATTCATTTGGCAGGAGAAGGTCCTGACGGTGAAGGACTTGGTACTAGGCTATTTCCTTCGTTTTTGTGACTGATTTCTAAGTCGGCCAATCTTCGCCAGAGCTCATCGCGCTCCTTTTCTTTCTTCTTCTCCCTGTAATTGTGTTAACAAAAGATAAGACCACATCAATATACCCCCAGTATTTAGGTGGCTGAAAACAAAAGGTATCTTACTTTTGCCTTTCCGCTTTATACGTGGCAGTAAGTTCATCAAAAAGCTTCGAGTTCATTTCCATGAAAGTCTTGAGTACATTATAGACCAGTGCTACAATCGTTTGGTTCCAGTGTTCCTTGGAGATACGATATAGTGCAGGGAACATAATAGGCATAATGACGCTGCTGTTTTCCTCAATCAGGCTCATGACATATTCGTTATTCCAAAAGTACAAGGCTCGCTCAGCAACCTTAATCAACCATAAGAATAAAACGTGTCAAAATGGGGAACAGTGGTGCACAAAAAATAAGCTTAATGCAATCAATAAATCGGAGATAAAAAAATCCGTTCGCCCCCACCTGAAAATGCGGACTAGACACGCACCGCGCGATTTGTTTGAACAGAGGTTCTTGTATCTTCACGAACTGGGTGGGTTCCGTCACATCTAATATTTCTTCGATTTCGCCTAAGAACATCACTTCTTTTTGCGAGCAAGTCTTGGGCCAATACTTCAGAAGTCCTCGTATAACTTCTTCTGTCAGTGTAGCGTCTTTCTCCAAAAACTGGACCACACAATAGGCCAACTGGGCATGGTAAAGTGACAGGCACTTAACCTTGTGCAAGGGTAGGAGCACCTTCACTAAAAACTGCTTATGTTCTGCCTTCAATGGCAACGCAAATCCATTAATGATACTAAAATAACAACGAACCCGTGAGTTAGCTTATCGACTAATATAAACATTTTTTTCTTTACCTGCCCAAAATTTCCAGCAGTTCACTCACACCATTAAAATGTTCCGTTTCATAAACAAACCTAACAAATTTGCTTGTCAAATGACTTCCGACTATCTTGTAATGAATGTTTAATTTACCGTAAAAAGATATTATTAATTTGTTTCCTTATGAACGCTCGGAGGCCAAGGAATTTTCCATAAATCCGGTGTAACACTGTTTTCAGAAAATCCCTCTCCCGAGGATCTTCGCTATCAAACAGTTCCAGCAGCTAAAACGGCAGAAAGATGTTAATTACTTGTGTCAGACATTTCCTCTTCCTTCATTTACTTGTAAAACAAATTTTTGGTCTATAACTTTCTTGCCAATGCTAGGTTGAAAATCCGGCGACTCCAAGAACCGTAGGAAAAACTCGTATACCAGCTGTTGGTTCGGTTCCATCCAAACGAGAAATGAGAAGGAAAACAGTCCATTATAACCATTTCAAGCTCTCCGTGGAATTATTGCTAATTTCTTGAAATACTACACCCAAAGCCACAATACAATGCCAGGCAAAGCTTGGGGACAACTACATTTCTACCGTGATGGGTTCTCTCTGCCCTCTTGTTTTTTTCTTTTTCTTGACAGCTTTTTTTAGACGGGTTGTTACAGGGCATTCGTTAAAGCAAACACATACGCGGTTTTCTCAATCTTTACAAAAAGCAGGGTTTCCTAGGTGAGGGAGAGAGGTTCCTTCGGTAGTCATGGCAAATCATGCAGGTGTGACATGCATACAAAGCAGCTTGACTTGCTCACATATACCACCTGCAGGTGGGGCCACGAAGCTTCCAGCGTCGGGTCGTCTTCTTCCGGATCGAAGTCGGGGTTTTCACTGGGCGGCAATGTCCGGAATAAATTGCTTGCTATCTGCAAAGGCAAGAAAAGGGCAATTAAACCTCTATAGGTGATCAAGCAGCATCGAAAAAAAACTACCCATTCCATGCTTTTCTAAACAGTCTTCAGCATCATTACTCTTACATGTTCACCCTTTTGTGAGTTAAGAAAAAGAAGTAAATAAAACAGGGAAAGGTTCTATCATCTTACTATTAGACAGTCAACGTCGACACTGTCAACCCCCAGCAGCGCAGTTGGATTGAACAGTTACACAAACAAACTGGCATGCTGGGAACGGCAAAGTACAAAGACAAAAAGGGCCACAAGGACCATAACATGTATTTTGGTTTGGCCATGAACTCGGCAATCTTACACTCCAGGAGAGCCATGGCTTAGAACAGTACTGTCCAACTTCATTCTTCCTCTAGTCACAACTGAAACATTCTGAATCTCTGAGCAACATTCCAACCGACACACAATTTTTTTTCCATTTTTTTCCAATTTTTGTCCCTTTTGAGCAATGAGAACGTTTTGTTCGTACATGTAGCGTAGGTACTGTACATAGGATGGACGATTTATTACTGCAGTGCCAGAGTTGTTTCTAAGTAATCTTCCCCGTGAGCCGGATTAAATGGCGTTGCTGACAAGCACATTTGCTTCTCCCTAGCCGTAATACACTTGCTAAACGTATGTGTGGGAATTTACTCAAAATCTCAAAAATAAATAACTAAAATATTAACTTCTCTCCCCCAAGCTTTGCTGTCGTCCTGTTTAAATATCATAGCTTTTTCTACACAAAACGAAACAGACATACTCTCTCTAAACCTTACAACAATGACCTCTCGCAGTTAGCAAGGAAGGAGCGGAGTGTACTCAGAACATGTCCTAAGCAAATTTGTCTTCCCGACAAGGAAAACGCAACCTTAGAGGGTGAAAAGCCGCGCACTTTGTCAGGTAGTCCACTTCGTCTTTAAATGAAGTTTCGTGTTATAAAACAGCAACGCAATACACTGTTGTGGCGAGTTCATCCAAGCACGCAAAAATTTAAGAGCCTAATTGGGGGACTAAGTCCAATTAATAGTAATCTTGTTAATTTGTGACTAAAGGTGCCTTGCAATTAAACATTCAATTTACGGTGGGCGTCACCATAGCTTACGCTCAAAGTTGGCCTCGGCAAGACACGACCTAGGCTGGTTAATCCGAACGCATATAAAAATGTCAATCAGGTAGTTAGTAAGAATTAAAAGAACGTGTTTTAAACCCATATTTTAAAGAAAGATTTATTGGCTTAGTCAAATAATCTGTGGATCTTAATTAACTTTAGATTTGAGTACTACTGATGAATTTTTCTAGAATAAGAAAGCTGGTTTGTATAGAATGCCGACGGTTTGAATGATTAAAGCGAGAATGGATGAAAGGGCTTCTACTGTACACGGATTCAGAACAAGGGTATAGGCTGATTTTATAGTAGACATTACGGACACAAAGCGTGTTACGCTTTCCTTTTTGTACTTCGTGAAACTTCCCAACACAAGTAAACCGGATTTCGAGCTGAAACTTGCTGCACAACGAGGGATCTTTCAGAAAATTTGTACAGACTATTGATTTCTCGGTATTTTCCATACACCTCAACCAAGCCCGAAAGAGCCTTAATCAACGATGAAATGCGTCTCCTACGTCTCTTAAAGACACCACAAATATTTGCTACAACCGTAGCACTTCTACCTTACGCACTAAATAGGAAAAACATTCGAGTATTGTTGAGCTTACGAGGCGAACACGCCTTTTGGCGGACAAGTCAAGAAAGCGACGCTGGGCAAAACAACAGGACGCACGTGACGAGCTACTTCGGGGCAGCCCAAAAAGCAATACGGAAAAAGAAAACGCCTTTTCTGACGTCACCGGCGTCCGCTGGCGCTTGGTTTCCTTTTCTTTTTTTTCTTCTACCTTAGTTTCGGTTCTCATTTCTCTCACAACCCAAAATAACCTTCGTACTTTTGACTTGTATGCACGCATTTCGGAATGCAGTCACCCAACAAACCTCTCTCTTCACGGCTTACGCTCTCCACACATCACGAAGGAGCTGCTCATTGACGGCCTAATAAACGCTTCAGCGTACCAAAAGCCCCGCTACTCAAAACAATTTAACTGCACAACAAACAAGGATCCCTCCTATTTTCTCATGTAAAAGCTCTTTGCGTGCACCACTTCGCTTTCCCAACTCGCGTCACAATTGCGGAAGGACAAGATTAGGTGGTTTAACCGAAAATTTCACGCAAAGCGCAGTTTTCTCTGTCAGCTTTAATGAGACATTCTTGAATCACGGCCAACAAACTTCAACGTTTTTGGAATTTTTGCCCGATCCAACGTCATCAAACGGACGTCTCATGTCCTTTTTCTACCTTAAATTCGACTCTTTACACAACTACGCAGGGGTTGTGAAACCCTTGCGACGGGAAACGACTACAGGCACTGATTACATAAAGGCAAAATAATGCATTTGCCAGCTTTTATTTCCCGAAAGATTTACCTAAGCATCTCTATCCAGCTTCGTGAGCCCTAAAACAGCCCAACAACGGCAGTAAAAAAGTAGAAACTCGCTGACGCTGAGACCAAGTAATTCAGCGACTAGTTTCCGGGTCTCTATGCTTGTTGAGACTCTCACAAGCGCAAAACTTTTTTTTTTCGACAGCTTGGCCGTCTACATTCCCTTTTTATTCCTCAAAAGAATCTGGAGTACAGGATTTCTGTTGCCAATCAATACGCACGCTACTTTTGAGTACTCCGTTACCCATGGCTGTATGGAGAAATCTCTTGCTTTTTCCCGACAATTTATCTCCCCAAGAAATAAACCTTTCCTGAAACGGAAACGAAAGGAGCTTCCCACCCTCGCTTGTCTCTTGTTAAAAAAGCAATCTAAGGTGTGACGATGGTTAGTTAACGAAGGCGCAAAAAAATCAATAACCGAAACTTACGGCCGTCAACGTGTTTACCATTATAGTTACCATTTTTATAATCTCCGGATACGCAGCTTCTGTGAGGACACCTCTTCCGGCTGTGATGTAGTCCACCATCTCGGTAAGGGCTGCTCGTTTGATCTCCTTCTCTTTCAAATTCGACACAGGATCCATGAAGTCGAATCCGTGGCAACACTGACGTAACTTGCGGATGAAAAGCTCTTCTTGTTCGTTCGACGGCACATCTATCGGGGGAAAAAAGAGAGGAAATGCAATCACAACTTGGTTCTTAAGTCATAATTGGCGGCAATGAAGAAATCTTCCACGAAAAATACCAAGAGATGCAAGAAAAATCATATAAGGTTCGCAACCTACGTTTAACGCGCGTCTGCCCTTAACGTCACCGAGTTCCAAATTGGGTACTACCTGCCCAAGCCAAGTTATGTCTTGGGCAACGAAAATAGAATCGATATATCATTCTCAGCCAAACTTAATTCCCTTTCTTATTCTGGCAAGAACGAGTTTACAACTTGTCAAACGGCCCTTTATAGAACATTCTTTACCCTCCAGTGCCGAGACCGAGATACATATCGTAAGCCCTAAACAAAAACTTTGGTAACCGCCAAGCCCTAAAACTAAGTCGTCATAACTTTTGAGCTTGATCAGATTCAATACTGTGACGTGCCTCTATATTCATATCAGTATACAAAAATTCGCTTCTTAGAAACCCGGCTGTTGCGAAATTACCGTGAACATGGAGCTTAAAGAATTCGTATATTTTCCGCGCCCTAACTCGCACATTGAAAGCAACGAAAAGTAAATAAAGCTGCTTCCGTAGGGCAAAAAGAAAATTAACCCGGATGGACAAACGTGTCAATTTCTGATCTGGAAGATCTCAATTGATTTTTAATCTCCATAAATATGAATTATGCTTCTTATAATTCCTAATCCCTTGAGGATTGCTTTAATTTCGCCTTTTCGTTTCTTCAAATTTGCTTTCATTCCGAATGTTGAGCTACACATGCCAGAAAACGTCGAACACATTTTATCAATTAGAAACAATAACGGAAGTTGCGCAACCCAAGCTATTCACAAGCCCGCTTCTCGTGCTCTATTATCTTCTCAGTTCCTCGGTAATGTAACATTCATGATATGCAGCCGTACAAGCGACCCAAAGCAAGTTGTCCTGTCAGAACGCGGCTCGCTGCTGTGGCGAGCTTTTTATCAATTTTGTAGATTCCCAGTTTAGAGAAGGCGATAAAGGCAGCCTTGATACAAGGAACAAGCAAGACGCGTTAAGCTAACGTAGCAATTTAAAACAAGGAAGGAACTCGCGTCCATTTTTAAAGGCTCGAAGCACTAGATCGTTTATACGATAAATATGGTTTGAACATTGAGGCTTCTGGACCGCAAAGAATGTCCTTTTTTCGCACTACCGTGGCTTCACTCCAATGCATCCAATTCACTGGGTTTGGATCAGGAAGTTTGTTGCCAATGCGTGATATTCGACTTTTTTTTCTTGCTGAGTTTCCAGGGAAGAAATATACTGGACGGTGCTGACCAGAGCTTCTCTTCGTGCAGTGACACCATCGGCATAAGCGTCAACTGCTAAATACTACAAAATGCGGATTCTCTTCTGAACCCCTTGTGCTGTTTGCCCACGGGGATGTTCTTCCTGCAAAATATCCTAAATACTGACCGTAGTCACGCTTTGCTAGTCATGCGAAATGTTAAAGCAGCGACAACAAAACGCCATGAGCTAACGCAGACCCGCGTTGGAGCGAAGTAATATGAGAAGTTTAACAGGACAATACTTTCCAAATGTAGCAACGAATGGATGCCACTATATTCTTACGCAGTTTTCCAGAACTACTGGTGTAATTTTTAAACTTCCCCCAAACGAGCCTGACTAGCTTTTATTCCCACGGAAAAAAAGTCAAGATTTTTTGGTGTGAAAAACTGAACAGGAAGGTCTTGCGTACTTTTTGCAAGACGAAGCTAGCTGCAAGTCGTATTGAACTGTTTTATGACCAGCAAGCAATAAGTGAATTAACGTACCTTTGAGTAACGGTAACGGCTGTAGCTCGCCTTCGCTCCCCGAATGGTAGCGCGAAGAGCCTTGTGACCTTTTCTGTTTCTTTTTCAGCGATCTTCTATTCGCGAAAGGGTCGATTTTATCCACAAAGGTGGTTGAAGACATTTTGGCTGATTGGTGGAGCAACGACGTAAATAATACACGTGGAGAAGACGAAGTGGGTTTGCCTTATAATTTTACGTAGAGTCAATGGGGTTCCAGCTCTTCTTATTCCCTGGAGTACAATTAGTAGATAATTATGAAAACGGGGGCCAGGTGGGCCCTCACTGCCACATCAAGACATCACCTTGCACTAGAAGCAGGCTCCAAGCCTGGCTTAAGAACTTCTGAGCCTGTAAAAAACAAAGCAAGAATAAACGCGTTAGTATCTCCAATACACCTGAACATCTGCGATCCATTATCGCTTTATAGGCAACACACAATAGCGCGTAAGATTGAAACGCAATTCCTTGGCAAAGGTAATGAGGTATGCAGTAGATTAGGAGCGATTCCTTGACAAACTTGATTTGTAATGTAAACTAAAATTATTAGCAGCCATTGCAAAAAATTCCTTCCGTGATTCGGGACAAATGCAGTACTGCAATGTAGCAGACATCATGACATAACACGTGTGAAACCATTAATTTCTACTTCATCTAATTATATCTTAGCTAAAGAGCTCTCAAGTTGACGGTTGGTTGTGGTGACCGTGTTCCCCTCCCCCTGAAAAGCGACCAAAGCAGAAGCCGACCTTATACCACACGCGTACCGTACACTAAACCAAGTCAAAAACGTATTTATTTCACGGTTATACAGTAACATGAGCCTTACTTGAGCAAGTAATTCGTTAATCCTTTGTGTCTTCTTCCAGAAATACACTAGTCAACACATACAACTCTTCAGATCAAGGAGTTATTAGTCCGATACTTGCAAGTTCACACGCACGAACTACCTTGCCTAGCGCAGTCCACCATCTTGGAATAGAGGTGGGGAGGGGGAGTGAACGAGAGATGCATGGAAGGAAGGGCATCCGCAAGGATGAGAAAAAAAGACAAAATGTAAAACTTAGGTCTGTACATTCGATCAAGATTAGTCAATTTACTGGTGAATAAATAATAATTATTACCCATGTTTATCCGAAATTTAAAAATCTTGGGACTGACGTCACGGTAAAGCAATAACGGCAATGTTGCATAGTGGAATTAATCCACCCTTTTGTTTTTATTGCGATTTTAAAGGTGTTATTGGAACGGAGTAAATAAACGCTCCCTCAGACATGAATATATTACTTGTAACGCAAGTTACGGGCTATGTTATAGCTTTTATCTTGTCGTTATGCGTTATAGTTCCTGTTAGCCTTAACCAAGACGATTTTAGGTGCATTTTGTGAATTTTATTACGTTATATAGTAGTATGGCTTATCTCCTGGTATGAGAAACGCAGTTGGTAATTATTGTGATCCACAGGGGCCATTGTTTGCTATTTTCGTCGGGAATATGGAGGGAAGATGATGGACAATTTGTTGTCAATTGGGCATCACAAGCCTATTGCAATTATGCCATTTTTGTTGGAGTCATTCTACTTGTTACTAGTCTCGTGCAAATCTACCGACTATCGTTATTCCTTTACAAAGGAGTCGACAGGTATAATATGATTACCACCCTTGACGTGTGCAAGACAAGATATGCGAGAGTTTTTTAAAATTAATTTTTCCTTTGCAGTTCCTTTTTATCAGCGTTCGTAGATGCCATCGGAAGTACCGTGCTTTGTTTAATGTCCCTAGTAGCGGCACTTATTATAACATTAGGTTTTGAACAGTGGTGCAGAAATATTATGCAGAGATTTGAACAGTAAGGAACGGTGGTACAGTACATCATGTTTTTTTTAATCTTCTAGAAAAATGTTCTTTCAAGGTGCGATTACGCTGCAGAGAATCCGATAGACAAAGACGACAATATAAATACTTCCGGATTCTATGTTCAGATAGGGACTGCTCAGGTAGAAAGGAAAAAAATGCCATAAATAAGAGCGACTATGTTATTTTTTTTCTCTATTAGTTTGCAGCGTGGGCCTCGTGGGCTTGTTGGATTGGTTTGGTAGTGTGTGCTTTCCTGAAAATCTGCCGCTACCACCAATTGGAGAACATGCGAGTCAGCATGGCAAGGGAGAGAAAGCGCCTGCTAAATGATGGGCTTACTAACAGAGAGTCTCGTAGCATAAATACGGTTCGACGAGACATCGAGAGCCATGATGATGAAATACAAGCTACAGTGGATGTGCCTTTTCCGGGTGATAGCTAAGCAATCTTTAAGGCAGTCTGGTCACATTCTATGCTTTGGATTGTTCTACATCATTATTCATCGAACTCTTTTTTTAAGATAGTCATATATGAACGCAATCATCAGTAAGACAAGCACTGTAAAGTTCCATTTCTCTTTGTACACTAAAATGCTATTGTAATGATCGTACCGAATCTCTTAACGAACATGATTGGAACCAGCTCGTTTGTAATGAAGAGCTTGCGATAAACAAGTATACAAATTTCGTACGTGATAAAAAATTGTGTATGAATAAAATAGCAAGACAGGAAATAATTCTCAGGTTGTTTTCAAAAAGCCACAAAGCCTGTGTGAGAGGTTTCCACTGCTCATATTACTAAGGCGGATCTGAAACTGCTGAAGGCGGTGTGTCGATTGACGCCCCTTCTGTTTTGACAGTTGTGTAGACCATCTGATCCTTCACAATTTCAATCAATATGGTAACCGATTTAATACTGGACTTAAACAAAATTAAGAGACAAATTTTGTACAGATTCGCTTCATTCTCATCCAAAATCGGGCCGGTAAGACGCGTTTGGCCAAATGGTATATGAACTTCGATGACGATGAGAAGCAGAAATTGATCGAGGAAGTTCATGCAGTTGTTACAGTTCGAGATGCGAAGCACACTAACTTTGTAGAGGTAAAGCGAAACTTCTCGTTTTATTCGCTAAGTGTATTAATTAATCTACGTCTGCCTTTTAGTTCAGGAATTTTAAGATCGTTTACAGAAGATACGCCGGTCTTTACTTCTGTATATGCGTGGACGTAAACGACAACAACCTTTGCTATTTAGAAGCTATTCATAACTTTGTTGAAGTTCTGAACGAATACTTCCACAACGTTTGCGAGCTTGATTTAGTCTTCAACTTTTACAAGGTATAAATTTCGCTTAACCATTTAATCTCAGTTATTAAACGATTCTGCGTTGATTCTGTAGGTTTACAGCGTCGTAGATGAGATGTTTTTAGCCGGAGAAATCCGAGAAACCAGTCAAACGAAAGTGCTAAAACAATTACTTATGCTGAGTTCACTCGAGTAACAGTTTTGGCGTTATCTGCCCTCTACCCATGGAAGTCGAATCTTGTGTACATTAAATGTTGAATTGTTTAGCAGTGTCTGCCCGTTCCATTCCATCATGTCTGCCCGTTCGTTATTAGGTGCTTTGTTCTTTTTTCTTTCAAGTTTTCATCCTACTTCGCAAAACAGCGATACTGAGAAAAATCTTTATTGCTAAGGCGTAACCAATAAATGTTTTCCAAAGACAAAAAATACAGCCGAAACACTCATTACAGTTTTCAAATTTGAATTTTCTTTATCCCCCAGAACAGTAACACAGCGTTAAAAAAATCTCCTACCTAGGATCTACACATGCCATTTCGCAGCCTTTCGTGTCAAAGCAAAGGACAAAGTATACTATAAAACAATTTCTTAGAAACAAAATCTTTCCCTTCTCAAGATTGTTCGAAATTCTACCCCAATCCAACCCAAGCTGATAATTTTTTTTAATATACAGGGTCCGACGGGCTCTTCTTCAATCGATTTTTCGACGCGCTGGAAGGCGATTCGGTTTGCAAGTAATGTAATCTTGGCGAACGACGTGGTGACGTCACACTGGCTACTGCTCGTAACGGCGAAGCTCGTTTCCCCACGCGTCCTTCGGCATGCATCCGAGCTTTGAAACCACGCGGAGTGTATGCCGGAGTTAAACCGCGAGGTGCGTTCATCAAAGCCGACTTAAGCCGAGGTGTCGTTAGTAACGGTGTAGTAGCTTCCACCTTTGCTGTGTTCAGAGCCTCCGCTGGCGTGCCCACAATATTTACTTTGTTACTATCGCGCAACGGTGAGAGCGACACTCGCAGATACTTTTTGTCTACACAGACCTCCTCAGGTGGCGTGGCAACTACGTCACCCACCTCAGAGCTATTGTTTCCACTAACCCAACGCCTCTTTTGGCCAAAGTTAGGTAACACCGTCGCTAAATCACGAATAGGCGAAGAGCTAGCTTCTGGAAGCAGTTTACTGGCTGTCACCAGGCTTAACCGCGACTTCGTACCTCGTAAGGTACTAGGTACCTTCCCGATGGTTTTTACCTCGCTTTTATCAAACTTCTTCACGCACTGGATGACTTTCCCCGTGTTCTCGGTGCGAAGCTTCTGCAAAGATGGCCGACCATTTATAGGCCCTTCCAAATGAGCCAAATGACGAACGAAAACATCAGCACTGACCCATTCGTTGTCATCCACCGCGATTTCTGGTACAGGCTCAATTCGATGAGCTGGGCTGCTCTTCAGATGCGGCAGCACGTATGTCCGGGGTGGGATTGGAGGTGGTTGCGAGGAAGCTTCTAACCTTACGGCCGAAAAGGATTCACGCCGTAAAGCCACGGATGGCTGAAGCGATGTCATTGGCAGCTTCAAGTCCGCCGCGCTAGCAGATTTGCGGTTCTCTCTGACTGGTCCTATTTGACTACCGGATTCGAAAGTTTTGACCAGTTTGAGAACAGACCCGTTTCGTTGGATTTTGGCCTGAGGCTTCGTTATATTACTGTCTTGTGAAGCGCTATCCAACGTGACTACGGGCAGTTCCCTACTTCGACGCTTTTCGGATCTGGTAGACATTTTGCGTTGCGGCGTCTGTTGAGACGTGACGGGTTGTGAACCGCAAGAGGGTGCGGATTCTTCTTGAGCGTCGACGGCTCGCATGGGACTCGGGGTTGGCAGTCCCGAGCCTACGGTATTGGGTCTTCCACGGCGCAAAGCTTGACGAATGTAGGACCTGTCGGCTTGTAGACCTAAAAGTGGAGTGGTGGCCGACAAAGGGCTCCCCACTGCTCGGAGTTGGGCAGACTGGCATCGCCGCAGACGAGGGGAGGGGCCGGCGTGGTGACGTGGCGATTCTCGTGACCTTCTACGAAGAACACCGATTTTGCGAGCGCTGGGAGATCGGATGACGCGGTGCTCGGCGCTGCGACGAATTTTTAACCCGCGTTTTAATTCTTTGGCTAACTGATCCGATGCGTTAATATTTTCTGCCAATTTCTCAGAGGATTCTAACGTTTTTTCGTAAGCCCCTTGGACTAACCGGGGCGTATCGCTATCGGGCAGGACGGCTTCAAGTGGAGCCAAGGGACTTTCGATTCTCGAGTCGTCCAACTTGCCCGACATCTGGATTTGATTCAATTGGTTAGACAGTTCTACTTCCATGGCATCTAAACGGGTTCGCAGTTCTTGGTACTGTTCTTCCGCGTCATTTCCCGTATGGTTTGAGTGTACAGCGACGCTTGAAGGAGCTTGTGTGGCTACGACAGAAGGAGTACGTACTATCGCATTAGAACTAGTGCTAATTGGTTGTTCGTTGCTAGTCGTTGATCGAGTACGGTCACTATGGCTCGCCTTGGACTTCATGTCGGCTGCTCGGAAAACGTCAGCGGAAGGCACGGTGGGTCGTAACGGGTTGTCGTTAGCATCGAGGTTGGTCGCGCTTGTTGTTATGGCCGTTTTCTGCTCGAAGAGAAACCAAATATCAGCAAAATTTACACATTCAAGCATATCGGCGACAAAGACTTTGTCTACGGAAGCGTCCTTATGTCCCCAAAGCTGTTCTTTCTGGCTAGGTAAGCTACAAAGATATCCCATAACCAGGAAACACATATTCCATAACGATAAGGAAGCTTTCTGGCCTTGACATATGGGATACGAAAAATAATAGTCAACGAGGCAGGAAAAGGCAAGCTTCTTCTGAACTGCACGTAAGCCAAGAGCTCCGGGACGCACGACACGGGTACGAAAGTATGTCTGACTAGTACCTACGTGTTGTCTGCCATAAGTAGACGGCCCAGATTGCGTGCGCTTTCTGGACAAGCGTTGTCGTTTTCCTTGGATCTTAAAACAATTCGTTTCGTACGTCTCGTCTGCCCCATCTAATACCTTATCCAACTACGAACACCCACAACGTTCGGAAAAGATCGACGTCAAAATAGTGCCAATGGAGAGCAAATAGACACGCACACACATAAGGTAACTTATATTAAGGAGAAAGAAAGTTTGTACTTACAGATTTTTTGCCCGATCGCCTACCCAAGCTCAATCGTCTTTTGTTCAATTTTGGCGTTTTTGACTCCACAACAAGTGGTCCTTTACCTTCCGCAGCTTCGGCTCTCCTAAGGGAAGAATACGACAGTCAACAAATAAATATACAAATATGCTGAAAAAAAAAAAAAACAGATACAACAAATAAATATACAAATAAATAACTGAAAACAAACGTAGATAATTTAATTAGTAACGTAAAAACTTAATGTTTAGCCTTTTCTTGACTCACTTGTTTTGTCGCTTTGGTGTAAAAAAGCGCTTGTGCTTTTTTGCCTCTGTTAGCACTGGTTTACAAGCAGGACTAGACAAAAGATTTTATAGTTCATCAGAACAGTATGAAGAATTGCAAAATTACCTGGGATCTAATGAAATGGGAGGTGAACTGAAAGGGTAATCAGATTGGCCAGGTTGAGCGACATGTTGGCCTTGCGGCGTGAAGGGCGTAGTAGCCAATACTGATGCCTGTGGTAAGCTTTCTAATATGGCTTTTCTGCGAGGGAAGGAAGTTGTTCTCGTAAGAGCACTTTGAAAGCTAACGCTAAAGCTTACTTTTTTTTAGAAGAAAAGGTGTTAACGCTAGGTTCCCCATCAGCCTTTCGCTTGCTACTTTTTATCATGGGACTGGGTTTCCCCACATTGCGCCAATCTTTCGCGGGTGTCGCTAACGGATCAGTATCATCGAGTGCTTCAATGGATGCGGCTGGAGAAGGGCCTGTGCTTCGAGTTACCATCTTTCGGAGTCCGTCAATCATACCTTTAGCAAGGAAAACAATAAATGGGTTATTTTTATTTTATTTTTTAATTATTTTATTCTAAGGATAATTGGAAGGTAAATGATCGTGAATTAATACGTGTAAATGAGCCACTTCTTCGTTTCTTCCGCTTTTCCCGTTTTACTTCTGTTCTGCGGCCTCTATTCTCGTCGTCGTCGAACAGAACCATATTTTCGGAATCGGAGGAGTTTAGACGTACTTTGGTCACCAAACATTCCGGTATTGCACACAAAACTTCGCTGTTGCGAATCATTAACTACAGGACCGGGAACATTAGTGTTCGAACGACTTGGACGATCTTCAGGGAAGCTTACCTCCAAAACTTTGGCACGCGCTTGCATTTTGGCTGTATAAACAGCCCCGCTACTTTTGTCATTTTTCTGCTCTGGTAAAGGCATTAGGGTAGGAGCGAGGATGGTAGAAAGGTTGACTTCATCCATCAAATTTTCGCTCGAATGTGATGCGATAGTCGACAAAAATTGCATCAAGAAACTGAGTGTACTCAGATGAGTCACAGGTAATAAAAAGCAACACAATTGTAAAGCTGTTACAGGATCTTCAGATTGACTGCACCTATAAAAACAATGGATATTTAAAAAAAAAACTTCCGTACATAGAAAGCGTATAGGACGTACTTGACAAATAATTCATGAAGACTTGTGGGTATTAAGGGATCGGGAAGGTCTCTGAGGAACTGCTTCAAAACATTGCAGATATCAATGACATGGTGCTGATCCCCAACTTCGATTCCGTTTTCAACTTGTTTCTAAAGAAGGCAACATTCAAGACAGTAATTATTCAAGACCGCAATTTGAAGAACAAATGTTTTTGTCGCAAACCTTAATGTCCTTCTGCCTGGCCGAGGAGCCAGCTTTCCTGAATAATCCTACCACATTAGGTGACGCCTGGATTAAGTGGCAGCATTGGATGACGTAGGAAGGAACTTCAACCAAAACATCTGTAGAAACGTTCACACCATCCTCTTTATATTTAACGATAATGGGTACAGAATCACACGTCAAATGCGACAAAGGTTTCCCAAAAATTCCTGAATCCGTTGCACCGTCCTAAAATAGTTTTGTTTAGCAATGCCACGAATTTTTTACAGTCAGTTACTTGTTTCGCCAGCTTCCCGAGTCTAGGAATCTCTCTAATACCAAACTTTTGTTTCAACTCTTGCACAGCTGCATGTTGAGCACCCACAATTTCGTGTAATCCAAACATATGAGGCATTTTAAACTTGTGCTAAAGACCTAAAACAATGCACTATACCTTTAAAGTGCACCAAATTTAAATTTCAAATAAAAACTTACGGCGCATCACATATTATACTACGCGAGTAAAACCAACGGCAAAAGGCAAAGCCTAACCCACCTAAACTCAAGACAAAGCCGCCACACGATCAAAGTGGTAAACACAAGGCCGTTGAGTTTTGCGCCTTCAAGCTGATTGGTGCGTTTTTAAAACGCAACATTGTCACTCTACTAACCTCTTAGACTTACTTCAAAATGTATTTCCTGATAAAAAATAACCCTAGAAGTGCTGAATATTTAATTTTAAAACGATTTTCATATCTATAAGACATGAATGTAAAGAAAACTTATGGAAAAGGAACCAACTACAACGCTGCTTTGTCTGACGTCATTGGTTCAACGCTTTTGAACAAGCAAGGCCTACGATATTTTTGGTGAGTGTTGAGTTAAACAAAAAGATTTCAGTGACTAAAGTTTCATTTCCTATTCCAGATTTTAACCAAGACAACAAATTTTAACACCATGTCCTCCACGTCACAAAAGCATAGGAACTTCGTTGCTGAGCCCATGGGTGATAAGCCTGTAACAGATTTAGCTGGGATTGGCGAAGTTTTAGGAAAACGGTTAGAAGCTAAAGGCTTTGATAAAGTAAATAATAACTCCTTTTAATGTCGTTTCTATTTTGTTAATGTTTTCTTTTTCTCGTAGGCGTATGTAGTTCTTGGACAGTACTTAGTGTTGAAGAAGAACGAAGAGATCTTTGTTGAATGGATGAAAGATCTGGTGGGCGCCAATGCTAAGCAAGCCAAAGACTGTTACCAATGCCTGAACGATTGGTGCGACGAGTTCTTGTAAAAACATCTTCCCCTACTCTTGCTATTTTATTGTAATTACCTCATACTCAAGTTTCTCTTGTGAGAGCAACTGTGCCTGGTTTATATGGACACATTAGCTTCAGTTTTTTTATGAAGGAACTATCTTTTAAACTGCCTTACATGTTATGCCAATTATAATAAAAAGCAAAATGTTCCATCCTGCAAATAAATACGTGACTGAAAGTGGAATGATTGCCTATTTAATTATCGTTGTCTTGTTCTATTGCGACTTAGAAATGTCGTATACGTTTCTACAGAAACTTATTGGATTTCTTTAAAATGGTAAAAGAATAACAATTCTGCAGAATTATATTGTGAACTTCATTTAATTAAATATCGGTTAAATGAATAGTTCGCTTAGTGTCACGCTCATTGACGGCAACGGTTACCGATTCTCTAATGTAAAACGACTTCGTTTTACATTGCGCGCTGATTAGGTGTGTACTGTCTGTTCGGTCCGGAGCCTATTTAATTAAGCAGTTTCCACTGTACTTTCAACTTAAAACAAAAATATCGTTTAATGTTTTCAAGAGACAACGTCCCATTATTGTGTATCATCACTCCAAGCTGAAGGCTTTTTGCCGGACTGGTCACCTTTCTATTAACCAGCTACAACAGCCTACCTGAACTAGATACAGACAATAGATAGGTCAAGCTTCCATTCCAAATTATACTCGCAACATTCTAGGATGTATCATCAGACATTCACACAAGCCACCCTTACTCACGGATTCGGTATCAATCGCCAGGTGGGATATCGCTAACAACAGGGTAAGCGAAGGGTCGAAAAACAAATGTTTTTAACTTTTACAATCTGAACGCCAAAAAAAAAACAAGCTACATTGTTTTTTTAAGGTTAAAACGAAGGTAAATAATATCCTACACTTGACACAGTCTCGCATCAAACACGACAGGCAATGATAAGAAATTTAACTCAAGTGTGTTACATCGCTACATATCTCGATTCCGCGGCTTCTCTTCTTGCTTAATTTTGTCTTCCAACCCAGAAATGTACATATTTTGTTCCTCATTTTTTTTTTCAGTTTAACGTGCACTGTTCCTGTACATGCTCTTGCGGGTGAGCTGCCTCGCCCTTTTTTTTCTTATTTTTCATGGCTCTACGTCTAACAATCTGGCGACTCCATGGAGAACCGTCTTCTCTGAATTATTCATCCACGACAGAGCCTATTTGGACATCGTTGCCAGAAGGTCACGTTAGGATCCCAATTCAAGCTCAACGTTTACTTCGCAGTATAAGTTTCTCTTTTTTTTTCCCAACAATTTTTTTGTCCTACCACACTGAACTGCACGCGCACACTAAAGGAGATTGCAATTTTTGTTGTGTTGTTCCTGTTACCCGGTTTCATCCAAAGCTAGCTCTTTTCAAGAAGGGATTGAAAGTCAGTTAGCTGGTAGACAATGACAGTCAACAACAACGCTCAGGCAGGGGTTTCTTTTATACAAAGACTTTAGCCAATGCATCAGCGCCCGCAGAGGCAATGAACGGCTTCGAGGGATGGAAGGCCACATCGAAGATGCTTTCATCAAACTTCTTGCGATGTGCTGTAATTTCTTGTACACACGTTTTGTTGTCCAAATTCCATAACCTGATACTGCAATCGTGACCTAAAACCATTCCGTACATTATAACCTTGTCACCTTTCAAAATCCGTTTTAGCAATTTTAATCATTCAAAATATCCCACATTCCCAAGTAAAGCATGACTCACTTCCGGATAACAAATAAATTCCATGTGGATCAACTGCCAAACATGTAACGGCATCTAAATGCGCTACCATAGAGTGGAGCAAGCGCCCAGTGCCGTTATCAAAGAACCGAATGTGCCGGTCCTCGTGAGCTGTGATGGTGACTGGAAGCGTAGGATGGGAAATGACTCGATGAATATGTCTTCCGGCAGGATTACTGTCATCAGCTCCTGTTTCTGTATCCAAGCGCGTGACAGGCTTGCCCGTCTCCAGATCGTAGATAACACACGCCCCGGAATTAAACGCGGTTACCATACGACCGGGGTCGTCGCGAACAAAGTCGACCGACGTGGGGATACCATCTGGTTCGGAGGCAAACAAGGACAACAAGGGAGATTTGCCCTGGCTTTGAGCTTGGGCAGGATTCCACAACCGCACCGTGCCATCTGCTGAACACGACAGCAAATGGAGCCGCTGTGAATGCAAGCTCAATCCCCAGACTGCATCTGTGTGGCCCAGCAATGTTCCACCCAACACGCTGGGATCTAGATATTGAAAAAAAAAATTAGTTATTACATAACTAATGCCAAAGCATTTTGTTAGCCTTACCATATGAGTCATAAGGGTCTATATTGGAGCTGGGTATGTTCCAACAATGAATAGCGCCATCCAAGCCCCCGGAGTAGCACTGCTCACCCGTGGCGGTCATTGCTAAGCAAAGAACGGGCCCCACGTGGCCCCTGAAGGTATACACAGGTTCGACGTCTAACGACGCTGTTTTCTTCGCTGGGATCGTTTTCTGCAAGTTCCACAGCTTCAGTGTGCAGTCTTCGGACGCAGTTACCAAAACCGGCTCGACTGGGTGGAAAGCGAGGGCACGGACACCATCAAAATGACTCCGTAAAGTGTACTTGGCTGTCCAGGTCTTACGGAAAGAATCTTTCGTAGCTGAAACCTGCTAACGTAGCCAATCATTCCATGGCAATTAATTCCAACCGATGCGTTTTAAATCAATAATTACAACTTACGTCATAGCTTTCTGCTTCATTATTGACAGTCAATTGGGCCAATTCACCCAACACTAAAGTTCCATCCACACCTTCTTCGGTCAATCCGACGACATTCCCGCTAATATAGTTTCCAATCGTGCCGTCTGGGCCAATACCGATAGGGGCAGGGGGCGGGACCAATCCCCGACGGGTAGGACCAGTTCCAGTACCAGAAAAGGACACGCCAGCTTTTGGAAAGTAAACAAATTGCCTTCGTTAGTTTTAAAGAAAGAACACGCTATTTCTTTCCCTGCCAAGCCACATGGAACGAACAATGACCAGTAGTTCGACAGATCACGGCCAGGAACCTCAACGTGGGTGTAAAAGTACAGAATCAGACATAGAGAAACGACAAAAACTTACAGCCATCAACTATGTCCATAGATGTGCTACTACTGCTACTTAGGATACCGGTACCTAACCCACGAGAGGAAGGGGAGGAGTCCGATATGATGGAACTCCCACCTGGTGGTGTAGTAACTGCTGCTGGGCTTTCTTCCTCCAAACCCAGGCTGGTGAGCATGTTTTGCAGGGCAGACCGCTTTGGCCCTACAGAATGCGAACCATGCAAAAACGCAAATCCAGACTTTCACAAGACCGACAAAAAGAAGTCTCATATGCCATAAAGAAACGGGGTACAAAGGTGGGATAGAAAAAAAAGGGAGTAGTTTCGGTTCGGTGCATTTCAAACAAAGAGGAGTCTTGAACTGATAGATAATTCTTTTTCTTTCAGAAAAAGGACGAAAAACAAAAAGTGCAAGGAGAAAAATAAAAAGAGCAAGGCTTCAACTTACTGCCCATGGGCCCTTTTTTGCTTTGTGCCCTGTCCCTGCGATATTGCTCCTTGAGCTGGGACAAGTGGGACGGGCTAACTCGCCAATCCGAACTGCTGCCATGCCCTGACCCCAAATAAATCAGAAACTCAAAAATACGATTCCGACAACAGGCAACGGAAAGCAAAACATAACACGGAAAGAAGAAATAGTTGTGGAAAAACGTTATGCATGCTATTTTCATACTATGTCGCAAAACCAAGATGCCAGAGTAGGGAAGATGCAAGCTGCAAGGAGTTTCAGAACTTATTTACCTCAGATCCTCATCCAATAAATGGTACATTCTTCACTTCCACGTAAGTGATCCCAATTAGCCTTTATAATCCAGCATAAAAAAAAAATCCGAAACCAAAGCTATCCGATCGGCGAGGGACAAACACAAAAAGTTTCATGGCCAACTTACCCCAGTCTGACGATCCTGAATGCATCCGTACTTCATGGCTACTGTCTTCGCTTTCCGAGGATAAGAAACTAAATTCGTTCATGACTTCTTCCGTTTCGGCGTCGACATCATCTGCTAAGCCCTCGTTAGTATGATGAACTCCCTGTTGATAAGGCAAGATAAATGTGAAAGAGCCCTTGTTAGCCTAATTAGCGCCTAAGATTTTCATACCCTAGGTTTGACTTTGTTTCGCTTCACTTCGTCAGCTTCTTCATCGGCCGCGTCGTCTAAATCGTCACACATATCATCGTCATCGTCGACTTCCACTCCTTCTTGGGCTAAGAACGCAAAATTGGCCATAACGGCAGCTTCAGTATCTGTAATCATCGTTTCCAACGATGCTGGCGGAATCTATTTTTTAAAAAAAGAAGTTGAAGTTTTTCCAGTGGGTACTCATTACCAAACTTAAGGAAGATAAAAAAACTGAAAGAAAAAAAGGACGCAAAACATAAAAGGTATCATCAAAACGGACCTTTTTTGCCGGAGTACGTCTTCCTTGGAATTCGCTTGATCGTTTATTCGGTTGTTCAGTGCCGTTGAGTAGATTGCTGAGGTTATTATGGTTCTCTTCTTTGTCGTTGGCATTGCAGATGCCTAATAAAGACCTAACCCGGTTTGATCGGACGTCGATAATCGTGTCTGTGTACCCAATTTCCTGAAGGTACCTTGAAAATAAAATAAAAGGAAAAAAATATTAGACGACTGCCTCCTTACAGTGAATATTCCCAAAATATCATTACATACTTTCAACACCAGTTAGATTTTCTGAACGACTCAAATCAAACTATGCTTTCTCTTTCTTTTTTTCCCACAGCTAAACTAAAAGAAAATAATAAAAAATTGTTTTCTCTCTTCTGGCTATACAAATCGAACAGATTGTCAGGTCAGGTTTCTGAACCGATCACCATTCCGAACGAAGCTATTCATATACATTCCGTGAAGTGAATGTAATAAACTAATAAATAATGAATCATCCAATCTCTACCGATTTGGAACTGAATACGAAACTTTAAAGTTTGAATAATAATAAATTTTGAAAAATTATTATACCAAAATCCTGATATGTATTCCTGTCCAAAATTACACCTGCTACAACACAACCAGGCTTAAAAAATTCAATGAAATTTAGAAAATCACTCATATATATTAATTTAACAGTTTAAAGGGTGCAAAATTTATTACACGGAGTGTAAAAGAATACTTACTGTCTAAGAAGCTGTCTACCCTGCCTCCAGTTGACATTGGAATTGGTGATAAAGATGGATTCACCATCGGCGGGGGTATCGATGACTCCATCTTCAAAGACGGGAGGTTTCAGGTCGCCTTGTTGCAGCTCTGTGCCATATTTGAGCTTGTGGAACTTTGCCCTATGAATAAAGAACAAGGAGAATTCATTATCCCAGGGAACAATGGAGTGCCCGGGACACAGAAAAACCGTTGCTGAAAACGCAAACGGGCTCCTGTTCCCCAACTTTGATTCACGAACAGTCAAACTTGCCTTTCTTGTTTAAGTGCGTACTCCAACATCTTAATTCTCCGGACCAAATCATTCTTGAGGTTTTCTTGGCCTTTTCGTTCTCCTTGTAGAAATGCTATCCGCGCCTGCAAAAGACAAAAGTTCGTTAATGCTTCCTCCTTTGTGTCATCTCACACATTCATAATTTATTTTTTTCTCCTTTCTTGTTGTGCTTCCAGGTTTAGCGTTTCTTCTTCTCCATTACCAAATGGGTCTCATTCACTTTCTCTCCTTTTACACCTTCGTTGTCACGAGAACGGACGGGTTCACTTTTCCCCTCTACTTTTTCGGGTCAATACCAAACCCAAAGCTAGTCCAGGTTTTCATGAATAAGCTGTGCACGGAAAAACAAGGAAAATTGACGGAATATCTCTGACAACCTTCACTACCGTCACCGGATTTACGTGGTACACGAACCTCAAAAGATGAATGGTTGATTTTCCCACCGCTGATCTCCACTGTCAGACAAAATATATCGGGCCCCTTCTGGATTTAACGAACACCCTTTGTCACCGCTATCGTTTCATGTCTGTACAGCGTCGCCATTGCCTCCTTATCGCCGTTCCGTGTAAGAGACCAAATTACAGGTTCGATTCTCGACTCGGCGTCAGTCAATCAACCTTGCCGACCTCTTTTTGGCCAACGAAAGTTTGAACTTTGGCTTCAACCACTGATTCCATTTGTAGCAAAGGCCAAAAGTGGTTTCAGCAGCTAGAAAGCGGACGAGATTCGTTGGGCTGCAGCGACCTCATCTCAAAAGGTATGCTACTGAAAATCGAGAGCGACCTACATTCTCCTGATCCCTTGCCTACTTTTCAAAAATAAAACTCGGCAATATCCTACTTCGACTCTCTATAGAGGACCTTGGATTTCTTCAGTTCCGAGGAAGGCCAAGGACGGCTGTTATCAATGGCAAGGCCGTGTACCAACAACGAGCCTACCGACAAGGAAAGTCGTTGGAATTCTAACGCGATGCTCGACACGCCAACCATTCAGAAAGTTTTTACGAAAGTACAGTCCACGAACATGGAACCATATTCCATTATTTATGTTCCATATTCCTTGGTGTTGTTTAGCTCAATGATGAATGATGCATACGCGGAATAGACATCAATAAACCAAAACCATCAATATAACCGCACACTGTCCATGTCACGCCTTTTCTTCTGGTACTAGCGTTACTGCTCAAGTAATTACGCCACTGTGAACCCTTTCTGTTACGGATAATAACAGGGATTAGCGTTAACGGTTTTGCACCATAAATTATTCAGCTGTAAGCTTTAACTGGATAATACTTAATCATCAATTGCGAATGTTTACCGCCCGCAAGACGACTTAACTTACTAGAATACTTTTTTTAACAAAAAGTGCTTTTTCGTTGCTAGTTTGCGTTGCCAAGTGAAATTTGCGAAACAACAATATTTCGAAAAACATGGAACTATTTTCAACATTCAGTAATTGACCAACACGCAGTCATGATTGCTATAAAAATTAGCCCAGTTTTTGACTTAACACTACCTTAAATGACAGAATAAATCAACAAATTATGCTTTATATTTTCGTACCAGTAAAATAAAAAGAAAAGTTTGTTTCAAATGATAAATACCTAAGGCGTAGATTCGTTTTCAAGAAAAAACTTTGTCAGTTGGCATTATTAACACTGAACTGACTTCTAAGAGCACCTCGGAAATGTTCAAAGGTGATTGCGATTATCAACGCAAATTTTAACTTTCATATCAGAACACAAAGAATTTTGCATTTCTAACACTTATTTTACAAAAACAATTAAGTATTACGCAAGTGTATTTTCAATCATAGCTAGCTCCAGTGACTCGAGATCTCCCACCAAATCGTTTCTCAAAAACTTGTAAACTGGAGTGAAATTTCTACTGCTTCCACATTAATAAACATCTGAAAATCTGTATTAATAGAAGCAGTAGAGTATAAAAGTGCAGCTGAGTATAAAATACTTCTTGCTTGATGATTTCATAAATGAACGGAAAAGTGATTCTCGTCGTGTAAGAAAATCCGTTACGTTTTTTTTTTTCTCTTCACATTAAATAAAAAAGGTAATCATCGGTAAGGGTTAGCATAAGGGCTGTAGAAAATTCACGTTCTCTTCGGCATCGTCCGGCTCTCAGATTTCCACCAATTAGAGAAAGCTCGATATTTTCACATCATTTTGCTCATTGCAACCCGAAAGACTGTCGGTAACATTAATTAAACGTTATCCCGTTGTAAGTCACATTCAACCCCTACAGCATTACAGACAAAACGAAGTAAATAAGCGAAAAGAGACGCAGCCTTTTCGTCGTTATTAACTCACCGGTGCGTCTTTTTAATTATTAAACCCACCAGGGTGTGGTTGCCCTTCCCAATTCCCCTACCACAAGTAACCGGAAGATAAACTTCTACGTTTGTATAGGGAAGAAAGCGCAGACCTCGAAAGCAAACTCATCCGCCTCGGCCATGTAAAGCTCTGCACTTTTTCCCCCCTCACACACACTGACCACCATGAAAAGTTGTACGTGTAAAATGCATGAGAAAAAAAGAAAAGAGAAAAACTCCCAGGTGCTGACGCGTCTTGCGTTTTCGTTAACCAATAACGCTGCATAATGGCTGTGGGCAAGTGACCACAACATGTGTCGTTACTTCCTCGTGCAGCCACGTATATTCTGAACCAAAGACAAGCCTCCTTGTGCTTGTTTCTTCTTCCACACATGCAAGCTTCCCCAGCCGCTGAAGACATAAGGGGGAAGACGGGAAGGACTGCATGAGGGCCCTTTTACTCGTTTCTAGTTCAATGTTTACTTGTCGTTGTGAGAGCTATTTTCAAGACCAGCATTTGAACGATACAAGGCACATGGACAGGAAACGCCAACGAAGCGGACCCAACACGCAAAAACCAGGGAAAAGGGCAATGCGCAGCGTGGGAGGGGAGAAAATTGGTCTTAGACTTACCGCTCATTACTTTTCTGAATCAACACGCACGTCTTTTTTTGGGTGTAACTTTTTCTCGCGACTCCCGAACTTCAGTGCGTAGGGTCGCACTCGCCCCCCCCCCCCCTTTTTCACTACATGTACAGTACGCTTACATGTCACATACCATTACCGGTAAAAGCCTTTCTTGCCCGTCTACTTTAATGGCGTGTCCACGCCCCACAAATCAAAATATATCTTCCCTCGAAAACCGAAGCTCTAAAAAATTCACCAACTCAGTAACAACTTTTAAGAAAAGGAAAAACGAGCCTTTCTGTCCATGTTCCTCCCCTAAAAAGGCTGTTCGTACGGCTGAAATGTCTCTGTTTAACGAGCATTTGCGGGTTTTATAGCACAAAAGAGCATTGACAATAAATCCTCCCGGGCGGAAAAGGCACTCGCGCCATTGAAAAGCACCTGACCGAACGTATCGCTAGTGAACCCCCCCCCCCCCCTATAACGACTTTTAGTGCGTTTTCATTAAATTACGTCTCAAAATTCGGCATCGCTCCGTTTCTTCCTGTTTTCCAAAATATACACTTTCTTTCGTGAGTGTATTATGGCCAGTACAATCAATCCGAATAAAAAGATTTTTTTAACGCAATAATCATCTTAAGCCAAAAATGCTAATGACACGCGTCACTCACGAATCGAAGATGAAAACGTGTGGAAAGACAAACAAGACAGACGATGTTGCAGCAAATTGCTTTCTTCTTAGTACGTTTCTCTCTATCCTAACCGCCCCCGTTTGGAACTGTTTTCGCACCCTTCGGTCTTGAAACATAATATCACATAACGTGTCAATCAACACTATCGATTACAACTCCCTCCCTCTCCCTCCCTAGACAGTCCCAAGTTACCTCCTTCAATCGTTTTACTGTCCATAAAGCAAAGCCTGCCAGATAACGTTAAAAATGCGTCTCCCTTCCGTTTTACGTATAATATCTCTTACGTGCCTCGGGAATTTCAGTTATTTTTTTTATACGCTTCTCCTTTGCCAAAATACCGTAGGGTTTAAACAAAAAGCTGCATTTTCCGACTTGGCAAGGATTTTCGCCTATTTTTTTCTTCTAAGTTAGCCATCGTTATGTAATAATGAAACCTTAAAAAGTCCAGAACGATGCATTGTGCGGAACGTAAGGCTGTTGCAAACTCGTCGGAAATTTTCGGTCTTCTCGTAACGTACAGTCGATCTTAACTACAGTACAACCCGCTTATTTGAATAGGCTCCAGACTACAAGTGTTCAAAAAGGCGAAATATTCCAAAATACAAAGCTGAATGGATTAAGTGGGCTTAAACGGGACAACCAACTTTTCATTCAGTTGTGCGGGGTATTCAAATAACCGCTATTCAATTAAGTAGAGACCAATGTACGTCATTTTGAAACAAACAACCAATACCAGGATCGATCCAAAAGTTCCCGGCATTTTTGTCTATTTATTTAAAATCGCTGGTTTACAAGAACAATTCGTCAGCTCCCCCCAGTTAATCAACTGCTGCATTTATTCACCTTTCTCTGTATAATTTTCGGAAATAAAAGCAGTTTTGGAAGTCGTTTTTCAGGGCGCTTCAGCTTGTTCCGCGACGCACACATAAGACGAGGCCGATCCAATAGTTTCCGAAATTGTCACATCTTGCTTTACAGGATTAGATAGGTTTTTTATTTATTTATTTTTCACACATGCCAGTGTAATTGAATAATTAAAATAGCAGATTTCAATGTTGGAGAACGTCGCGTTCATTAAAATTTTGTTCGAAAAATTGGTTCGAAGATTCGAAAAATTTAGAAAAATTCGAAAAATTTCGGTGATGATAATAGTAAGACTCAAATTTACAAGTAGTAACTGGTTCAAAAACCAGTTACCACTGGTATTGTGTTTAAAACCAATACTAGATCTTTTATTACGACAAGGCCCCGGCTCATTCGTTAATCATAATGTCCCAATTTTCGACTTTAAACAACATGACTGCCGTTGACTAGCCACCTTTGTTTTCCTAATTTGACACCTTGTGAATTTTATCGGTGTCCTACGTTAAAAATAAAGCTAAAAGATAGAACAATTAAAACGACAGACGAAATTAAGTGAAGCGCCTCGCGAAAAACGATTATCTTGTTATAACAAACCTATGTACAAACTATCGGCTATGGTAGACGAATTGCGTAAATCAGCAGAAAAATCAGCTAACAAACTTGGGAGGTATCGAACAGGTTTTCTGTTCTCCTGAAGTTCACTGTAACGAGATTCTACTGAACTTTCTCGGGAAATTTGACGAAATTAATACCAATAAAATTTCCTTAAAACAAGGCTCGTGGGAGGTACAGAATCTGTCCGCTGTATTACCAATTAACATATATCGAGCGTTTTCAACTATTTCGAGTCGCCACGAATAGTAAACACGTTGTGATGAAAAATACGTCGCAGGGAGATTCTATTGTAATCACGTTTACGATGGACTGGGCAATTTTCTCCTATCGCGTATTTGTAAATAACAAGTAAAAAAAATAAAGTATTTCTTTCCCCCTTTTTCTGTTGGTTGCGTGACTGAGTGCCAGATAGACTGTCGAATGACTAGCGAAGCGAACTCCACACACGGGCTCGCGAGACTGTAAAACAGTGTATTAAAAAGTGCTCGACAAGTACGAAAAGCAAGAGAGCGTGGAAAAGCCTCCAATCCATCTGCGATAAGAGGCTTCTTGTGAACGGAGGCGGCTCGGCACAAAAAGGGCTGAAGCGGCCAGTCGTGGTTTACAGCATATATGCACAAGCCAAGAGAGCCTATATACACTCTTACATACTCGAGTTCCCAGAATCGGCTCTAAAGATCAATACAGGAACATAGAGGTTGTTCAGGCTTAGGCCTTCCTGGTGCATACATACTATACTCTCCTCAACGATTCAAAAAACCTTCAAAGAAAACCAAATCTATACCATGTAAAATTTTCTTCCCTGTTTTGGACTTGTGTGGAAAGAGCAAATTAGCCCTTAATTCGACTCCCAAAAAAGGAAGAAAAGAGACGGTTGGGCGGTTTCAGACAACTTATCGGCAAAGTTTACTAAAGGGGAGGGAGAAATTAAGTAGGTTCTCCCGGTTAATCAAGTCAGAGTAGCATGAAATATGCTTCGCTTTTGAAGCAACGTTACTTTGGCAAAAACCGATAACGCTATTTGTCATGGCTCTCAGTTTCGGATCATGCCCCACCCCCTTTCCAAGGGATGCATCAGGACTTCTTGTTATTAGATCGTATTTCTTGTTCCACTTCACCCACTTAAAATACGAAAAAGGCCCGAGTCGTGGGGAAAAGCCAACACTAACGTATATGTTTTTGTAACAAACGAACGTGGAAGTCATATGCATAGAAACTTCCCATAAAACGCAGCCGAGCATTCACGCGACTTTGGTAGAAAGTGGAGCTCTCAGAGGCGGCTTCCGACTTATTTATTAGCGCGGGCGTTATTATATGCGTAGGCCTAGTGCTGAAAGTTCGTAGGTTAGGACAAAATCATGGGCTTCAGTGTGAATAGAAAGGGAAAGGAGAGCAGCGAAGAGAGGAACCGATAACATCAAACCACAGCTGGGTTTTACTCCAGTGACGAAGGCGAGTTTCACAAACTATGTTCCAATTCTAAGCTGATATACATTTTTTCGCAATTTCTTTCACTAAGAAGAAACCGCAAAAGCTTGACTTATCAAGGCTATTTACTATGACTATTTTCTGCGTTTGGATACTAAAAGCTGTAAAGCAACAACATCTGTATGGGGGGTACTTTGTCTTCCAATACACCAACAGACTTCCAAAAGCGGTTATAAAGAATTCACGTTCCGATTTTATACAGAATTCGTTGCATAATGTAACTCCAAATCCTGGGTAATAGCGTATAATGTGTGGATTAAGGAGAAGAAGTTTACTTACTTGAAATTCGGCTCTTTCCACTTCCCACTGGGACCTTTCCATCTCAAACCTAGCCCACTCATGTTGAATGAAATGCAAGATTCCAGGTATGGAGTAAGGAGTCCTTTGATTGTTATCATCTTGATTCTGTTTACCACTGCCACCCACACTGTTCACACTTTGTCCTAATTGTCCATTAAGGTTTAAATTGGCCGAATTCGGTCCGTCATCCATCGTAGACACTTTCATGACACGGACGCCATTACAGTTCTAAGAGCTACCACCGGAGTCAAATGAGAAGCTCAACAAACAAAAAGAAACTTGTATAAAACACAGTGAAAAATATTTGGTGCTTAGTTTTCCAAAACTAGAAGCTCTATTTTAAGATATATTTTTATATTTTAAAATGAAACGTAAATGTCATGTCACGTGCATTTGTTTACATTTTCATGTAGTTCGTTTTTTGTCTTGGAGCGCGCTTTTCGATTACGCTATCCTTACGTTGCAGCAAAGTAGGGACTATTCTGCCTGAAGGTGTGGAGTTGCGGAATTGTTGCCCAACATGATTCGTGAAGTTTTGATAACCGATTTTTATGGAAGAATTCACTTTTCTCATTATTTTACGCCCTTAGCGCCCAATGAACAAGGCACCATAAATAAAGAAATTGTAGAAACTTGTTTAGAGCGCTCTGGATCTTCCCCAGCACTTCAGCAGGTGAATACTTTTATTAACTTTGCGTCTATACTTTTTTCGAGATTCCTCATTGTGGGTTGTACTTTTTTTTATTAGGTTCATCATTTCCGATTCCAAGACTGGTACGTCTACTGCCAGCGCAGTGGCGTGTTTATTTTTATTGTGCTCGTAGATTCCAAGCAGAATAGCATTGTGGAGCAGTTTCTGAGAAGTTTTACACAAATCATCAAGAAAATTACTGTAAATAAGATTCTCTGTTTTAGTTTTGTATTAACGTTTCTTTATTGTCATTCCAGACGGAGAAAATGGTAAGATCAATTACGAGAGGAAAATGAGCTACAAATTTAAATTGAAATCCTATCTAAGTTACAACACGATGCAAGCGAAGTTCACAACATCCTAACTAAGATGGTCAGCCATGGCGGTCGTGTACTGGAACTTCGTCCCAGCCATGTTTTGCCATCATCGGGGCAACCTGAGTCTTCGTCAATGGATGATGTAAATTAATTCCTCCCGGACCATATTCTTTTTTTTTTCCCCTACTGACGCTTTTTCAGTCTTCGTTTTATGCGCTCATAGTCGGTGAGAATTGGAATAATTGTAAGATACTAACAATTCACTCTCACATCAGTTACACACAAAAACAGCCAAAATAAACCAAGTGTCGTAATATGACTAGTTCCGAACACTTAGTGGACGTGCGGTGGAGGAAAGTTTGTTGACATTTCTCTAATTTTTCCCATTCAATACACATTACGCGAAAGGTTGATCTGCAGCTGGGTTCGGATCGAGTTGGCGGGGATCACCGACGAGCAAAGACAAAATAAAACTGTGAAATTTCAAGAATTAGTTGTTTTCCATAAATTTAAGGATTTTTAACCTACCAATAGAGATATACGAAAAAGATGATTAGGTAGAAACCTAATCCTATCATGGAATCACGCATATACTTCTTTAATTGTCCTCTATTGTGAATTTCCGTGGGGTCATACACACCAAAGTTACCGGGAGGGACCGTGACATATCTAATACAAATGTTTTAATTTAACAATGAATAATTTTGACATAAGAAAGCTTTACTCGTAGATTAACCAAGTTGCGATAGGTAAGTTTAACAAGAACAGGACCCAGTGTCCCGTGAAGAGTAAGAGCAAAGCAGCCAGCCAATGAGCAATTATTCTTGGTAAAACCCACTACAAGAGAAGTCAAATTAATGAGATAATAAGACAGATTATTAGAAATTAATTTAGTTTATACTTACGAAATTCAGATTAGTGCAGCATTCTTGTGCATTGAGGTAATCACATTCTAAGTCGGACAAAGTGATGATCTGAATTACAAAATTGTCAAGGATAATCAGTGGGTTTCATTTATTTAAGACTATTGGCTTGTTAGGTAAAAATATAAGTATTAAAAAAAAATTTTTTATGGTAAGTCGTTGCTTATTCATTCGCGCTATAAAAGGATACATAGTACACGAGAAGAAATAGTAGGCTTCCCGAATCTAGTAAACAAAAGATAAACAACAAAGTGTCCAACATGTTTCTAATATCACAATGGGGTCAGAATCCCACGCAACTCGGTCGGGAGCAAAAATTCACGTTTAGTTGCTGTAACGCTACGACATTGTACTCAGTAGTTCACAAAGCTGTCGCTTCACTTTTGGCGCCCGCTACCATCGAAGATGAAAATGCAAACCGCTTCACTGGAAGCAAATGCATGCATAGAAAGTACTCCTAACATATTGATTGACGAAAAGTAGGCTACCTAATTGGCAGAAGACTGTGAAGACTGGCAGTCTTTAAGATTTATTCACTATATGACTTTTAATTTCTTCACTATTTATTTATTTCATTTTACTTATTAATTTAATTAATTATTGCTTCTAGAATACGTTGCCTCAAAAACCTTTCGAGTTTTCGACGTTGTTAGAGTTTCGATATTTCTGCTATTTAAACACGTATTCAAAAATAGAAATGAATTCACGGTAGAGTGATCAAGCGTCCGTTCTTTCACCTTTTTTTCGGCGTCCCATTTTTTCGGCAAAATATGTTCGCTTTGTCCCGTTTTCGGGAGGAAATCAGTGTACGGTAGACCGATATTTCCCTAAAGAATTGGATAACCAGTATTAGCCCGATACGATGTCGGGATATGAGTTCCATCCGCGGTTCACAATTGAATAATATAATCACAGTATAGTAGAGCACAGATGTTAATCAATTTCGAAGAGAATTCAGCTAAGACGTTAGGATGATCGCATAAGATCGCAACATGTGAAGAAGTATTTAATAGTCTGATGAGTCACCTCAGACCGGCGGCTCCCGAAGTATGTGCCGCGAGAGCCTTATAGGCGCACCGCGACATGGGCCGAAGCTTTAATTAACACGAAGATAACGAAAATAAATAAACGTGGCTTTTTCGAGTTGGGCAGCGCGGCACAGATCTTTGAAAGCCAAGAGCGCTGCGAGCTGAAAAGTTTGGGAACCCCTGCTTTAAATTGTAAGGGATTGTCGAAGACGCCAATACGTCGCAAACGCGATTCTGGAGACGCTACGAACTAACTAATCTTGTGCTGCTTTAGAAAAAGTGCACCAAACGTGCCCAAAGTTCCGAAGGATCCGTACTGAACTAAGGCTCGAGAATTGGAGCTGGGGCGGTCTAGTCAAGGAATACCTTAAAAATATAATCAATGTGCCACAACACTCATTGTCATTGAATTCGCAACCCAGTCTGATAATCAGCAATGACGGTCATTCCCACCTGAAGAATGATTGCTGGAGAAAGCTAGAGCTTAAATTTTTATTCAATTAACTAGTACAGCTCATTTTTAGACAAGTGTTAGGCAAATGTGAATCCTTCTCCAACCACGTTCTTTTTAAGTACTTTTCGGAATGAAATTTGCTATCCTTTAGCAATCCAAACGAAGGTGATACGAAAAACAATACTCAAAAATTTTTCTTTCCTTTACGCCACATACAGACCAGAAACAGTACCGGAATGAAACATAATACTACTTATTGAGCTACGCCAAAAAGGTTTCAAAACTTGGGTATCTTTTTACTGTGCATTTAGCTGAACGACTAGTATAGAACGCTAAAAAGAAAAGCATATGCCCTTGATCATGCCATCCCAAAACCCTCACTGCCTTCTTTGATCGCCACCAGAAATGCTTTTTCGAACTGTTCGTAACTTTCGTAATCAGGCAGGCACAGTTGATTGAAACTGAAAGCGGACAACAAGCATTAAAACCTTGTAAAGCTTTCATCAGTTTCAAGCTTTTACCATGTGTGAGCAGTAGGCAAGTTGCCCAGCGAGGGGGCAGCCGTAATCTGAAACTTGGGCACGAGTTCTCCAAACCCTCCAGGAGGAAGCTGAGAACAGCCCGTCGTGAATTGCAACAATCGGCTCATTTCTTCTGAGCCGAAGTTGGCCACAGATGTCCAAAACCAGTCTATTACTTTCCGGAACTCGGATGTCGAACCACTTGTTGTATGGTTGGCTTTAAAGTCCGCCAAACTGTACTCGGTCGTGCCGCAAATGAGTAACTAGAAATCCACATCTTAATACTGATTCTCTCGAACTTCTTGATACAGTACCTCTAACTCATTTTCATCGAAAATCCCGAGCAAATTCTCCGGCACTAATGTATTCAATCCTTTCAGAAAGGCTTCCACTTGGTCCTTTACATTACTCGCCAGCTTGTATTGCGCTAACGCATTCAGGTACTCGAACTTGTTTGCATTTGTTACTCGGACTTTTGAGCCATTCGGTATCAAATCAACAGTCTATTCAAGAACTTAAATCATTGAAGCATTTCGAAATCTCTCTTTTACTTTTGTCAGCTGGCCTCCTGAGTCGTATTCGTCTTCCGCAAAATACAGTTCCATATCGTTGTCCATGTCGTTTTCTTTGATATAGCGTATTTTAGATAAGTAGAGTTCCGGATCATCTTGTTCAAAATACTACAGCAGAACCGTTAAGTACTTCAACAAACATTAACACGTAATAGTAGTTCTCTTTGTACCTTGTAGTGAACTCGCAAGCCAATTAGTTGTGCTAGAAATGATCGAGTAAAGCGTGCTCGAACTAGTTGCCGGTAACCACCACCCAGAGATGATTCATACAAGCATTTCCCCACGATTTTCCCCGCCCATTCATAATACTTGAGCTTGACTTGACTGGTAGGATTGGAATTTGGATGCACCAAGGCTTGTGATGACTTTTCATTTGACAAGTGAGTAAATAAGCCCAAACCCTGCTTCGGGTCGAACAGTATCGAGCAGATCAAGTTAAGCCACTCTCTTCTTACACCACCGTAGTCAATTGCTGTAAAAGAAAGCCATTGATACAACGAAATTCTAGATTGGAAAATCGCACACAAAAGAACGCATTACCTAGTTCTCCGACGAAAGACACTTCAAAATTTTTACACCAGTCATCGATTGAAAAACCTTTGGTCGCACGCATGGACTAAGTGGCATAAAAGGATAAACAATGTCAAGTAAAATAAATCAGACGTAGCCTTTGAACGGTACCATTTCCAATAAACGATCGCGCAACACTCGTAACGGCATTTTATCCCGAGGCCTCTTCTGGTGAAGCTTTCTAAGTTCGTGATAAAAGAACCCTTGCTTATCTTTAAAAGACTCGGACCCACCTTTTGAAACAATAAGAATAAATCAATAACCAATGTCGCAAAACTAAGAACGAGCGTTTTTTATACTAAATGCTTTGTTCTTAAAAAAAATCTTTTACACATAAAAAAAGAAAAAGAAAATAGCAGTGGGCTTACCAATATTTTTCAGCAAATGGTGAACAAAGACAGACACTATTATGGAGCAATCTTTAGATAGAAGGTCTACTTTATTCTGTGACCCGTCATCGATGCTAAAGCTAGGAAGCTCATACTGGTTATTGCTCCCATGAAACGTAAACTATTGTTATCAAGAAATTACGGCTTAGGTAGCTGAACTAAACCATTCCTTACTTTAGTTGAAGGTGATACCCTGAATGTCATAACTCTTTTCGGTATGAGTCCCAAAATATACTCTCTGATAGTTAACTGTCGAGGTGATATGCAGCAGAATACTTTTCGCGTTTTACCGTTCCCTTTCTCGTTAGCACCACCATTTAAATGCATTTTGGCTTCAGATTCCCACCAATGACTTTTCGCTCTCAAAGCCTTCTGCACAAAACTAGCTTCACTACCTAAATATACATTAAATTATTAACGGCACGAACGCAAAGGACGTTTTGAATATAAGCGTCTTACTATTTACGACAATAATATCAAAGTCTCCCTGTTCTAAAACGTCGCCACGGTGCTTTAACCGAGCGTGATAAATGCCATCTTGAAACAAAGTTATCTGGATAACTAAACGACGCAATAATTCGATGTACAAAAATTCTACGAATGGTTTGACAGATTGACGCGAGCCCACCTAAAGCCACAGCATGATTTTAACAAATGAATTTATAAAATAAAATAAAAAGGACGGCAAGATCTTAAATCACTATTACTTCTTCCACTTGTAAAGAAAAGATCTGCTCGAAATCTTCCACGGTTTGCAAACTGCACAAGTTTTCAAATTCGTCCCTGGGCTCCACATATAGCTGATGCGCCATCCCCGCTGTGCAAACCACCATAGAACTTTGCTTTATCAATGCAGTCTTGCTCAAGTCCGGTTTTCCTATAATGAGCAAATAAAGAAAACCACCGAAGCAATAAAACAAACAACATAAGAAAAATATTTTCTCTGACGATAATAAATGTACCTACCCGGGGTGAATGTCTTGTAAAACGGGCTGCCAGTAACGTGATTTTTAGCAATAATGACATTTATGGAGTACACGCCAGCTTTTCTAACAAAAAATGACGCTCGTACCAAATTGGCTTCTTTCGAATCAAACTCGGTAGCTACAGCTAGCTTCCGCACACCCTGTAAGACTTCAATGACAAGTCCATCGGCGTCGCTAATTGGGTACGGTCTGCCAAACTGTGTGAAAAACTAAGAAATTCATTGCATAAGTAATGCACACATTGTGACACGGTAACGAGACATCAACACAATTATAAAAAAAAATAATAAAAAAATCAAATTCCAGTAAGTAATCACAACTGAATAAAAAAAATTACCTGCACTGTAAATGTTACTGTCGAACCCACGGTACACGGATCATTCCAAAGGAATTCCGTTTTGGCATGAGCGGCAAGCGTTTTCCCGATGTAGGCCGATCTGGCTTGTGATGCCACCGTATAAAGCCCTCGCAAGTATCTTAAAAAGGCGGTTTTCACATCAGAAGTTAAAATTAATGGAAAACTGAACCCGGAACTGGTTTCTGAAGAGGCTCTTCTTCTACCCTGGCGTCGCGCCGCATCCCTGCGGTTTTGCCATGTCCACAGCGAGGCCGCCCCCATTAGCAGCAGCAAGCCACCAGCTAAAAAGCACAGGGTCATGAAAAGCTTTTGCTATAGCAACCAAACACACACTCAAGTCAACCAATAAAAAGCCAAGCAAGAAACTAGAAAGTTACAAGGGAAGAATATACCCCATGTCCACGAACGCGGTTGCGATTGCTGGAGAAGTCGAAGCCACAGATCCGCTTTAAGTTCCTCTAAGCCTGCCGGATTGACGGGCAAGCTTGTTCTAGCTGCTAGCCAGCGCGTCCAATCCTTCCCACTACCAAACACGGGTTGAGTCATGTGATCCTCAAGCCAATATGCATCTTCCAGCTGCTTTAAACCTAAGGCTTCCAGCCTGAATGAGTACAGTTCATTAAAAAGATATTAACACTAATAATATTTGGAGAAAAAAAAATTCCTAAGTAAGTTGGAAATTAACTGTTGGTTGGTTGGCTTAAAGACGACCGACACCGCACTTGCGATGTATTGTCGTCTTCGCCTGTCTTAAGAGTTGCCGCACGGTTAAAGACGACAATATTAATCTCAATGATAAAAAGTGCTTTACTTGGGAGCGTAAGAGACTAAGCCGGCGTCTCGCAGCCAAATACGCAAGAGCAGCTTTTGCTGCAGCCTCGCGGTTGCCCGCTTCAGCTCCTCTAACTCGGACGCTGTAAGCGAAAAGAGCCAAGGAGGAGCCAAGGCACGGGCAGCGGAGTCGTGTTGTAAGAGATCCACGGTTCTCAAGGTTCCCCGAGCATCTATAAAACACAGGCAAGGTTAAATCACTCATTGAAAACCGAATGATTAAAATTGTATAGGTAAGATCGCAGACCAATAACAGCAATGCAACCTAGATAACGTTTGGAATGGTGGGTGATGTCGCAACTATTATGTAGTGGAGTATTGATTCTGGCTTTCAAAGGAGTCAAGAAAAGAAAAAAATCGGTCAGGGAGACACGCACGGGAAGGACAGATAATACACTGGCGTGACTAAAATGTTTTCGACCTTCTCATTCGAGCCCAGACCAAAATTTAGTATCTTAGCATGTCCTAGGTCTGAATAGATTCGCTTGCATTACACGGAATAAGTTAACACGGTAGAAAACGCTTCACTACCTAAGAGAAACAGAATCCATAAATTATAAGGTACGTGTAGCGTCCCGCCGATTAAGACCTTGCGAAATTGTTGTACTCCGTCAATTAAAGGTGTTTTAGCACTTAAAGTGCCCTGCATTAAAATTTAGTGAAACTGGAGTTGTGAGGCCCCTTTTACGGTGACAAATGAGAAGGCGGCAACTACCTAATAGAACTCCGTTTTCTGACGTTCACCTCACTCGTCTAGTTATGGACTGCAAAATTTGACCGTACCTTCACTAGTCAAGCCCGACACGAGACTGAATGTGAGGCACGATATACCCAAACATTTCCTTCAAGATTCTTCGACAGGTAACATCAAGTGTCCTCACAACGTTGCATGCTCTAAAGCAGCGGCACATGTTCCGCACGCGATAGTCAACCTAACGTTGTCTCATCAACGTAACGATTTGTATTCCAAATTTCTAGCTATGGTTTGGGGTAGATATGACAGAGACAGTGATATTAATACTTCAACAATCTTCAAACGGCATTCCGACGTGCTTACTGAATTCGAAACATACCTTTCCCGATCTGTGATGCCCATTTCGACGAGTGCTCATTTTTCCTGATTTCATGCTGTATGTCCAAACCAAGGTCGTAGTCATTTATACTAACAGGCTGAAAATTTGAAATGTAGAAAGCTACCAACAGGGACAATATACCAATCACATATGTCGTTTCCATAATGCAATAGAAATGCGACTAGAAAAAGATAACATAACTTATTAAATTTTATCGTAGCTAAAAGGAGTCTACTTACAACTTGGTTAACAAGCGGTAACGAATTTAAGAACAGTCATTTAGTCATTTACTAATTATGTATTTAAAAGTGTCCTTTAACGATTCGCTCAGGAAGTACTGACACAAAGCACAGGCTGAGGGGAAAATATAAACACCAAAAAACGTAAAAAGCATTAAAAGTTTCTATGGAAGTGTATGTAAACACCTTTAGATATCGAAATCATTCCATATCGGAGTTCAGACCTAGAAAGCACGATACAATAGCAAAGCTGACCGTAAAAGTCTTGTGTATTGTACTTTTTGAACAGAATTTAATAAACAAAAAAGAACATCCCTACCTTACATGTATTCAGTCTATTCACGCATTATCTTTCCCTTAACTTAAGCGTAATAATCACAGCATTTTATTCCTTACGTGTGCACATGGTTCCGATTCATAAACCGTTATACGAAAAGATACGAAGCAATTATTTCACAGTACAATTAAAAATATTGAGTATATGTACAGAATTGCCGACTTGTCGGTCCCGAATTCATTCGTTGGGCATTATAATAAAATAACAATAAATAATTTTATTGGAAAACAGTATAGGTTGCACTAAAAATACTCCTCTGCTTTCCTCAAGAGAAAGAGATTTTATATATCTTTTTTATTATTTTGGTCATTAGTAGAGAAGGGACGGGAGAGTGTAGGCACTCTACTGTTGTTTATTTTTCACTTAACATCAAGACAAAACTCGAGCCCAAAATCACACTTATTAGATCAGGTCTATATAGTATGTATTCCTTTTTTGGTAGCTAATTATCTTTCTAAATCGTACAATTCTACTTTTAACTGAAATAGCCTGCTTGAGTTTGCACCATTTACCAAGTACATTTACTATATATTCCGTCTTTATGAAGCAGTCGAGTTGGCTTTCGACTCTGCTTTGCACTGGCTTTGTAGATCGAACCTCCTCCGATACTTTCGGAAGTGACGCACAATGCTTCCTGCGGTATGTTCTCCTTCGGTAGCATGTGGTATAGAAATCCGCTCCCTAGCTGAAAAATGCTACTAGCGAGCTGGTCAAGTATTGGGAGGTCGGGGTATATGTAACTTCTACCATGCCAAACTTATTGCAAATCTGGTTTTATCCGCACACATCAGTCTCTCGTTCGAACGCTTCAGGCGATTTTCGTGCGTTTTTTTTCACGGAAGAATGAATCTTTCGACAGTTTGACATCATCGATGGTAGCGATTTGACATCACATTGTTTTGGATCGTGCAACAAACCACTGTAGGGTCCAGAAATTTCCTTATTCAAAAAATGGAACTACCTTAAATCGAGTTTCTAGTTTTAATTCCAACAATGGACAACGGGAAGTGCGACACTCCGTTGTTCAGTTCGTCCCCATTGGAAGATAGTTACTTAGACATTCCTTCCACAACCTCACCTGGTATTCCACACCTTCCAGCGAGTTTCAATCCCTTCTTACTAGATCCACCATTTGCACGTGTTCCCCAAGAACCAGTACCCTTTGCCGGGGTTGACACGACCACGTTTTTCAACACCTCGAATTTTCATATCCCTCCAGCTTTTCCAAACCTTCCTGACTTGCGGCGTTTAAATCATGACTGGGCGTCGTTAAGCGGAATTTATTCCTTGTGGGACTTTTTACCAGAAAGAACGAGACTGCTGCTCAATACTATTCAGGTACCCGAGTCGGTCAAACAGAGAGGTTACTTGACAGTATACGAGATGTTAGCCATTAAAGAAGCTCTCTGTCCAAAAGACGCTGCGATGCAATGTAGTACCCTATTTAGTCTGCCATATCTAACCCCGTCTAACATGCCAATGCAACAAGCACCGTACCAGAGCTGTAATAGGAGACTTGTGGAAGCTCCACCAATTAATGCGGGCACCAGTGTTTGGCCTAGCTCAAGTCATTTTAACGAAAGCACCACTGACCCACTAGCCGTTACGCCTTCCGATATAGATCACTCTACTTCTGACCATATCGATGAAAGCCTAGATTTTGAACAACTGATTGACACCTCACCCGAAATATTTGCGCTCGCGGATCAGCCAAGCACTCCGTACTCGGCTAATGAAAGCCACCAATCTACCATAATGAATGCCTCCAACGAAGACTTTCAAGCAATAGCAGAGAAAGAACTGGAAAACCTTGTTCAGAAGAGTATTCCAGAAAACACACATCCTCCCGTATCGTCTCCCAAGGAAGAACTTCGCATGGAATCTGATCAGAGTAATTTTGTCTAAGATAGAGTACCTTTAAAAGCGTAATGTCTTTTTTTTTTCAGCTCGGTTAGAATCGCTGATTCGATGTTTACCTTTATGTACTGTTACACCTGGTTCATGTGCATACCAGAAAATAAAAAGCTTCGAATTCGTCAGTTTATTTCTTGGCAATTGCTACTTCATGTCAGACGCCACATCCCGAAAAGACCGCCTTTCTCATTTGAAAATCTCTTTGGCTGACAAGTAATACACAGACTACGACTTGTAAACTAAGATCTCTTTGAAAAAAAAGCTAGGATGCTGCTATACGAGTTCGAGCTGCCATGCAAAATTGATTACAAGCCAATGTCTGGCAAAACGCTTGTGCGTCGTGTAGTCCTCGTAGAAGTACCATTCTCTGCAGTTACTGCTTTGCAGTGCACTCGAGTTTTGGTACAACACTCTTAACTTTAACGAATTAGAATTATCCCAAAAAATGGCATATGACACTTTCCCTGCAGGTACAAGTGCTTATAGACTCCCGGCCATTGATTCTAACAGGCTATCGCACAGAAAGCGTATCTGGTGTCTTCAGTGGAGTCTCTGGTTGGACATCGTACACTGGAAATTTTGACGATGAATTGTACAAGTCTTCTTTGCACACTGTAAGATTTCAAAATCACTCCTCAAGACTCGAACTAGACTTCGAACTTTGTACACGTAAAAGGTTGTTTTGCGAAAGCCAGGATCGGGAGAAGCTTTGCGCTACCTTTTCAACCGCCACTGTCCAAGGTTGGCAGAATTAATGAAGTTGCCGTTCCCTGTGAATCAGAATGTTCCTAGGCCAGTGCAAACTCAGTCCATACTTCCCTCAAGTGACATTTTACTTCCAAGCATAGAGCTCGCATCTACGGAAACAAGTAAAAAGGGTTGCTAAAGAATTCGTAAACTTTTTATAGTAGAAACTCCTTATAACGATCTCCCGGAACATAACAAGTGTTCATTATACCAAAAGCTCGTTACACCAGACGTTTATCCTATACATTGGCATAACCCGGGACAGTATACCTGGCTACAGTAGCCTAGAGTTCGTTATAACGAGATTTTTTTTTTTTTTTTTGCTCGACTAGACATGATTCCTCAACCAGCAAAGCGTAGAAAGTCGAAGAAACTACCGGCAAGGCAGTGCGGTTGCAGAATCAGCTGCAGGTAAGAAATTCAATTGCGTATACCACAGGAATAAGCACCAAATGTTAAACAGATCCTTGCGCTGCTCATGTGTGCGATCCGGACAACCCTGCAAGATTCTCGGGCGAGATTGTGGTTGCCATTCCACTTGTGAAAATCCCGTCAACTCTTTAGTTGCTTTAGGCATCAGCGCTGAGAACATCCAATATGACCGATGTCTACTACTTAACATATATTCATACGGCGTAAGTTTTCTTGGGGATTCGTGTCCAGAAATTATCTGTGGTTCCGGTTAGATGACAGAACTGCAGCAACACTTGCAAGGCTCTTACAGTTGCCCACAATGCTCGTACGTATTTCCGATGCATCAAATAGTTCCTGGGATTCGTGAGTGCCCTAGTCCTCTTTGCGACGCGAAACTGTACTTTTCCTGGTGCCGAGGCATGGTAAATTCGGTTACCAACCCATCTGTAAAGCACTGCAATTTCTGCCATACCTGTGTCAGCGCACAGTTCCTACACTGTGTCAAGTGCAGGAAGTGCGTCTCTCGGATTCCATCATCCTTGCAATGCACAATTTGTTTTCAGCCGCTAGAAATCTCAAACGATCAGTGGTCCACAGTCGGCTTAGCTTCCTCCGAGAACTATCAGGAAACGAGGAAAGTTCCTGAGCCTCGTACACCGCGCAAACGACGACTGGACATGGACAAAGATCCATTATTATGAATTTTTTTAAAAATCAATGCAGACTATTTGAGATGTGTTTTGCGTTTCTTTCATTACTGATTCACGGGAACATTTTGGTCACGGTTACAGTGCAAAACAATTAACTGGGGGGAAAAAAAATGGCATCTGCATGTTCGTGTCTAGAAAATTATACAAAAACTCCCAGTAAACTCCCAATGTCGTTTCAATACCTCGAAATTTTTACAGGAAGTAAGCCTTAACAATTGGGAAAAGCTTTGCGCATGGCTTCTGTAAAGAAGTCTTTAGGAAGAGAGGAGTTGCTGTCTTCTCCATGGCCAGGGATGGCAAATGCTTCCATGGCGGCGAGGTCAAACTGAGTTACCAATTTTTTGGTAGTAGGAAGATCTGGCCTCAATGTAAGAAGCAATGAGTCCGTACTGCCGACATCGCAAGCTGTTGGGTTAACCATGTCGTCTACGTGCAACAAGTCCGTGACTCCCAAGCCCGACAAAGAAACTGAATCATGGTGATGCACTTCTGGTAGATTACTGCTATTGCTGTAGACTGGGCTTTCCTCTTTGTCACTTTCATTCTTAGAGAACAAACCATGGAATTTGAGACCCGGTTCTTCCAAGGAATTCACCATATCGATATGCTTGACATGATCATCAGCATCTCCCATGGTTGTCCACATATCTTGATGTGTTACTGGTGGTGTGTATCTTGGTGCTGAATAAGAACTCGGACTAGTACGTTCGTGACTTGTTTGGCAGCCTGCGTTTGCATCTTCCATTAAACTGGAATTATTGACTACTTCATAGGTGCCGCACGGTAAACCAATTAATCCCGAAATTTCTGGGTCCGTCAACTAGAAACGCGAGCCGAAACAAGATGTACAAACGTCACACGTAAAAGTTGTATGGAAGAACGCTAAGACATTTTACCTCGTACAAATTGGACGTTGATTGAACAGCATAAGCAACTTGAGGTATCATAGATTCTTTCGCTACTGTCGACAAAGTCTTGGTGAGATTCTTGATTTCGCTGAGTAAAATTGGAAGGATAGCCAACGGGTTCTTTCTTCGCGCTTTCGTCAACAGGAAATACCATGAAGTCATACAAGCCGCGACTCGAGACCCAACCAGACTCAAAAACTCATCATCATCAAGTTGATTGAGCGCCTAGAAGAGAAGCCAAAGCATTGTGACACTTGTAGACATTCAAAAGCCATAGAAATGGAAGAAACCTCCGCTAAGCGATGACCCTTCTTTATTTGTTGCATAGCAGGCGTATGAAGCCAGTGAGGGCCCGCTTTTCTTCGTCCACGTTTCCACGTCTTTCCGGTCAATGCAGAACTTTTCTTATTATAGTCATTAGCTAAGGGCGACTCAAGTTCTTCAGTCATGTTATTGGACTCTTGCTGAATCTGCACATTAGCAGTTGCAAAATCCGAGCTAATCGGTGTTGCATTTTGTTTACTTCCACCTTTATCCGACTCGGACAGTACTGGCGGCTTGGACAGTCGACCAGAGCGAGTTCGCATAGCAGTCTGCGTTGTCTGCATATCGTCGTCCTCCTCCTAAAACGGTGAAATTTTCGAGACAACATTGCAGTGTGATTTTAGAAAATTTTTACCAAAGCATCCTCCTGTGCTTTCCGCGCAACTTGGGACCGTGATTTTCTCGGTCGGCCTGGGCCTCTTTTCCTTTTCTCACATACGTTTTCCGCAGAAGCTGGAACGATGTGCGACGAAGCTTCTGGTGATCCAGGTACATGGACGATATTACTGTCAGCTTCGGTTCGGATTCTCGACAAACTTTCGCTTGCTGCTTGAGGGGTAGAAATTCTATCCGTTAACTGAGTGGTATTAAAAGGCTGACTTAGTACAAAGTTCGTTAAAACCAGTTTGGGCTGCGAAAAGACATCTGTCGTGACAGAAGGATCAAGAACAGAATATGGCAGTTCGGAATAGCATGCCAATTCCCGCGCTCTTCTGTCCAAATTCACGTTCTGTTCCACTGTGTTGCCTTGGTTCAGTTGCCTAGTTTGCGCTACACATTTTTCTTCCGTTAGCGAAACGCAAAGCTGTTGGCCACTTTCCGTATACACGAAGGCAAGGAGATTTGAGTTTTCTTGACCAAATCCCACCTTGCTGCACTCTGTATCGTTATTTTCATGTTTTGCTCCACCAAACCGCTCCATCCCACCCTCCATTGCACTCAGGTTGACCGAGTACGCACTATTTGTATTTCCCGCACGGCGGCGAGCTTGTTTTGATTTCTCACTAAATCAGCTGATCATATGAACGTCTTACGCAACCACGCCTGAGCAGCACGGTTTTGAAGTGCTAAAAAATAATCTGTAATTATTACGTACTGTTAATTTAACATTTTCAGATTGCTTTGATCAAGACTTACCCGTCTCCTTTTTATCATCTACCATGGCAACCAACGGTGGCTTGCAAACCAAGTCTGGAATCTGTTCTACCCTTGATTCGAAAGGATTGTCCTTATCTTTAGAAGAGACGGAAGATCCAGATTATACGTTAAAGAAAGAAAAAAATGGACGTATGTATAAGTAACTATCCTTCACTTTGTCCACCCTTTTATGTTTGTACTGTACAGTATGTCAGTCTGTGATCAAGGTTCAGTTAGCCTAGCTTTTCTGGCTGCTCTGAACTTATTTTTTTTTTAGGTATTTGTGTTAAGCTTTGGTTCCATGCTTACTATGGTTTTTGTATCAGCTTGGCTTCTTTATACAGTTATCGTTTTTTACAAACTGGTGTCTTTTATGTTATTTTGGCTTTGGAGGGATTATTGGTGGGTTATTGGGAATGAAGGAAGGTTCTGGTTATTAGTATGTGAAATGGAAATGATATGATAACAGATTGTTGTCTGCAGTCTTGCGGGCAAAAGGGGAAAAACGGGCTTAGACGTACCGTAATCTCTTGACTTTTATGAATGGCGGCGCAGCCTTTTCTGACACCCTCTTATTACTTTTTTTCCACCTGCAAAAGTTCTCACTGGGGAAATGTCTTATGAGAGGCCGAGCTCATTTCCGACACTCAGTTCTTTCATGGTTACACCAGACTGCACATGCAAATGAGCGTTCACCGAAGACGAGATTGTCACGTGAAAAATGTCGGGAGCTTCTAGGCGGTACGCCAAATAAACTGGAGTCAAACACTCGAGCCTTGACTGTACACAGAATACGCAGTTAGCACACGAAAGACTAAAATAACCTGCCCCCTCTTCATGGTTTTGCCGCTGGTAGACTCCAAACGCCCCACTTATTCCGCGTAACTAGTGCTATCCGTCTTGGGGAAACAACGTTGAATTTTTGCATGTGCTTTCCAACACGACTTGCGAAAACCGTAATTTTACTGGGGAATAAATCCAACCAAGATAGTGCAGTTACGTTGATTTCAAGTCGATCGTGTTATCTGATCATAGACAATAGGGAAGGCTTATGAGCTAACGGTTCCCAGAAACGTGTGCTTGTCAACAGGGCTACGGGTCCCTGCACAGTAGATACACGCACAAAGTGAACTCGGCACGAACACGCTATAGCCTACTAACTAGGCTTGTATAACTTCCTCAAACAATTTGTAGGAATTAAAGAAAAGGATACGAAAATGTTCCCCAATGGCTCCCGCTTTTTACCGTCAGACGATGTTGTCCAAACCTTTTTCCCTTGGCGTACTACATCCCAAACTACGCGAGCAGGTATTGCCTAATTCGTGGCTGGAAGCTTCGTACAATACTAACAAGCTTTCGTTTGCGCATGAGGTTTTCTTTCCCTACATAAAACGTTGACTTATAAGGTTTGAATCCTTTCTGTTCGTGATTCTTGACCGTTTTCTTCATTTCTATCGTTTTCACCTGCGCATTGTGTATAGGCAGTGAAAGCCCAACGTTTGATGGACCGTCGTCTTTTCCGCCGCGCCACAAGCTCACACCGGTGTTCGACGACGAGCGTTACCAAGGCCTGGTCAACAGCTCGACGTGCCGGCCCACGACGTCGAATGAAATCTCCGCGCCGTATGAAGTGCCACAATATCCTATTGAGCAGATAGAAACCAAATTAGCTATACAACGGCAACTAAGCATGTATGTACTGAGTTCCATAATCCTTAAACCTTTCTCTTTCTATGTTCTGTATGCTTACTCTATGCCTCGTGTTTCTCAGGGCAACCAAAGGCCGGGATGATCGCAAAGGATCGTATGAACCTTCGGTCGAAGGGCTGCAGGAAGAAATTAGCGAAACCCCTTTCATTGTGGAAGACAACACAGCGTTAGACTATCAAAGAGTGGCTATTAGCGGGGAAGATACTAGTGGAGTAAGGCATAAATACGGGATTTCTTTATTTACGTCAATCTTAATGTTAATTCGCTTTATTCTTCTAGGTTCCTGTCGAAGATTTGCGGCAGGCTTCTAGCTTTTTAGTGCAAGCTTTGAAACTACGTAAGCGCTACACAGAATACGCAATGCATAGTTTCCCGAGTATTACTGCACGTTTCGTGGAAGCCGCTGAGAAAGGCGGCAAGATCGAAATTGTGCAAGAGAATGACCTGTTAAATAAAAAGCAAACACTGGAAGGTAAGTGTGATTATTTGTGTATCTTGTAGGCTCTTTTTTTGGCTGGTTACGCCATAGCTTTTATCGCATCGTAGTCCCTGTTTTTTTACCGGCATTTTTATTTTCTGCCCATTTTTTGAATGTGGTTTCCACCTCTGTCGTAAATGGTTAAAGATCTATTTTCAGTTTAGTGTGTGGCAGCTCCTCCTTTAATTTCTTTCTAGCCGGGAACATAATTTATCGGTGTTTTACACATGGAAACTTGAAAGCTAGAACCCATATTTTACAAGCCGTGTCCCGATCAGATTTCTTAGGCAACAATTCCGAGCCAAAGCATTCCTTGCGCCAAATACCAAGTAACGTTTTTCAGCAATGCTGACTTGTCGCCTCCTCCTCCGCCCGCCTCCTCCTATTGCTTGACGGTTTTTTGTCGGAAACTTCTTGGTTTATGCGTTTCAGTTGCTGGAACGTGGAGCCGACTACGCCGGTTCTTTTCTTTGTAAAACTGCTGAATGTCTCTCGCATCGCGGGTTCCTAATGTACAGTAATTCCAAAACGCTAGACAAGCTGGAGAATGATCGAAATAACTGACTGGAGCTTATTTGCCCCCCTTACCTTGGAATCACTCAAGAACTGCGTTAACATAGCTACCCATTTTGATTTTTTAATATTGGTTGCTTCGATGTTTTATTTTTCGTATTTTTTGGTGGCTGATTTTACTTTGTTTCAATGCCTGTTTTTCTTTTTCAAAGGTATTCGAGCGGATTCTCCGCAGGTGCCTGATGGCCAAGGTAGTTTGCCTTGTGGGTCTTGTGTTGTATTGTACATTGCACTCTTTATCCTTTTGCAATATACTTCTTCAACTGTAAGGGGTTTGTTACTCAAAAGATAAGAGCGATAATGCCTTCTGAGCTTTCACTAGAGCTTCTTTAACGAAAGAAGCCAATTACCCTCACTAACAATCCTTTAGGAAAGCACAACGTTCTCTCCCTAAAGAAATAAGGAAATCAGTCACGTAACCTTTAAATCATCTGCATGAAAACTAGACGAACTTATAGTTTTGCTATGTGATAGTTTGCGTATTTCTTAGACATAGAATCTCGTACCTTTTTATGATTTCATGTGCAGTGGGTGTGGAAGTGGGTTTTCTATTACGTTTTAAGCGCTTAGTTCTGTGTCGATAACTATCTGTAAGTTAAATCTCACCGGAATTGATGTGATTTAGATCATCCGATTCATCCACCGTCTGCGACGGGAAAACATTGGGATAGCGTGTTCTTGGAATCTGCCAATCGTGCGTTCCAATGCGTCAAGGGCGTCTATCAAGTGTACGAGAATCAAACAGCACTCGAAAACAGTGACCCTATGGATTACAGTTACATTGATTTCACGACGTTTGCCACGGATATGCAGCTGCTTTGTGCTATGATTGCCGACGGACCACTGTAAGTCGCTCTACTTTTTTAGTCTAAATTAATTGGGCACTTTCTTTTTTACTTTTGGTGTAAATCATTCCTTACCACAGGAAGTCGTTTTGTTATCGCCGCCTGAGTTATTTGTCATCCAAATATCAATTGCACGTGCTTTTGAATGAATTACGGGAATTAGCTGCTCAGAAAGCTGTACCGCACCGCGATTTTTACAACATCCGTAAAGTAAGCCTGACTTGGCTAACCCTAGCGCGGGAAAAAAATTAAAAAAAGAGATTTTTTTTATTTTAAACCCTTGCAATAATGAACTTGGGGGTGTTTTCTCTTTTCATTTTTCCGTTAAACCAAGGTGGATACACACATTCACGCTGCTTCGAGCATGAATCAAAAGCATTTGTTACGTTTTATCAAGAAAACTCTGAAAGAAGAAGCCAACGTAGTAGTTTGTTACAATCAAGGGGTGCCGATGACCCTAAGGGAAGTATTCGACGCCATGAACTTGACCGCCTATGATTTGACGGTCGACATGTTGGATGTCCATGCGGTGAGTGTCACTTTTCGCTTGCTCTTCTGACCTTTTTCGCTCTTTCGCCCCTAAACTTTTGAAAAAGCCCTTGTGTGCGCGCACCCTCCACCACTTGGCATTGTAGCAAGTGTCACGAGACTACCCTAATCAGGTTCGCTTTGACTCTTAAACTCCTCATTTTGTCGAGGAGCAAAGTAGGAAACCTCCGTTTCCACCCACATCAAAAGGCGCCGACACATTCATGATTCTTGTGTCGCCTGGCCACATTTTCTTACATTCCTCTAAAGAGAAACCGCCTCAGGAGGAAGAGTTGGAATAGAATTAATTTAGTTCATTAACTTCGTGTACATTAAACTTCCAAGCGTCTGGTTAGGATCGCAATACGTTCCATCGTTTCGACAAATTCAACGCCAAATATAATCCCATCGGGGAGAGTCGTCTGCGTGAAGTGTTTCTCAAAACCGATAACTATTTGAACGGCAGGCATTTTGCGTCTATAATTAAGGTAAAAGTTGGGCAAGAATGCGTGTTGACAAGGAAAAGGGACGCGTAAAGACTGGTTGTGCTTGTTGCGACGTTTAGGAAGTTATGTCGGACTTGCAAGAATGCAAATACCAGAATGCCGAGCTTCGGCTGTCAATTTACGGCAAATCCAGAGATGAGTGGGATAAATTAGCGCGGTGGGCAGTGAATCATGATGTTTACTCCGATAATGTACGTTGGCTGGTCCAGGTCCCGCGTCTTTAGTAAGTCCACATTCTTTACCTTCCGTTTCCTGTCGGTTTCATTTGTGCTTGCTTTCCAACGACGACAGACTATGAAGCTTCCACAGACAGACGTACTTCTATAGAGAGAGAAATATGTCCAGCTAATTATAACCTTTTCTGTTATGTCTTTCTAGTGATATTTACCGTATTAACAAGCTTGTCACCAACTTTCAAGCAGTTATAGAAAACATTTTTCAACCACTGTTCGAAGTTACCAATGACCCCAGCAGCCATCCAGAACTTCACATGTTCTTAAGCCACGTAATATCATATACCCAGTTTTCGACATAAATCTACCACAATTCCTTATAAATTATGTATAATGGTCCACTTGAGCAGTTAGTTGGGTTTGATTCAGTCGACGATGAAAGCAAACCGGAAAATCCAGCCATTGACAAAGACACGCCAACACCGGATCAGTGGTGCGATTTGGAAAACCCGCCCTACGCCTACTACGTGTACTACTTATACGCAAATATGGTTACGCTTAACAAATTCCGAAGGTAAGTCGTACAAATTGCTTTGGACTTCTAAGAGTATTTTCTAGGCAAAAAATAAACTGACAAATAAAACTGACAAATAAATCTTTTTTTTTTTAAAAAAAACAATAATCCGGCGTGATCATCTGCTCTTTGCTGGAATTTATTAACAAGCTTAATCAAGCAATATGTGAGGAAAGTTGGGAGACGTATCGCAAAGGAAATAAAGGATTTGCATTGACAAGTTATTCTAAATAATCTGTCCGCAAAAATGATGAAATTTAAATGCAAAAAGTTTTAACAAATAGATTAATCATGCGAAATGATTTAGTGAACGCGGCTTAAATACTTTCGTGTTGCGGCCCCATTGCGGAGAAGCCGGTTCAGTGCAGCATTTGGTGTGTGGTTATCTATTAGCTGAAAATATTTCTCATGGATTGCTTTTGCGCAAGGTAACAGACTCTGTGGTGCGAGGGAATTAGCTTTCTACTTTAAGACATGTTATAGGTTCCTGTGCTCCAGTACTTGTACTATCTCTGCCAAATTGGAATTGCTATGTCTCCGCTTAGTAACAACTCCTTGTTTCTGAATTACCATCGTAACCCGCTACCGGAATTCCTGGCGCGCGGACTGATGGTGTCCTTGTCGACGGATGATCCTCTCCAGTTTCACTTTACCAAAGTACTTATGTTGTCTATTTATTTATTTATTGACTTTTCAGCGTTCGAAGCCCTTTACGTTTACTGCTTTTACATCTCTTCACAACTTTTGACTAGAAGTTGCGAAGATACCCAATGTCCCTCTCTTGAGACCTCTTTAACAAGTTTCGTCTTTCGGTTTGACCTGTACTAATTATTGTCGAACCCCTCTCCAAAGGAACCGCTTATGGAGGAGTACAGTATCGCTGCTCAAGTTTGGAAACTTAGTCCTTGTGATATGTGCGAGCTGGCAAGGAATAGCGTCCTAATGAGTGGTTTTACGCACGATGTAAGTAACAACATGAGGTTGTGCCAAAGTTAATAACTAAAGGCGTTTCTGTTTTTTTCTTCTATATTTTCGGCGATGGCTATTTCCAGGTCAAGCGGCATTGGCTTGGCCCGAATTACATCAAGGAAGGAGTTGCGGGCAATGATATTACGCGGACGAACGTGCCGGATATTCGTGTAGCGTACCGCTACGAAGCTTTAGTCGACGAACTTACCAACATCTTTAAATCCGTGGGTGCCAAGGTCTAAAACACAGCATGTGTGCTGTAAAGTCGCGAAGTCGGAAGAACTCAAACACCAAATTTTCAAAATCTTGACATCAGTGGACCGTTATTTCATTAAAAAGCAACCAAACTGAGATATTACTACCGTAACGCCAGCGAATAATAAGGCCTTTAGTCAAGCGGGTGTTTTTGTCTGTGGTAAATTAATACCTTTTTTAACCAATAGTAATTGTCAGTATAAGAAAGTGTCAGTAATACTTTTGGACGTAAATCTTATTTAGCCTCAATTTCAGAAATATGTAACTTTCTCTATCGTAGACTATTATCTAAAGAAGATTCTTAATGGAATTATTCGTGTTTTTAACCCTGTAACATTCCGAAACCAAGCGAACCCTATTAGTTATTTTCTCCTCATAATTTCTCCAGTTTTTCAACTCTGAGACTCTGAAAAGAGATCTTTGATATATTGACTCCCTGTTAGTCAAGTCAGTGTATTTTTTTTCTATCTAACAAAAACGTGTGTTCGTAGTGTAACGACTTCGAAAAACTGTAGATTCACGCCAAGGAAAATACAGAACTAGCGATAGAATAACTTCAGTCTCATCTGCGTCAAATTAGCTTTCCCCAAGACGGATGTTGATGCTATACCGCAAACGAATTTTTTCGTTCCTTTTTTCTTGCTGATGTTCGCCGTTTCCCCCCTTTTTTTCATCGCATGTCTCTACTCTAGAATATTAACTCCTCGTCTTCCCTCTTTAGCTCCGAAAAAGCGTCTGCGTTGATGAGGCAAAAAGAGGGAGGGGAACTGGCTGGAGCGGACAGAGTTTTAGATTAAAACCATTTGCACACGACTTTGCGGTACGTAAAGAGGGGGAGGTTTTGTCGGGTTCATCCCAACCAGCCCCCCCCCCCCTCTTCTTGTGGTTTTCAGCATGAAGCATCGTTGTTTCCACGATTTCGTTACTACACTCTTCCAGTCTCTGGGCCCATCTTGCAACGCGTTGGGGGCTAGCATTGGTAAGTATGCGTTTGAACCCAGGCCGAAACGCTGAGGTCCCGCCGCCACAGCTGGTAATGAGCAGCGTCGTATTACTTTCCCCCCACCCACACCACTTCAACCCAAAAAAGAGCCATAGTTAATTCCCACAAAATGGCTCAATGTGTGCACGCGGACTCCTGCCCCAGCGCAGTGCACGGAATGATCTACCCCTTTGGAGTTTCTTTTAAACGCAAAACGAGAAAGAAACGAGAGCAGTTGGAAGGGACGAGAAGAGGCCGGCGAAGAGCGGTGCAGCTTTGAAACAGGAGTTTTGCCTGAACCAGTTAAAGGCACGCAGAGGCGGGAGAAACTCGTAAGGCGCCCTTAGAAATCCTTGAGAGATTTTTTTTTTTAATAAAAAAAACTATGACGCGTATGTGGTTCTTAGCAATGAAAGAGCCTTGAGAACAAAGGGTAAAGAATAATTTCCGGGAAAAGCCCTCTTACCCAGCCTATTTTACATTGACCTCGAGAATGTTCATGTGTTAATCTGTCAAAATGCGAATAAAACTTTCTGAAGAATATGATTATTTTAATGCAGTGATTGTAACATTACAAGAAAAGTAAAATTTAGTTTAATATTTGACAAACTTTTCGCAACTTTTTTTCACAAGATCAGAATTTTCTTTTTCCCTACTCCATAGTAAATGTCATTGTTCTATGTACTACACATATACCAGTTTTGTACGCAATTCGAGTCTGTAAGTAAACCGATTTTTTTTTTTGTGTGTGTGTGTGAATTAGAAATGTCTACATGTCAGTGCATTATTTGTCTTCTGGTAAGCAAATTCGGGTCTGTTTTTGCGCTTTTTTCATTGCCGCTCAGCGAACGAACTCAATTGCGTCCGAATGTACAACCGATAGATTCGGTTGTGTTCTGTCCCCATGAAATCCTCACGTGTATGGAAGAGATGAAAAGTTGGAGCATAACAATATGAATCACAGCCCCTCCTAAATGTTACAATGGTGTAGGAGATAGGTTAAATGTAACACGGAGTTTAGTGGATGTACTCCCAAATGGAAACTAGTCAATCGTTTATTATCACTTTTATACGATAGATTTTATTCTAGATCTAGTAATTAAAGGTTATTGTAGTTAGTTTATTAATGGAACATTTTTATAAGTTACTGAAAATCATTCAATTTATGGATTATATGTGATAGGCTTGTATGTTGCACTGAAAAATTAAACAAAGTAATAATCATTTTAGTATTTTTTGTTTCTTTTTAACAAACAATAGCATCCACTAAAGGAATGATTACTTTGCATGCTTTCTACAGAAAAAATACTCATGTTACAATCGAATACCAGCTTTACTCTGCCTTTTCGTGCTTTATGTTATGTCGCTTGTGGGAATTAGTGTCAAACCCTTTACGATTTTTGTTCCAACAATTCTATTTAATATGAAAGCAGTCTTTGTTTACTTTTTCTTGCCATTTCAAATAGACATGACAATGAAAAGATTAGGACCTTTTTTTCTAAGAAAAGCTGCAAAGTTATGCTTTAATTAATATCCCATTTAGAATTGCTCTGTTTACAAATCTTTTTTTTCGGATAGATCTCAATATTTGCATTACCATGATTTTTTCGTGGCCTCAGAGTCTCTATTAATCAAGATTTATTTGGTTATTTTTTAATTTTGTTATTTTTGCCTCGCATTACAATTGATCCGAGTCTCCTCTGTTGTACATTGTAATTCTTTTTAGGATGGGTAACGAAAAGCTAACTGTCTCAAGAATCAGTTGTTATGACTGAATAATTAAAACAAGTTTAACAAATGAGTTTTTGACGTATCTGTAAAATTACTTCATAAAGGCATGAAGATATGACGAACGACTAACTTTCATTGTCAGAATGCAAGGAATTTCAACTGTGTTAGAGATCAGGTGCTCACTTAATCCACGTAAAACACTTTGCACTTTGTTAATAATAAATTGTAACCAATCGTAGCTTCTTGGCTCTGCATGCGCAATGGACACTTTTCGCCACAAAGCAGGATCTCTAAGAAACTTTTGTGATGCCCGTATAAGGCTCGTTCCGATCCGGCGTTGACAAAAGAGCGATTTTTTAAAAAAATTTTTCTTTCCTGTTTGTACTTTATCTTAAAGCTTAAGAAATAGCTACTAATTTACATTGAAGCAAAAGGTATTCCACAATCAGCTTGACGAGTGGTATTAAACTAACTAGGAGAGACAGCAGACAGAAAGAGATTTTTGTACCCTGGCATATCACGGATTACAGTCGACTTTTTTTTTAGCTCCAAGGTAGTAATGCTAAATGCAGCAGGTGGAGGTGGCAATGTTCCGTAACTAAATACTGGAACAGTGTCCAACACGGCTGATCCATCACCCTGGTAGCGCGAAGAGATGGTGATATGTTTGCATTGCGTGATGCATATGCTGTTACAAGACGTGAGCTTAAAGTTATAGACCATCATTCAGGTCGTTTTTTTTTTCTTATTTTATTTTCGTCTCTTCACAGGTTGTGAAAGATTAAGGGGTTGAAAAGCAAAGCAAGAGCATGCTTAGTTCATCAATATTTTACGTTTTCCTTAACTTCCAAGTTGAAAAGCGTACCGGGACGGCAAACGCCTCTTCGGATCTGGTAAAGGCTTAAACTTCCTTTTTTTGTGCGCGTTTTCTGAGTTTGGTGTACTGTTAAAGAATTTCATAGCATTATCCTCTTGGCGCGTAGGAACGCTCGCTAAAACCGAGTTGAAGTGTAACGGCATGGAACAGACATGGCGTTCAACAGTGCTAGCGTTAATGGACCCCGCCCTCTGGCACGCATCTCCGCTCCGTGAATGGCTGCAGTTTGCTGGAAGCTGTGCAACCGTGTTACTACGGCTATGGGAATTAAGTGGGTGGATCCAGGCGGGCCATGAGGAAACCAATCGTGCTTTGCAAAGCTATCCCGCTGTTCCAGGCCTTCCCCTCTAGGAAAAGCGCGGCTTGCCGCTTTTTGCCTGGCTGACTTGCTCAATGTGCTAGCAATTCACTGCTCAAGCTTTGCTCAGTCGACTGCGAAGCTATACGCCCGCACAACCGTAACAAGGTGTCAAGTCGAAAAAAGACGAAGGTGGTTTCTCGCTTGCTTTTCGGACACGCGCTGTCTGTGTACGTAGACACACGGACACGAGCTACTCAAGTGTCGCACCGTTTACATGCATCCACGTGCAACCAAGGATTTTTCATCACATATTGCGTGTTTCACCAGGAATTCTCTCTTCACAGTTCTTTGCAACTCCTGTGTTGCTAAACGTCCACGGAAATCATGCAGGGTAAGTCTCAACGTTCAAACTGTTTCTCTTTTGTTTCCGAAACCTCGTTGCACGAATTCTCACTGTCAGCAAACGACGACTACTCGCTACACGGACTCTCAATTGACAACTAACAAGAAGATAACGAGAAGGCCGCCAAGCGCAACGAAATAAAATCTTAAAGCTTTCAATATGACTAACGAGGCTAGGAATTGCTGCAGTGTATAAAATGGCCATAAATCCTGTAATTTAACTCCCGAAGTTAAACGGAGTCGAAGGCAGTTTTCTTATTTTTGTTTCATCCCTTCTAAACTCTGAACGAGGCGGCAGCCTAGTTAGAAATGTAGCGAATGAGCCACCCACAATGTGAATCCATCATAACGAGCAGTTTTTGGCTTTGCCATGCCGAAAGTCGTGCAATGGTCTTCAAAATGACGTAAGTTTTCAACTCTTGTTGGGCTGGCGAGAGTAAAGTACAAGTAACGTTAGCGCTCAAATGCACTTACTTGCTGCACCTTCACACATTTCATAGAGTAAAACATTCCTTATGAGTTTATCTTGTGACTCCCGTTGATTCGTATTCATCTAGTCAAAATATAAATACGGGTTACAGAACCCGGGTGGATAATGGAATTTCCTGTACGCTAATACGATCGAAAACTAATCTTCGGTTTTCTTTTACCAACGCAACATATATGCTATGTTCAGTAATTTAAACTTTAAAAAATATTTCAAAAGAACGACTTGACGCAACCCCATTTGTAACCAAAGTTGTGCCACTACTATTTAGTCTGATTATTATTTAATTTGATACCAATAAAAAAATACGATGGTAAAAAGTGTGATTGCGATCTTTCGCGGTTTGTCCACAAACAACGCAGTTAAGAGAAACTTTCGCATCCAATGCGCATTTGCCAAACTCTGAAGTTAAATCGCATAAGAGAAAAATTGCGTGTTGAACTATTGTATGTTGAAAATCACATTTTTATCTTCATTTGTTGTTGATAATGGAGCTCTTGGGGAAAAGTGATTCTTGTCAATAAGCTAATAATTGCCAATAAGCTAAACTACAACGGAAAACTCCAAGAAAATTAAGAAATTTAACAGAGCGTTGGGTCCAAGCGAGGTTCCAGTGTGCGAACAGTTGTTTCCAAGTAATTTACTTCCATACACCAGAAGTAGGAATTCCCAGAACCAATGCAACTATTGCTATCACATTCAAGTGTCGGAATTACTTGTCTTGAAATCAGAACTAACATGCTGAGACACAACCCTCGAAAGCCCCAGTTATAATATGACACTTCTAGCAAGGGGTCACATTATAGCGACACTATCGAAATAGCTGGGAAAAACGCACTGGATGTTTTCATCGCTCGGAGTATATTTTCTTCTTGCAATGCCGTTCTTCTTTAGAGAACAGGTTGGACAATGTTTTTCTCCGAAATTTACGTTGGTCACATTAGCAATGAATATATCGCAGACATATTCGAAACCAGGCTAGGAGACATTTATGGGGGAATGAAGATGAAGACACATGACACATAAGCCGCACAGTAATGATGACGGATTAGCTTGCGCTTGGTTTAGCAATCAAAGCTTGTCTGCTGAACACGAACTGGGAAGAAAAACAGGTGCTGTTTGCAAACTGGGTGGGCAGGCCTCTACTGTTACAAAACTTGACCCCAGTATACCCCAGTGTGAAGACCCCCTTCCAAGAGGGCACTTCAACCCTATTGGCGAGTAATGGTTGAAAAAACGAAAGTCAATTCATAGCTAACTCCCTGCGTAGCAATAACCAATTAGCAGTCTTGTTTTCCCTGGGGGACTTTTACAAGTCTCCCGAAGGAGACAGTTGCCATTTCTTTTCGTACGCGCTATAGCTTTCATCTTCAAACATAGCAAAGAGTATTATAATGAGTTGCTAACCCTGGGGTACATTTAGCGACAGGAGAACTAATTAGAAGCCGGGTTGCAATCTAGCACTCGGCATAGCTGCTTCATTTGTCAGCGCCGTGTGACAGCAAACGCCGCATCGTTCCTTTTGACAACCGGCCAAATCGGGCCCCAAAAAGCGCGCTGGGAGAACGAAAGAAATATCACGCAGCAAGATTTTTCCCGTCGTGGAAACAGACGTCAAGGCTCTCCGCAAGCTAACAGACTCATTCACGTCTCTTAAAAGCCCGCTTGGCTTTCCAAGCGCAAAAAGGCCCAGAGTTACCCGGCTTCTGTTGAAAGTGAAACCCCAGCTTCTGACTTCTGACTTAACGATATGGCAGTTACAAATGCCAAAATCATAAGACCAGAAAGCAACAACGACTCTATATGAAGGAAGAGGCCAGCAGCATATAAGAAGAAGAAAAAGGGAGGGAAAAAATACATCGCTCTCGCGTTACTCCTCGAGGAGACGCTTGGGTGATTTGACACTGTGCCGCACAACATGACTTCATCTTTCACATGCCAGTCAAACTTTTCCTAAATTATCTCAAATGGGATACGGAACTTCGTATAGTAACCATCTTCAATGAGTAGCTGGGCCCACGAGGAGATTTACTAGACTTTTGACTTCATTAGATATGTTAATTTGTTTGTTTAGACAACCAACTGTCCCAGTACGGAGAAGTGAACCAGCTCGGCGGAGTTTTTGTAAACGGCCGCCCTTTGCCCAACGCGATAAGACTGCGAATCATTGAACTGGCTCAACTAGGAATCAGACCCTGTGATATTTCGAGACAATTACGTGTTTCCCATGGATGCGTGTCCAAAATTCTTGCACGGTACCACGAAACGGGCTCCATTCTGCCGGGCGCAATCGGGGGCTCCAAACCGAGAGTTACGACACCCAAGGTGAGTCACCAAATTGTATGGTTGACAAATTAATTTAACGCAAAACATTCAAAATACGTCCATTCATCATCCTATGCAGTCAAGGCATCTTACACACAGGGAACACTTTCCGTAAAAATACCGTGGAACATGGAAACCGTCGTCCAGGGTTTTGCAATACATTAGAACAGAGATATGTTCCCATGGCTTTTCGAAAGAAAGAAATAATGACAGAAAGCTTTCGTTTCGATCCTTGTGTTCACAGTTACTTAATGCAAACACAAAAAATCTTAATTATCTATAAAATCGAAGTATCAGTTTCGACATTTTAATAAGATAGTTTTACTCGTATTGATTTCCAACAATTGCTTTGTCTTATGAATTTTGAATTTTTGAATACGTCTTTTGAATTTTATGACGTATGATTTTAGAAACGGAGAGACCAGAGTTGCTTTCAAAGTTTTGCTTGCTTGGAGACATCATGCGATTAACTACAAGAAAAAAAAAAATTGAATATCAAATAACATGAATAACAAATACGTTAATTTTTATATTTTCACATGATGCAGAAGTTACAATGTAAGGTTAAGTCTCTCAGATGGTGTAAGTAGTTAAAGAAGTTAATTAATGTACAGTTTGTAGCAGAATACTTTTAAAAACAATGCAATAACTCTCCTGAAGTTTTTACTTAGTTCTCGTTTTAATTGTCGTGGAGTTTCAGGAATTAGAAAAGCTCTGTCCTACTCCTAGGTAGATGCGGTCAGGTTGTCAACGGATTCAGTTGTATGGGGGGATACACAGGGTATAAGAAGAGTACTGCAAATTGGCAGTAAAGAATGGAGATTGACAAAGAATTTTGATACTTGGCTTGGTTTCCGACTGCAGTTATTCGAGAGGATCTTTTTCTATCCACTTTGCAAACTGAACGAATGTTTTCGTGATATCTGGACCAAAACGTAATTATTGTTCGGCTAGCCACTATTGGTTTTACATACCACGCCTCCAATGCTCATGAGTTTTGTTCTCGGAATGGTTGTCTTGTATGAATGTGTCTCAGTAGAAGTAAATAACCCAAAATGAATTCAAGTGGTTCGAGTTTGGATAACACAGCCCGAAGAAAATCGCAATCAAAACGTCTTATAATTTGGTTCTGAGAAGATCTTTAGTTTGAGAGGACTGAAAATGTTGAAATAGGTTTCGCCTTACCAGACATTTTTAGGACTTGTTTTTCTTTTCTTTCGTTTTTTCGTCGAATTTTGCATTTAATGTGTGAAAAAAGTAAATTGCGGCTAAATAAGGAGTGGTTCCAGTACAGTAAAGATATTTTTTTTTCGTTCTGGACTCACGAATGAGGCAAACTTTGACTTTATTTCAACTCGAGGATGCATAAAGTACAAAAATAACACGTTGTTTCTTTTATTCCTCTAGGTGGTGGGGTATATTAAAGAGCTGAAAAACAAAGATCCTGGTATTTTCGCATGGGAAATCCGAGACCGCTTACTGGCAGACGGAGTCTGTGACAAATTCAATGTGCCTTCCGTCAGCTCTATATCTCGCATTCTCCGAAACAAGATTGGCTCGCTTCATTCATCTGTTTTGGTTATGCCGTATAACAAAGGCCATACAGGAACGCGGGAGTCTTGTTTAACACCGTACAACCCCTTGTATACCAGCAATTACCCCAACTCTTGTCCCACGACCCCGACTTGCGGCCCGAACGACGTGAGTTTCAACCCAACCCGATGCGCGGAGCCCAACTCCCTTTCCCATGCGAGTTTAGCACCCATGTCCGACGCAGTGAACGCTACAGCAACAGCGAATGTCCGACCGGGAGTAACGCCGACTAGTTCACATTCAAACGGTGCCACGTTACCTCGATCGCAGCCGTGGAACGCCTCGCACCATCCTCATCACCACCCAGCTTTCCAAGAATTGTTGGGTTTGGGCATGAATATGGGTGTCGGACTACGGTCGGTGAATTCATTAGGGATGGGTATGGGACAAGCTCACCACAGTGCCAACGGAATGACCCATCCTTACAACTACAACTATTACATGTATTTACGACCATGTTCTCCGCCAAATGCCCTGCAAAGTTGCATGCCGCATACCAACGTGTGCAATAGTCTTCATGCGTCACCCAATGATGCCAACTATAGTGCCAATTGATAGTGAGTGTCGTGTTCATTTTGAACAAATAGTGGGCCAAAAAATGTGTTCTAAGCCGGTATCTGTGTGTTTGTAGTGACATTGTTTCCCTCTTTTGTTGCAAGTGCAATATGCTCGTTTGATTTGTGACTTGTCGTATTAGAAGTCTTGAAGTTGCTCTTCATAATAGACTTTCCCTCACCCTTGTATTATAAAACCCTTATGTGCCTTGAAACTACCTGTAATAAGGATCAAACTCTTTTAATGTGCTTTGTGAACCGGAGTTACCAATACACCAGTGCATACCTGGGTTATCTTGCTGTGCTGCGGCATACCGTCAACTGGGGTTCTTCTGAATACGTGGGGTACCTTCGAACATTTAATGGAAAACGTTCGGTATCTACTGCACCTCAACTATGACACGCAAAGCACAAACTAGGTGGCATCAGAACCAGCAATGAACGAGTTTTTTTTTCACAGTTCGTAACAGTAAGAAGTTGAAAGGAGAAGACTTCTTAGACTGTTTTAGTGTCTTTGAATTTTCACTATCGAAAGGTAGCTTTGACCTATTTATGTGAGCTATGACAAATGTTTCTGTCACTCATACTAAAACACAATGATTTTTGCCTCCAGGCAAATCCAATGTTCCGAGGTTGCCCAGTGAACTGCGAACCTTGATCGTGTAATACCTTATTTGTTTTCGGAGTAGAGCGCATCGCGGTCAGGAAAACCGCGACTTGACTTGAAAAAAGGGCATGAAAGTATAACTCAAACCAAACCACTTCCAAAGCTGAACACACTATGGACAGGCAAGGCTAACGAAGTAATAGAGATCGTAAAACGGGCTGTGAATTAAGACAATGAAAGGAATAGAAGTTTTCAGGTTTGATTTCCTCTTTTTCTGCCTTTCTCTTTCGTTTATGTTTTTTTCTTAAATAACTGGTCGTTTTCTTGAGAAAATGGTCAAACCTTTTCAACTGATTTACACAAACAATAGCAAGGAGGACTTCTCTATAGAACTGCTATTTCTTGGTTTTCATTGTGCAATTTCTTACGTGTATTTTGTATTCTACAAAATCGAAGCTTTTTTTTCTTTTAGTCCAAAAATTACCCGAAACGCCAAGAAAATAGTGTGCTTTTTAGTTTAAATGACCCCTGTTAAGGTTATTGGTCCATGCGACAGTGTGACAAATGGGAAGTCTTAGCTGGTAAGCTTCAGTGACTATACACTGTAAAGAAATGTCGGACAAGACAAGACTTGTTGTAAGTGAAATTTAAACATTCAAATTCGCCCAGCAGAGTGGCCCGATGGCCCGGTACGCTGATAAGCATCTGCAGTCTCGCACGGAAAAGCGAATTGACCGATTGCGCAAGTCCACAGTCTTGTAGAAATGACCATTCATCCTTGGGTCCTGGGTCCGGAACACTACGCCACCTGGTTTTGGTGAAAGATCTTTCCAGCGTTCCACGTTTAAATGCCACAATCGTTCCAATGCATGACCATTTATTAACTGAAGAAGAAAAGTTCAATCCACACATAACTGTGATCATAGAGTACATGTATAAGTGGCAGAATTTAAATACTCAGCCAGGGGCGCAAATTCCAAAATTTTTCATTAAAATTTTCTTTCAAACTTTCTATCACTGTTGCTTATATAGAACAAATCTTTCGGCCAGGGGGTGGCAAACGCACCCCTGGCTCATCCCGAAATGCCGCCACTGAGTACATAAGCCATCCATCATGATGAACAGATCCAGAAGCCCTGTATTTAAAGGAATACGTTAGAAGTGAATCAATTATCTTTTTCAAAAGTTGCTGTACTGCATTTTGAAAACTCCCGCGCTACCTTTAGAACTCAGTCACAAAGTTTCCTCTGAACTGAGATTCCTATCTAGTATGGCAAAATTAACGGAACTCAAAACAAAACTGGAACGAAAATAACAACACTGAGAAGAAGGCGCGTAGGTCCGATTATTTTTTCCCTTAGATTTTAAATCAAATGAGCTTAACACGAGCAACAAGCACACCTAGGAGTAGTAAGAGACGAAGACGTGTTACTGTTAGACCAAAGTCGTGTCCGAATCCCCTCTTTGAGAAATGGCTGGAGGAGTTGCGAGCTGAAGCCGCACAAAACGATTCAAACATGAGATTCATTTACGGCAAAGTACTACTCCGTAGCACTAAAATGTTTGTGATTAATTTCTGTTTGTATTTCAAATTAGGCTCTTCAATCATTACGCATGTATCCGTTACCTCTGATGAGCGGGAAAGAGTGTAAAATTTTGAAAAACTTTGGTGATAGTCTCTGTAACCTTCTGGATAGAAAATTAGCAAAATATCGCGAGGAAGGGGGTAATAAAATTTCCGAAATTTTAAGTCCGAAAATTATCTCAAGTTTTCGCTTCAAGGTATTTTTCCTCCCCCTTGCACTTTTATTACCAATAATGATGACGATGATGAGCCTGCTAGCAAGCCACCGAAACTTAGAGAAAAAGCAAGAGTACGGACAAACGGAGAACTGACTGCACCTACTAAGAAATCAAAGTTGTATATTCCAGCCAAAAGGTCTGGAGCATATGCAATTATAGTCACCTTGTATAAACAGTCTTTACTTCCCGAGTCTAGAGGTAATTGTTTCCTTAGTAAACCTGATCAGTCTATACTAACGGTTGATATTTTATAATCTTTGGAAGGATATTTAACGAAGGAAGAGCTACTAAATCTCGCCCAGCCGCTGTGCGACACATCATTTTTCCGTCCAGAGGGAGCTAGCAATGACTATTACACGGCATGGTCATCCATGAGGCTGTTAATAAAGAAAGGTCTTATTCTCAAGCAAAGCTCTCCTGCCAAGTATAAAACGACAAATCAAACTGTTGAGTTGTGTACCAAGTTCAAGTGCGAATTCTACTCATCCTAGATACACCCTCTCCGAAGAAGGAGAGAACCTAGCAATTAAGCTCATCGCTGCCGATAATGATGACGAACAGGACACCGAACCAGTTAAGGATACTGAACCAGTCGAGCAGGTGAACGATGAAATTATACCTCTAGAGAGCCCGTCGCATGCAATAGAAAAATCGCCGTCTTTGTCTGTAAACGGCGCCTGTGCCAGAGGTATATTGTCAGGTCTTAAACTTGCAAACTTTTCAAAGAAAACACCCTAATGCTTCTTATAGAATTCACGTACGCATACATCAGCAAGCAAGGTGAAGAAGTAAGACAACAAGATTTGGCGCTTGTCCGGATAGACGATGACGGATTTGTTGGTTTCCTAGTAAAATGCGACTTGCAATCATTGAGTCGAACTGGCAAGCAATATCGTTGCGAAACGAGAATGTAGTAATAGATATTCAAAAGTAAATTTTCCTTTTCTTTATTGAAGTCCATCTCAGGAGCTCTGGTGAAACACTCGTGTATTTACGTGACACCGACTGTGATCTGTTGGCACCGGTTCCCTCCAGTCAGGCTAACTCCTTTTCTCGTACTTCTTCTATTCCCTCATCGTTCGCATCTACATCAAGCTCGAAACGTCTACAGTCGCAAATATCAACCGCTTCAGCCACTACGAGCTTCAGTAGAAGTTCTTCATCGTCAAATTTGGTTTCTGCTGCTTCAGTCACGACGACGTCTTGCATGTTATACCCGGGCGAGTTTGATGTAGTTTTATGTGTTGATACTGCAGAAACCTGCGGGTAAATATGCTGTCTGAAAGGTCTTTTTCTTATTTTGCTTATCAAACGCCGCAACTTTGCTCAGTGCTCAAGGTGGAGGACGCAGCACTCAGAAAGACCTTACGTTGGGAGAGTTGCAACGCCAAGGCGTACCTTATGAAACACGAAAGTTAAATGTCGGAGATTACGTATGGATTTGCAAGCCAAAGAATTCCAATAACCAAGAATTAGTACTGCCTTACGTCATCGAACGCAAACGCTTGGACGACTTGGGCAGTAGCATAAAAGATGGACGTTTCAAGGAGCAAAAAGTATGTTGAAGATACATTTTTACGTTATCTCTTCAATGCTATCTCTTCAATTTCTTCATTTTGTTATCAAGTTCCGGCTCAAATCTTGTGGTATGTCTGTGATTTACTTGGTCGAAGACCTACCTTCGCGGCAGCATTTAGGACTACCAGAAAGTACTGTTCTTCAAGCTATTGCTAACACACACATAGTCGACAGAATTAATGTCAAATTGACTAAGGGTATCCGAGAATCGGTAGCCTACCTTAATTTAATGACGCGGCAGTTACAAGAGAAGTATCAAGTAAAAAGCAACACAAATACAAAATATCCGATACGTGTTATCAATTAAATGTTCTAGAAGCAAGTTTTGCAAAATGGCGAGTCGCTTATCACATTTGCGGAATTTAATGTGCAAGGAGTTAAGAATAAGGTATTTATGAAAAGAAAACAATGCTGATTAATCAGTTTTTTCCTAAATTTCTGATTAGCCCATGACGGTATCGGACCTATTTGCCAAACAACTGTTGCAGTTCAGCGGCATTTCCGCTGATAAAGTACGTGCGATTGTCGACCGTTACCCTACACCGTCACGACTGAAAGCTGCGTTGGACCAATGTTGTTCTAATCTAGAGAAAGAGCGTTTACTTTCTAATATACCATATGGCAAAACCAAACGAATGTTGGGACCAGCTTTGAGCAAATCGTTAGCTTGGTTTTATTCAAGATCAAACTTAGAATGAGATGCCAATGTTTCGGGTTCAGTTGCGGTAGGGGAAATAAAATTCAAACGTTTTTTAATAAGTCTTCTTTATTGCTCAACAAGTGTTTTAAAATACATTGCAACATCTATAACACAAGAATAAAAACTCTACGAAACAACGCAAAACCGACAAGAAGCTTTTCATACGTAACTAGAAATATCTTATGACACTAAACAGGACTACTGTGTTTATTGAGCTTGTGCAATCTTTGCTGCTCTCTTTCCTACAGCTCGCCTCACAACCTTCGGCTGCGTTAGTCCAGATCCGCGAACTCTCTAAAAGCTACCCTGTGACTTGGTCACGCTTGGTGGCCTTAAGTTCCCTCCAACTAACAAACGAAGACTAATGATCCAAAATACGTAGATTACCCGAGACAATCTTATTCTCAAGTAATGCGCCCGAAGGAATATCGATACGGTCACCATGGTTCGCAATAATTATTACGGTGCCCTACAATAAATGTGAACATAAAACTTAAAAATGTGCTCATTTACATGAAACGTGAGTCTTACTCTAATGGAGACACCTCGGCCGAAGGTAACATCTCCAGATACGGTCAAGTGGTCCAGATCCAGCATATCAGGTATGGTTGCGAAGCGTTTCAAGAATTCACTAACTTTGGCAAAATGGTTGTCCCCAAGCTTGATGAGGGGCGTGGTCGGGAAGCTACGGAGAGGACTCATAGTCAAGGTGCCATTCTTCAGTGAGTAGAGATTGCTCATGACCAACAACAAGTCAGACGTCTTCTTCACGGGCAAGAAACGGCTACGTGGCACATTCAAACCTATGGAACCATGTATGGAATCATGGAACTTATTCGTTTAACGTAAGAATCTCTATTTCCTTACCCACTCCACCTTCGAAACATTTCATAGCCGAACCGACAGCCGTTTCTAGCTGCAAAACGTTCAAACCGTTGGCAAGGGTCTTCGGGTTGAGAATAACTTCCATATCCAAGGTGCCGTCATCCACAATGCGTTTAATGCTCGACAGCTTGATCCACAAGTTATTGGTATTGAAAAACTTGAAAGTTTTGACGGACTTGAAGTCATCGACATGCTCTTTGGGCACTTGAGCAATTTCAAGCAATCGCAGTTTGTTCTCATATTGAATTAAGGTACCACCCTAGATAAAAGAAAGTTTAAACATTTTGGTTAAGCATGCTAGGATAAGAATTTCTTTAATTTTTCTAACGTTAAAGGCTGGAGTTGCGCACAAAAAATTAGTAACTCCTACTGGGAACTACGTCACTGTGATGTTATCGTTGCGAATTTCTTTTATTTTTTTTTTTAAGTATTTCGATTTTGTTCAAATTTATGTGACCAGAACTGTAGCAACCATAACATCCGACGAAAGAGAATTCTAAAAAAGAAAAAGTAAGAACTACAAGGCAAAAAGCTTACTTTGACGTCAGCCCTTGTTTTATCTGTAACTTCCATTAAAAACTCAGGGCGCGAAGAACCATTCTCAGGCGAAAACAACGAGTTAAGAATGTTCACATCCACAGTGGCTCCCAAGTTATCGATGTTAGAAATAAAACAATATTCCCTCCCTTGGTTGATAAAATCTTCAAGCAGCTTCGAATTATAAAAGGATTCATAAAAATCTCCGTGACCAGGAGGATACCACCTACAAAAAACAGTTTAGTGTAAGATCTACAAATAATAAAAAAATAGAAAAAAAAGCGGTACACTGCTAAATACTTACGCCTCTAAGTCAGCTTCCGTTGAGCATGTGCGAGCAATGGGCATCAAAGATTCTTTGTTAATGCGAGGATAGCGGCTTTGATTAAACGTATAAATGCGGACGTTGAAGTTGGCATACTTGCGAATAACCTTCTCAGTATCTTCGTCAGTATTGAACGAGTTCATAAGAACAAGTGGCACGTTAGTGTTGAAAGTTTTGTTTAAGTTCTGCACACAACAAAAGATTTTAACTTAAAGAGGAAAATTATCATACAACTTTACCTCAATCTGCTGGACGGTAAGATCAAGGAAAGTCAGATCGTTTCGGACGGGGATCACCGATTTGGGGCCTTGGCAACCCATAGAAGTGCCCAAGCCACCGTTCAATTTTACAACAACCAACTTGTTGAGCATAGAGCTCACTTTCTCTGCATTGGGAATTGGCAGAGAATTGTAATCAAGTACCTGAAACATAATTTCAATAAAGTATTCAACTTTAATTTTAAGAAACCTTACGGATCCTTCTGGCAGCTTCTCAATTTTGTCCCATTCAATCGCAGAAGAAGCTTCTTGCAAATATCGAGCGAACAAGCGTCTGAATCCATCGAATTCTCTCCGGGTCGACTACACCTCAATTACGATTAACTATCTTTGTTTTAAATGTAAAACCGTTCTACCTCTCGATGCGATTCCGGGGCTGTTTTGAGCAGCTTTTCAAGCTCCTGGGCCAACTGAACTAACGCATCGCGTTTCGTAAGCTCTTTGAAAGTTGTAGAATCAGAGCCGGACCGCTTATGGCCGAACATCTGCAAAAAATACAATATCCAAGAAGATAAGTCTCAAGAAGATATGGGGATCTCGCTAAGAAACGCGAGACGGAATTGTGACGTGAGCACGGATACTTGTACCTCAGAAAAGCCAGTTATGACCGAAAAATGGTTCATAGTCATTAAGACCCTAGCTAGTGCACACGTTGCATAGGATAGCTTTACGTACACTGAATGTTTGCACCCTAATCGTAACGCATATATGCTGCTCGTTCTTATCATTGTAAGCAGAACGATAGCAAAGGGGAAAAAGGTTGTCTACGCCCCACCTTATTAACAGCAATCTCGATTGGTACAGCTTGGATTTGTAACATGACAATAAGTATCTCTTAACGCAACGTTATGTACAGATACTCAAGAAATTGAACGGTCACATTACATACAATAAGCACGCTTCATAGAATGCATATTTCCACGTCACCGCTCGACGTAACCGGACCGAGTACTGCGTGCCTATAGGCACGAATGACGTCCCCTCTTACACATTGAGGTGTTAGTTTCTATGCTGCAAAATATTAGGATCATATTTCTTCAAGCGACAGTAACACTTTGGATAACCGCAGTTCCGCTAGAGAATGAATACCCTTTATGAGATATTATTGTATGTCTCATTTGCAAGCTTCATGTCTCTGCTGGCAATATCGACGGAACAGCCTTGAAACGACCTTGGTAGCCGACCAGGTCGACTATAACACATAGTTATACATGTAAATGAATTACTCTTTACAAAATAATTAAATTACGGTTGATTCAATTTGAAAATTCCTACGCATTACACAAGCAGTAGACTGACAACGGATAAGTTCCAGAAAAGCCAGGGACGGACAGAAATGATAATCATCTCAATAAAGTAGTCCGCGCTCAAAAAAAAAACAGACATGTATGAACAATTTGCGTCCACGTATCCGGAATCCGAAAAAGTACCTACCGCTTTACGTTCTGCGTGAGTTGTCATGATAATTCCAGCCACAAACTTGGAAACCGTTCACTTCATTTACGAGAAGAAAATGGTCTGTTGACATCCGCTGCCCGTGGACTTAGCAGCCATTACAGAAGGGGTGGGGTTAAAAACTAAGGCCAATCACAGAATTCAGCAACATCGCAAAGCACGAATTCGGTTTTTAGTCGAATGCTAATAGTAGTTACCCTAAAAGGAGTTCAGTTTTTTATATGTAGATTTGAAAAAACATATTTTATGTTCCGACAATGTACACGATAAGTAAGCTTTTTCAAGACAATTACGCACACAGTATTATCTCGTAGTGGGTCACACGCGTTCTTAGAAATGAGGAGGTTATCGACCTTTTTGGTTCATGGAAGACCAAGTGCGTAGGGGTTAACTTCTCCTACACGTAGTCCGGTATATTTAGGAGGAAGAAACCATATTCTTCTTGGTGGAGGGTGAGGGATGATAGCAAGAGGCACAACGTTCGTAACGACGGCAATGGGCGGTCCCAGCGGAAGGCGCTGTATGTTTGCCGGCGATGAAATAAAGGAAGCTGCCGCATCCAAGTTGGCTAACCAGTCAGCGTTGGAGTCCCTTTTTTGTCGTTCAAAACGAGATGTATTCAACAGTATGGTATGACTGCGATTCGGATGAACCCCATCCTTGTGCGTCCGCAATACGTGACGCAGGTGACTTGCTTCACAGATGATAAAAATACAGCCAAGGCAAGTTGCAAACACGACACAATGGAACACCTAGATAGAAATTTTGTTTAGCAAACGCTAAGTAATTATTGTGTACTGGCCATGGTAAATCGCATTCATTATTTCCAAAAGTCTACGATACCTTTAACCCCAAGTCGCCGCTTTGAAACATGATGGATCCAAGGTTAGCAAATAATTGCGAATATAGTTGGAGTTTATTTACGGTTAATTCTGCCTCGCGTCGAAGTAACTATAGTATTGACTCTTTTCGATATCTAATCGAGAAACTCTTGAGTATATGTTATAATTAGAGACACTGGAACTAAAGGTCACTCTAGGTCATGTCAGGACACAGCTGCCCCCCTCCTGTGGGAGCTTTTCTCGGGTTTCTCTTCCTTCTCAGAAAGGAAGTAACCTGGGACCAAAAAATCCGCCTTTCTCGGCAAAGGGTGCCTCCATTTGTAGCATCCCCTTTTCCGTTATAAGCCTAAACCTTATTCAATTCGTTATGAATCAGAGTTGGAAAACCGCTAATTCGACAGCAAGTCAACAAATGCTTCTCGCTCCCACTTTAACCCTCTGAGATAAGACCCTTCATTGCAGGTGACTTGTAAGCATGCAATTTGTCAAGATTTTCTCCAAAACAAGTGCTTGACCTTCTCCACCTTAGCATAACTCTCAAGGTGAAGAGGGAAAATCCGGTTGGAAAGGGAACAATGCAGGTCAAGGGGCCGATCTAGTCTGGCGAAACGTTCAAAGCCTTGTAATACGGAAATCCCATTTATATAATTTTCTAACAATTTCAATTTCTCTTTTCTCTCCTCGTGCGTAGCTATTTAAAGCTCGTTGCTTTAGAATTAAGCTACTACAGTTTAACATTTTTATCCATTGAAACTAGTCATGGCCGAAATTAAAATGAGAGCGCTGACTGTGGTAAGACTCTTCATTGCTTCATTTTATAAAAGAATCTGATGATCTTTTTATTTGTATTAATTACTTAAGGTTATTTCAAGCCTGTTGGCATTGTTTGGTACTTGTGCGGCCGTTCCCTTGTCCAGACATCGTAGAAGTTTTAAGCTTTTCGGTACCGATGATACTGGGATCCCACCTTCCAATGGTGTAATTACTATCATCCCTGCTGCACCTAATGCCATCGCAGCGGCAGCTGGTCAGGCTGTTCTTAGTGGTAGGACAATGATCTGTTCTTATTAAATTAGTGAATTATATTCTTTCCGAACTTTACAGGAACGTCTCCCGGTGCTGCTCTGACTGCTGCTGGACTCTTGCCTCCTCCTAATGGAGCACTAGCAGGTCTTCCTGCAGTTGCCGGTCCCGATGGAACGCCAAGCTTTTCTCCGATGGCTGCCTTAGCTTCCCTGGGCGCACCACCCCCGATATTCATTAGCGGATTGTCAGCTTTGGCGTCTGGCTCTTTACCACTTCTCGGTGCTGTACAAACTCCTAACTTAATGCCACAGCCTGGTGCAGCTGGTATGGATGGTGCAGAAACGGTTGCTAGTAGCGATGTCAAGGCTGGATTTCTCTAAATTATAGATGTTATTTGCTTATTTATGTATGGTGAGACCTTGCGAATAAAAGCCGTAATTTTACAGAACTAAGAGCCAGGTCTAAAGGATTACCGTAACAGGTTTTTCGGATTGAGGAATCCTTTCGCCCGCCGTGACCTGAGACTTTCTCTTTTCTTACCCTTTTGTAAGTAAGGTCGTGTTCTACATTTCTTGAACACCTACGGGCTTGAATTTTTAACGAGTGATAACCTAGCTGACCAAGCACTCTCTCGTTTCGTGGTATAAAAGCTAGGTGAACATCACACTTCAGCACAGTTCACTCAATCAGTTCTCATCAGTGGTTCTAAGAAAGTGTTGAGCGCCTTTCAAAGAAATGTTTCGAGTAAGTATCAACATCACCCGGTAAGCTCAAGCATCTATGTTAACGTTTTTGTTTCTTCCATAGTTACTCGTTGGTGTTTGTGCACTATGTGTGACGTGTTACGCAGCGGAGAGCCCCGCACTTGGTGGTAGCTATGGAGGAGCAAAACCCATGGCGGCTGGATTTCCTCAAGCTAACTTAGCCGGTCTCTCAGCAATGCTTGGCGGCTTACCGCCAGCAGGACTAGGAGCGCTCGGCTCGATGGCTCCAGGATTGGGAGCCCTTCCTGGTGTCTCTGCGGCAGCCGGCTTGCCCGGACTAGGTCAAGCTACAGCTTCAGCTGGTTTGTATGGTGGAGCAGGTTCCGCATTACCCCTTGGTAAAATGCCCTCTGTATTACCCGTTCCGGTACCAACTGCCCCCATTCAGCTGCCTTTCTTGACCAAGATCAAGATCCTCACTTTGCCACAATTACCCAAGATGCCTAAGATGCCCAAATTACCCTCTTTGTTGCCTAGCATGGATATGTTGTCTTTGTTGGACAAACCTAAAAAACACAAGAAGGTTCCAGCTGTCCCAGATTCGTACGGCCCCCCTTCGATGACCGGCTACGTTCAACACCCACCTATGGATTTCCGTCCTTTACCTGATATTGCCGTGTACTTGCCATCAGAGCCCAGCTACATTGCTCCAGCCCCACAGGGTTACACCGCATCGCGACCTTCTTACCCAGTAGCCGACCCCCGTCCGTCTCATCCAGTATACTAGATCGTGCCATAAACCTTTAGCAAAATGTAAACTTTAAAATGAGGACAAGCTACAGTGCAAAAGTAACAGTACTCTCAAACTTTGGGGTACTTTCTGCAATGATGTGCCCAATGATAATGTATTGTATTCTATTTTACGTTGTGTATTTAAAATGGTAGGATGCTGGGAGTTGAGGGAAATAGTCTTGTCCTTGACTTCTACGGTAAAGCGGTATATTGAACTGCATACGTAATTAGCTCAGTCCCTTTTCTGGACACAGAAGTCATTCTATTATCTCACGTGTGACGAATGTTTTGGACCCTAGCAAAGAAATATATTCAGTACCAACGTTGGCAGATAATTTCCCTGAATTTTTTACCTTGTAATGGGCGAAACCGAGCGAAACAATTCCAGGAGTTGGGGGATGAGATCTTCGACGATGACCGAGAATGATAGAGAGAAAGAACCCGATATATAAGAGGAGGTCCAAAAGAGGTGCATAGCGCAGGTCAACGACATAACAGCCCAGCAATAACGTATTCGTTGAGCGCTTTTCCTAGACGCTCTTCGTATATAAAAGCCAGTCTGGCAAGGTCAGTAAGACCAAAAAGCGAGCTCTGACTTCCAGTCATTTAACTCAGTCTACATTCAAACCATGAAATTCCAAGTAAGGAAAACAGTAGTAAAAGTGGATTTCGAAACCTAAACGTGCAAATTTATATTTTTTAGGTGTTGCTTGTCGTGTGCGTAGTCGTGATCTTGACGAGTGGTAAACCAGCACCTTCTTCAAATTTATTGGAAGACGCCCTGCAAGAAGGTGGCAAAATCAAACTCAGCCAATTATGGAGAATCTGGTCGCAACAAGAGCAAGACAATTCGCGTGTCCGAAGAAGTGAAAGAAAAAGTGAGCCTTGGCCAAGCTACGTTTTGGGAGCGGATCCACTTGGCAGCGTGAATGTTCCGACACCAAAAATCACCAAATTCACTGCACAAAAGAAATTCTCGGTGTTTTCACCACCCAGTGGAAACCATTTCCCTTTTGGTGAAAGATTTTTCTTCGAAGAAGAGTAAATTAAATGCGTAAACGTTGAATGTGTGAAAATGTATTATTGTTAAATGGCCAGTTATTACAAATGTTCGTTTTTAAAAATGACTTCTTTGTTAATCAACACCATATTCGTGAAGGATACTGCCGTCAATACCAATGAATCCTACGTTGGGAACAAAAGCTATTGGCGTCAAACTGGCTTCTTGGTTGTTAGAAGGCGTGTTCAGCTTCTTCCACCAACTCCAAAAGGACACCCGAGGTTTCGGTTTCCAAACGGGAAATCTGTAGGCGCCATGCTCTCGTCGAGAAGTAGCATATTGAGCACAAAGCAACAAAGTCAATATCTAAAAAAAAATCAATTAAAATAACTTACAGTATATAATAGACAAAGAATTGAGTTACCAGGAAAAGAAGGTACTGAAAGTTACGTCGACCCATGATGCCGCGAAGGGATGAAGATCACAACTAGCCCAAAACTAGGCTAATGCCTGGTTTCTATCTCGAAACTTCAGACAAAACTTCCAGCCTTTGTGCGTGGTAGTGTAATTTGCTTGTCACATGTCAAAAGTGTCTGAATATAACATTTCATGGAAAGCACTCCTTCCGGTTCGAGTCAGATTTTCTCGTTGACCTAATCATTGTGAAACCTTTAGTAAGTTTACTTCACCATGAATTCTAGTAAGCCTAAGAAATTATTCGGTCAACCGTTTAGTAACACGAGCCAAGGAATTATGATCAATACAGAATACATAAAAATTCAACAATGTTTCTTTGCGCTTCTATCGTGACTTGGCACGGTCTACGTTTGAAGTGTTTTCACACCGTTATGTAAGTAAGTACTGTAGGCTACTTGTAAGCAACTTGACTAAATTCTTTTAGTAGGTTACAAGCGATTTGGTTTCCAATAAATGTATTGAAGTTGAAAAGTGGCTCGGAAATTTAAATTATGCTATGAGGTCCGAGCGAGTAAAAAAAAAAGTAATTAAGTGGATGTTAGGCTCGTGAAAATTGCCAAATGAAATATGGATTTTTTAATGTCTAGTAAGAATATTTATCTTGATACTTCCAGTCTTCCATGAATACAGCATCATAATTTAATTATTACGTTTCGAAAAAGTTCGTTTAGAATAACTAAAGAGGGCAGAGCCACTTTACGCTTCTTGCAAGGTAGAGAAACTAAGGAGTTGGACATTCTTCTCCGAAATTTGTATTTTATTACAGGGAAGATGAAGGAGACCTTAATTGTAAAAAATTGCGTGGTTGGTGCGGAGTTTTGAATTTGAATTTTGCGGAGAATTGCAGAGTTGGTTTTCTGACTATATTATTCCTTTTTGTTTTTTTAAAGAATATACGACATGTAGGATCTAATTTTGAAACTACCAGAATGGCCTACTTTTGAGAATAAGCTTTCGGCATAATTTTGTATTTACAAAATAATGACGGTTGAAAAGGTAATCCAAATCTCGAAACACTTTTTTCTTAAAGCGCAGCTGAGCATTTGCCTTTTTCCGCCCGAATCCGTAAATGACGAAAAATAACTGTAAACAGTAAGAAGGGCTAGTTAAGGAACACAGAAACACCGAAATGTGTGCGTCAACAGTATGGTATTTTATATAGTACGTAACTGTTTCTTTTTTTCTTTTTTTTTATGCAACTGAAAAAGATAGAATCCAGCTTTAAGCTCGTCCCAGAGCAACGGGACGATTGTTCTATACGATGAAGGAACAAACAGTATTACTCATAAAAATATAGTACGTAACTACATTTACTGTACTTTATGGGAATAGGAAGGCGAGGCAAACAAAGAAAATGGATGACTCACATGTGTGTGAGAGCTGGACCTCTCACATAAATACTGCAGGCACAAAACTCGTGTAGGTTACAGTATTTTCGTTTCGTCGCAAGTGTTTATAAAAATGAAGACTGATAAAGTTATACTTTTCCTCGTCGCTTTCGCAGCTTTATCCTTGTTAGAATTTATCTCTACTGTACAATCGTTGCCCATAGAAAACGTCGAGGCAGTGCCCGATATCGGACTTTTGGAAGTTCCTCCGGAAGTATTGTCCAACCTCCTAGCGCACGACAAGGTGAGTTTCATTTTGATTTCATTACCACAACTAAATTTATCCCTCATAGACAACACCAACTATTGGACCAGATGCGAAACTTTCTGGGCTGACAGGAGCGGATTCCACTTAGCAAATGAAGTAGTAAAAAACGGGCGGTGCTTTAAGAATGTAAAAGTGTCGCTTTGATTTTAATAAATAATCAAGATTATTTATGGTTAAATCTTTAAGTAACCACATGCCATAATTCGTTCGTTCGTAGAAGCTTCCTTCCATTCTTCTTCAGCTTTCAGACTGTCTACGAGACTGGTAAATTTACAGATTCTATACCAAGACTCAGAGCACGGTCGTACAACGAGACCGGAAGGAAACGGATAATACGAGAAACGCTTGAGAAATATAATGGCGGCAAAATACTTTATACAGACGGATCTAAAGATCAGGAGGAAATGTAGGACCCGGGGTGTGTGTTGAGGACAAAGATAAGATGATCTCCATTATAAGATGATGTTTGCGCTACCACGGTACTTGTCAATGATGTTGGCGGAGTTATATACGCAATACTGGAAGCCCTAAATGTTGCAAATTACGCCCCAAACGAACACTATGCGGTTATCAAGGACTCCGCAGCAGCAATCAAGGCAATCAAAAATTATAATACAAGGAAGTATTTTAGGATAATAGAACAAATACAAGGGAAGATTATCTCACTGAAAAACGACGGGAAGGACGTGGTCGTACAATGGATGCCCGGACATGAAGGGGTTGAAGGGAACGAAAAAGCAAATTTCGCAGCAAGACTAGGGAGAGCCTCGGAATGTTACAACAGCAGGAGGCTCACAAACGAAGATATAATGACCGTCTTTAAAGAAAAGAATCACAAAAGAATGCTGAGAATATTGAAAACGCAAACGGAAATAAAATAGTAGAAGCTGCCAAAGCACTAGTGTCACGCCCATGGATGCTGCGTCCTAATAGGAGAGTGGCAATTGCATTACTCAGAATTAGGAACAATCATACAAAGTAGGACACCGGCTCAAAAAGTTTAACCTTTTAGACAAAGATACCTGCGAAAGCTGTATGATAGAAAAAGATACAATGGAACACGGACTAACGCAATGTATAACTTATCATCACGAAAGAGAGCGATGGAGATGAAAATTGGAACACTTAAAAGTACCATTCGATATTGAAAACATGTTGGGACTCGGAAACTGGGAGTCAGGCAATTCATATAGTTGGTTGAATTTATTAAAAATACGAAAATCCTGGACTCGTTAAAAAAATGTCAACAGCGTTGGTAAAAAAATGTTTAAACTTAAGTGCCAGGGGTTAACTATGGTGATAGAAAAGTTTCAGCACGCCCATTCCACAAAAATATGTAAAGTCCATAAGACGGAGCTGAAAAAGAAAAAAGTCCCCGAACCAAATAAACCGCTAGCGGTAGTCGTAAATGATCCCGATAGATGACTTCCTCGACTAAACACGAAAAAGATATTAAGGACTTAAAAACTCAATACTATACTTGCTTCCGTAGAATTTCGTGCGAAATATACGAAAATTTATTGTATGATGTCCTTATTTGTGTTATTTATGTTCAGTTTTGCCATTTAGCAAAAAATCCGAAGTATGCCTTGCTACTTATAGTAATTGCATTGCCGCTAGATGTCACGTGCTAGCGATGTAATGACTAACCCCAAGAATTTTACGGAGAAGACAGCTACGTGTAGGCTCTGTGCTATGTTTATTATGATGCGTTTGGTGGCACACTGTAAACAATCCACCGACTACCCATTTTTGTTTTGTTTTTTTTTACTAAAAAAAGAAGTGTTCAAATGAGTCCAACTCTGCACAAAATGGTGCCAGTGCAAGGCCAAGAGATTTTACTGCCTGCAAATTTGGGCTCACTTTCTGACGAAGACTACTTAATTTTAAAATCAAAGGCATTACAAGCGACAGATCCATACGCAGCAAAAGCATGGATGATAACTGCAAAAACTTTATTTCCCCGGAATTTCAGTGTCCAGGTAACTGCAGTCTATTTTCTTCGTATGAACTGTACTGATGTTTTAAATGCAGCTGGAAGCTTATACGACGGAGAAGAATGCGAAGAATGTACGAGAGGCAGCGAGATATTTTTCGAGTTTGTAAGTTCGTAAGGGTGCAGGACTGAAGACCCCAAATGTCAAAAGTGACTTCCCGTTCAAAAATGCAGATGGTTCGGTTATCATTAGGTAGTAAGCTAAGTGCACTTCCCTAGACCGGCGGGAACTAGAGACTTCTAACCCGCACGAAATTTTCATCCTATAATGGTGAACATTGACGAAAATCAAATGTCCAATAAAATTGCATATTAAAAACCTCTACCAAGACTGCCAAAATCACTTCCTAACCGAAATCCTGGCTATGGACCTGACTTTGGTTAGAATTAAGTGGTTCAACATTAAGAATTAAGTGGTTAGCATTAGACGTTCAACGTTAGGAGTTTAACATTTGATGGTAAGGACTAGGTGGGCTTTTTAACTTTTGGTCTCTTTAGTCCTGCACTCGTTGATAAGCGTTAGATTCACTAAACAATTCATCACGGTTTATTGAAGGTATGTTGAGTTTCCAACTGAGCGAGAGTTGTGGAAAGAAGCTCAGTTAATCATTGGTGCAATGCAAAGCAACCAATCTGACAGCATGGGGCCGTTTTATCGCGAACTTTTCAACAACCTGTCACCTGAAGTCCAGCATATGCTGATCATTTCTACGGCTGAGCACGCTGAAGATACGCTAGAGCACTGTCGACTCATCATGCTGCTCATGAACATCGTTCCGAGCTCTATCAGCGTTCATGGAGTAAAACAACACTTTGTTTTATTAAGAACCTTAACAAGCCTTATATGTAATTTTTAGCCCAAGCTAGTGGAAACATTGTTAAGTGCCGAGAAACAAAGCCGGTACTCAACTCCTATAAATTGCTACCGAAAGCTTCTAGTGACAGACGTTCTTCCCGTGCTTCTCTATTCCAAAAATTGCGATATCCCACCCAAGCAAGTTTATCGGCTGTTACTCAAATCTATTGAGTTCTACGTTTCATGGTTAATCGCTGGGAAACCGCATATTGAGGTAATCAATCTATACGCGTTCTCTATGTCTGATTAAAACTTGTAATTCACGTAGCGTGTTTTAATCATTTCATCATAAAATTGCTGCGTAGGGATTGCTTGATAAAGAGAGCCAAGTAGGCGACCCTTGGAGCAACTTATTCCGCATTGTGTCACTAACAGGTTGGAAAATGGGTTGGGAAATTAGCAACCATTTTAATTTTGAAACGTAAGTGCGTTAGACTTTAACAGAAACAGTATAAGTTACATTTCTTTGGTTTTTGACTCGTCTCATAGAAACCGAGAGGTTTTGTTACAAAAGCTGTGGACAAATTTCCGATCGCTACCCTTGGGTCCAGAAGACAGTCCTACGTTTAAGCAGATTCTTTATGGAGCTAGCGTGGTTTTCTTAGAAGCCCTTTATCATTACAACCAGAAGATCAATCCGTCAACGTCTGAAACACCACCGTTAGTTCTGGTCCGTAATGTCCAACCTCACCAAGAACATCATTCCGAACCCACACATATACCCCGGCGAAGAAAAACAGAAGAAAATCCTCTATTGGGTATCCACCGAAGCGTTCCTCCTGGTCAAGCTAGCGGTGTAGTGCAAAACTTCCTCACAGCGGCTTCGTGCTGGGAGTTACTTCATCAAACTGAAGAACTACGAACAGGTAACATATTTTTTTTGCCAATTACTTTAATCTTTTGTATTTTCCTTAAGAATTTGGACGCTTTTGCCAACACCTCAGAATGGACACATGGGCGTGGCTTCCCACTTTCCTCCTTGACGTATTTATTTACCAAGGACTTCACAATGAAGCTTTAGCCCAATTACACAGTTTGGGCCCTCTCAGGCCTCAGTTTCTACTCAAGCAAGCTGCCATTTTATGGGCAATGAGTAACCACAGAGTAAATATGGAGTCGAACATACTACTTGAGAGCTAACAACCCACTTTTTCAAGGGAGCTGCTGACCAGATTATTCAGCTTGTGCACCAACTACCGGAGAACCCTTCCGAGTTGGCTAGTACACCTAATACATCCAGATCGGCGGCGTGTGTTTTTCTGCCATGGGATCGGAACGTCGTTTTGCATTATTCGGTTGTATTACTGCAAACTTGCTTTCAGGAGCGCATTGCGCGAAACCTTTCTACTAGTGGTGGAGATGATCTTACCCTAGGTCACCTTTTAGTGCTTTTGCAGCACGATATAGCTAAAGAAAGCCGTTTGTTGGAAGAAATCTTGAACAGAATCAAAATGCAAGGCTCGTTTACGTACCCGTACCCGCTCTTTCCAGCGTACGTCATTCAGGTTGATATTCTGGAGGAACTTTTGTACTTGGCTTCGGAAGTGGGCGGCAACGTTTCACTGGATATTTTCCCTTCTTCTGCGGCTCAGGCACTAACGTAATTCATTTCTTTTCAAAATGGGGTTATTATATACTTATAATGTATTTATTAATTTTTTTCTTCTCTAGGACACGGCGGATGTCAACTCGTTGGGGGGACAAAGGTGCCAAAGAGGAGTTTCGAGCTGCAATGAGACGACAAGTTGCTCGGAGTGGCGAACCAATCATGCCCTTATTGCTCAGTTTTCTAAAACTGGAAAAAGATGTGATTTTACAAGCTTTTGGCTGATAAGGTCTTTTATGTAAGTTTTGTGTAATTATCCTAGGCCCAAATTTGCGAAATACATTTGCATATGTTTGCCGATGTTTTTACACCCGAACTGGGCCATTTTAGCACCTCCTCCAGAAATTGCACTCCAATGAGCTACACAAAGCTCAACTCACACATCCAACTACGGCAAGCCATCCTAAACTGAAAAGCAAAGGCACTCGATGTAACACATTACAAGCCCTCGCATCAAAAACAATAAAGTAGCCTTGCTCTTTTTCCATAATTCATGTGAGGTAAACGCTCTAGAGTAACTGCTACTAATAATTTGAACGCAGATGATTGTAAAAATTGAAAGAAATGGAATACTGTGCCAAGTGGGTGTGGGTACATAGTGATTTAAACCAACAGATATAACATGGTGCCAAAGAAAAAAATGGATAACAATATGAATAATAATGATAATTAACAAGTTGGCTACATTTATGCCCTATACAATTATGGTTGTAAGTACATTACCGGTACAGAGGTTGGAAGGTTAATAGCGCACTAAACGTTAAAAGATTTTTCTTTGGGATTCGACTCGCTTCGGTTCTTGTTCCGCCAGCATGGCGAACGTATTCGACTACGTAGTTATCAAGTAGGTAATCTTTTTGTTGGGTGAACGAAAGAATAAAAAATGGGCCCGAGATTTCGTAAAGGGTTCTGCACTTCCTTTGGCAACCTAAACAGGTTATTCGCCTTTAACGGAAACTTTTCTGCCCGCATTCTTGAACGAAAGTCGCTTATTTGCTTTAGGGGACGCGAAGAGGTCTTCGTCACCGTGACTCGAATCTGAAACAATATACCCGCCAACTATTGGCTGTTCTAGAAATAAAACAAGCTAAATATAAGTGTTTACCTCTGTTGCGATTGTCAACGGTCTTCAAGAATCCCGCTGGTCCGGAATCCAGCATCAAAGCAGCAGTTAAGCTACTATTGGTTGACGAAGGCCCTGACCCGCTTCCAATGAACGATCCTGAAGAGTCTAACGGTGCAAATGTGATGCCCGAAGCTCGCTGTAACAACATTGATCCCGGTTTCCCCACGGGTGCAAATACTTGCGACGCAAATTCTTCAAACGTGGATGTTTGTTTATGGTTCTCAATAAGAGATTCCAACGCTTTGGTCCGCTCTTCGTAAAACGTTTGATAGAGAGGTAACATGCTTCGTTTAGCTTTCGAAGCGTTTAATGCCGTGGCTCGCACTAAGCCTGGCAGTGATTGCTTGTCTACCACACACTCGTTAAACAAAGGACCCACGAACGGAACCTAACCAATGGACAATGGAAGAGATTAGAAATCGTGGAAATTTTCGGCTTTACGTTTTTGTAGGTATTGAAGAAGTAATAGAAAACGTTATAAAATACGTACGTCTGGTTTGCGAGAAATCTGGATTCGATGCAAACCATGCGGCAAAGGGTAAATGACGATGAGCACATCACAGAATTCCGTGGGAATAATGCCGCGACGGTAATCACGGGAATGTTCGGACCAGACAATGTGAACTTCGTCATTGCCCAAGTGTCGAGTTTTTTGCAGCAAAGCTTCTTGCGTATTAGAAGGCATTCGTGTCGAAACATGAAACATGACTTCAACGAAGGATGTCGCGTAATACGGCGCCGTTTCGCCCGTAGTTTTATTGCGCTGCAAGCCACCCATGAATCCTGTGTGCGACTCCAGTTCCACCTGACAACAAATTAACCCAGTGCAACTTCACAAGCATTTTAATTCATAAAACTGACTGTTAACGATAATAGTCTACTAATAACAATATTCTTGGAGAAGAACACAGGTTTTCTGAATCAGAAATTTTTGTGAACCAAATGGCGTTGAGACTTTAAATAATTGCTAAATCGGAGCTCTGCCGAATTTGAAAACAGCAAAATCATAATGTAGAAAGAACAGGACGTATCCAAGTTTTAGTGTGTTTTTTTAGATTTCGAGGGGGGTGGGGGCGTACGGCCTTATGAAAAAGAGCTATTTCATAAATGACGAATTTACACGCATTACGCTATGAGCAACTGACAAAAGTGAAAAACTGAAATAAGATTAATCACCTCCCAGGCCATGGCAGCTATAAAGTCTTCAAAAGCTTGACTACCACCAGAATTGGATAAGATCGATGTTTTATCTTCCTGGCCTTCCGCTACATATACCACGGCGATCTTATGCGTCTCCCGGCATTTCTGACTGTCCAAGTTTTTTAGCTCACGCAGCAATCGCTCGTTCTTTTTGAGTAAATTAATTTGCGATCGTTTTTCCCAAGAAAACAGTCCCATTTGGGAAAACAAGAGCCTACACAAGTAGAACGCCGAGTCAGGTTCGTCTGGAATGGGCTCTGTTTGTCGCGGTGCCACAGACCTGGAATATAAACCGATATTTTAAACAATGTAATTTCAGTTGCAAGGAAAGACCTAATATACCGAACAACGTTGATAAAGAAATGATAGAGCACAAAAAGAATGAGAAAAATCTAAAAAGTAGAAAAAAAAGTATTACATGTTAAAATTAGGAAGCTCACATAAGAATTAAAACTAGTAAAGATAATCTGAAAGTTAGGAGACGAAAAATAATCAAACAGAACAGCAAATAAGTCTGAGAGTATTACGATGCATCGTAAGCATGTTTGCTTAAGTAGTCCAGCTCCAAATTTCTTTGGTTCAAAAGCGCAGTGAAGGCTTCCTCTTCCACCTCACTCGGTAAAGATTTCGGTACAGGGGCGGGGTTTGTTAAAGGCCAATCCGTACGGTGCGCACCAACACACTCAGGACTGGTATGACCAAGATAAAGAAGCAGGTCTTCCAGATTGTCCATATCTAGTGCAGTATCTTCATACACCGGTAAAACGCCCAACGGACGATGCCTCAAAGAACACCTTGGTGGTGACACTTGAGTACCAGCACCTCCCGTCAGTCCCACAAAAGAAGATATCATTAACATATCATCCGATTTGGTTCGGTGGTAACCATCTCCAATGCCGTTCGAATGACTGGACTGTAACTGTGAATGGGTCGTCACGAAAGTCGGCGTCTGTGCGAAAGAACTGTAGCGCGACTGGCGCGTTAACGTGGCTTCTTCTTGCAAACCATACAAGATCGAAGCGTCCCAACAGGCTTTCCCGCTCAGATCTCTTAAAATGACCCGGACTTGCGAAGATGCTGTTTTCAAGCCAGCTGTGACTCCACCTCCCGGTACTTCCAGCGCCGGTAACTGAACTAAAGACATGAGGGTGCTTTGGTTCAGGACGAAAAATTGCACATAAGGTGACTGGAAGACGTCAGAGCTTAAGTCGTCGCACAATGGCAAACCGGGAATGTCATCTTGTTCTACGACCAACGAACTCAATCGTGAAGCTCCGATCCCTAACGGGAAGTGGTTGAGATGGTTCACCAAATGCGTCATAAGCATCCGTGCAGCCAGCCGAACCGAACTTAGCGCGTCGGACGCCTGGATTTGGCGTTGAAGCCGGGTCGTAATAGCGGGAGAAGGGTTATTGTCACTCGCTGGCGAACTGGGAAGGGAAGAAAAGCTTTCTTTCATATTATCTACGCTGATATCCAGTGTAATATCTGTAGGAGGCGTTTCGCTCACTGGAGTGCTCAAATGCGACGAATATCCATTGGTACCGGTTGCCACGCATTTTAAAACCTTAAAGAGAAATAAATTCAAGTTAAGAAACACCCCAATCTGCTTTCACAACTACGTAACGAAGGTTTAGACGTGATTATTACCTTGAATACGGTAAAGAGAAGAGATTGTGGAGCATCACGTAGTAAGACACCTTGAGGAACTCGCATACACCATTCGCCCAAGGTGAAATTAAGTGACAGTAAGAGTCTTTTATCTTCATCAGAGCAGTTCGCTGGGGAAACAGCGGCTAAAGATGCAAACGTATACGCCAAGTCCTCGATAATTTTCTTTGGAATGTCAGGGAAATGCTCCAAAAGCACTGGCGCGTGGTCACAGAGCAAAAGGAGCGCGTCGCAGGCTACTTGTCCCACAGCACGGTTTTTAAACTGGTAATGGTACAGTTACGCAGATTAGATTACGAACCGCGTCAACTAAATATAGCAAAGCGAGAAAACGCAGGTAAAAAATGCTGCACTTACCTCAACAGACGGGGCTAAGCGAACCGTGGGTGAAGGAGCAGCTTGCTTTACACGTAAAGAAACACAAAACGAGCAGCAAAAATGTGGGCAACACAGGCGACAAAAGCAATAAATTAGGGTTCGGGTATTAAGCTAACAAATGTCATGCGTTACAGTTACACAAAACAGGACTCGCGAAAAAATATTAAGGTAAAAACGGTAATAATAACAACAACGATAGTGAATGGTTAAAAAATCGCATAATATACCCGTAAAACGGCCAACAATACAGAGAGAACATCTCTCAATTTGGAATGGAAGGTGCGATGGACCAGTTCACCGTATAAATACAGCCCCAAGCTGCAGATACTGATGCAACGTGCTAATCCTGTGGGTTCTCGCTTAGCCGCTTTCAGCAATATCGAAACAATATGATCCTTTACGTACGCATGGGGAGAAGAAATTATGAAGTAGAATAAGGAAAACAAAAAAGCGACTGAAGGGGAAAAAATGTTACCTTGAAATCTGGGCACGAAATAAGTTTGAATTCATTGGGAGTGGGTTGTAGAGCCGGCATATTGTGCATTACGTGAGGGAAGCACAGTAGACTGCCAAGGATTGATGCAGCTTCAGTGCGAGGACTCTGCAAACATGATCAAACATGATTAGAACGAAAAATTCTGCCAACAAAAGGATGCTTTAAAGACTTACTTCTTTGATTTCCGTGGAAGAGATAACTGTATTTGCACCGTACAAAAAGTCCAAGAATAGTGAAGAAAAGCCCGGTAATTGTAGCGATAGGAACCGAGGCCCGCAGTGCTTAATTAACGTATTTATTACTTCCTAAAATTTGGAATGAGATGATAATAAGGAATAAATAAACATTAAAAATACCAATTCTAAAAACAATAAGTAGAGTGAAAAACTGAAGGGTGATGTTCTGGAAAAATAGTTGAAATCAGTGCAAATTGTAGGCAAAAGAGTGGAAAACAGACTTTTCAAAATTAGAACGACGAGAATAATAGCTTCAAAAATAACAAATGAAATCGTACTGAAAATAATCGATTTAAGGAAAGAAACTTTACTGTATCGTTGTTCACGAGTCCACTGTGCAACACGCGGTAAAACTGCAATAAATGCGTCTTGGGTAGAGGTAAGTCTTGAGGTCTGACAGTTAACTGGCATAAAAGACGCAAAGCGTGTAGTTTCCCTTTCTGGTACTCGGCCGGCAAGGAAAACGCCTAATTGCACAAATTACAATGTAAATACACACGGAATTATTTGCCGTGCTAACACAAGTTGATCCGTTATTTTAGATTTAATCTATGGCTTCAGAAATTGACTTTACTTTGAAACACCACGGAGCCAACAAGTACAGCGGCGGTACGAATTCGGGCAACGGTGGTGTACTTAGATTGTCCAAACTAACTCCCTGGTTTTGTCGGATCTAGAACCAACACGACGTAATTATGGTGCGCCTTCGGCCTGACCTTAATCTATTTGTTTACTTTAATTAAGGTGCCACATAAATCCACCAAATATTCCATAATTTTCCCGTAAATAGTCGGGTCCTGAACTTCGTTAATATCGCCTAAGGCTCCCAACATTCTGCGCCACAACACAACCGCTACGTCCGGTAACCAGCCCCGCACGGTACCCCCAGCCATCACAGATCGAGTTTCAGACAACGAGTGTGCTTCGTTGGCTTCTAAATTAAACGAATTTAATGCAAAGTTTGAAGTGCTTAATGAACTTTACCTAAGCTTCCTCCCTCGGCTCCCAGCATATCAATTTGAAGCGGAGAGTCCTTGATGGAATTAGTCTCAAGGCCTGACGACGGTGCCGGAGATGGCGAACGCGAAGCCCCTTCAGAATCCGAATACTGTGACAATGTAGCTACTGTAACAGGAAAAAATTGCCCTGAGATTTTTTCCAAAGAAAGAAGACAAGTACGCACATCGCAAGTGACGTAATGAATCCATGGAACGGGACCGTTTCCGTGGTCCGAACGCCTTTCTTGGAGGCTTTACGGGCGTAGTCGCTTCCCGAGTAGGCGTCCCCGCTTTTGCATGTGACAGTATCCGCAACAATTCTTGTTCTACTGCAACCGGCAATACTAAATTAAAAAAAGATAAATAAAAAATAACGCTATTAGTATTCATACTGCGTCACTTAACGATGCTTAATTCGAAATATCTCCGCGCATTAAAAAATAATGTCAATACACATTAATACAAAACTGTTAGTGGTCTCGGCCCCGAAATCGCCAAACTCTTAATGGCGTACAGGTGGCTCCACTAATACACAAGGCAATTCCTTTCGGACGTTTAATGGCATAGCGGGAAATTCTTACCCAAAAGACGCTACGCAAAATTAAAATCGTCCATTTGCGAAAATGAAACAAAAATGTAAACGAAAGAAGTGTAAAAATAGCCTCGTCAACGTAAAAACAAGTTTTAAAATACAAGACAACTGGAATAAAAATAGAAAAGTCAAACCAAACGAATTAATTCAGGAAAACATTGATACAGGCAAAAGAAAGCATATAACTTATGAAAGGATAAATTCCGGCCATGTTTTACCTGGTACAGTAAATGGACCAGCCGGGTGGCTTTTATGCCTACTACGGCCGCTTTTACTACCATGACTACGTCGCATACGCAAGTTCCCTTCGCTGAAGCTGCGTTTCAACCTTGGTTGCTGATGATGTCCTAAGTTCCAACCGTGCAGCGAGCTGTCTTCGAAACTCTCTCTTCGATGCCGTACAATGGGCAGTCCTGGGCGTACATGAGCTACATTCCAAGTAATTCGAATCAATTTAACTCTTTCAGCTACAAAATCGTCCCCATTACTTATAGAAGAATCGTGCGAGCGAACAGACCCTCCTCCTGTGGAGCGATCTTCATCATGACTGGTAACTTGTTGACTGGATACGGGTAAACTGGTAGGCTTAGGCTTGACGTAACTAAAATTCTGTCTCATTTCCATGCCTTCATCCATGTTAATCCGCCCAGCTCGTCGTTTCTTCGCTTTTTGCTCACTAAGTCGGTCCAAGGGGAGATCGTTTAGATCCAGACCGTACAAATTGCGAACCAAAACTCTCGTCAATGTTTCCATCGTTTTCTATATCCCCAACGGAGCAGAGTTGTAAAAAATCTGTGAGTAACAACCAGTGGCTTAAATATCCCTTTAATTAATACGTACAGCCCATTCCCGAATAAGTTCTTCCCATGTGGTAAGGGACGACAAGACATTGACAAATTGGTCCCAAAGCTCCGTCGAGACGATCACGTTCAGATTGGCTCGAATCCAAGTCACAATTAACGTTTGGAACAAAGCCGGTGCCAACCGACCACCCAGCGTTTCTTCTTTATTCTTGGGTACTTTCTCGCCCAAGACTTGTGACGTAATTTGCAGCAATATCAAGAGTAATTGCTCCCTGCGAAAAGAAATGCCGTGAGCACACGTGTCGCTTCCGAGAAAGGACTCAGTGAAAATTGCAGTACCATGTTTTCTGCTCCATTCGCGTATTCATGACCATGTGTCTATAGATGTTCAAAACGCGCTTGCAAGTATCCACCTGTTCCTCCAGCAGTACTAGCGACCCAGGAGGGATCTCCAATAGGAAAACGTGAGCAGCATTCGTAATGAACACGTGCAAGATATTCTATAAACCAAAAAATTTAGCTGACTCTTTACCGAATTGTGCTCAATCAACACAAACCTGCAATCCCGCTTTGATTCGTTCTTTCTCGCTGCCTTTCAGTACCAATTTTGCCTCGGAGTAATCCAGCTACAAGAAGTATAAGAAATTTGGAAAAATTAGGAGACAACTGGTAAGCCTTGATTGACTACACATTACGCTATCTGACGAATATCGAGCTGGATAAGGACTCATGTCCTCCGGTTCGTGCATAAAAGGCGGCACATCCACTTTCTTCTGAATCCAGTCGCGATACAAAGCAATGACGCGACGTATAGCAGCGGACTGGTGAAAGGGTAAAAGAAACGCTTGGCGAAAAACTTCATGGACCAGATTCACGTTTTCCCGAGTGCTGAAGAGCACGTCTTGCACAATGGCCATTTCTAAACTAGGGTGCTCCTCTCTTTTTATGGTACGCGGCAGTATTAAAAAACACACAAAGATAAATCCGCTCAGTTAGCCAATTGCGAAACACAGGACGCTTAAGAGACTCGAATCGTACCCCATATAGAATAATGACGCTGGTTCTTTATCCGAAACTTGGCTCAAGAAGGACGTATCCATTGCAGGCGAGTTATCATGCGTAAAACTGCCTGACCTTCTCGAATCGGGAGTCAAGGCGCCCACACTGTCTCCTCCACCGCCATACATCGGGCTTTAGAAGAAGAAAATTCAATTAAGTATGTTTATTTCCCATGAGAAAATTTTGAAGAGCAACAAACCTCGCATCCAATTTTTGCCAAACATCAGAGCGGCACCAAGCATGGGTATAATTGGCCATAAACTTAATAACGACTACTCTGCATGACGTATAAGGATCGCGATCAATGTGGGACATGGTTCTCAACTCGGGCAGTTCTATTGAGCGGCCCCGACAAAGAGGAAACAAAACAGCGTTAATCGTCAAGCGGTCCAGGAAACGGAAAATAATGATTCTGTTTTTTCTATTTTATTTATTTGTTATATGTGCGTTGTGTTACCGTTGGATAGACGATAAACATTGTAGCTTGACGAAAAATCGGGAAAGATGTACGGCAGATAGTAGCGCTTAAACTGCTCTAATAAGAAACTAAAACTGGCTTGTTGTCGAGCAAAACTTTTATCTCGCCAATCGAGCTTCGTTACCTAGGTGGAAAAAATATATAATGAAAAGCAGATCTCGTTACAAAAGCAATAAGATCGTGTTTCTTACTTGCGAAACCATATATTCCAGAAGGCCTTCCAAGAGAAATCTAGTGGAATCTTCCGGAATCTTCTCACTTGGCTGTTGGGGAATGATAGGCTGCAGATCGACTGGTACAACAGCTACGGTACGAAATAAAGATTAAATTCTTGTTAGGAACCCTAAATATAATACTAACGATGGCTCGGATCGGTAGCATTCTGCTGGTATGCAGAACTATATGATAATCCTGGGCCATCCAATGGAGTAGGGAAACCTGGCACCAATGTGGCAAAAATGGCATTCAAGGGTGCGTCGTTGGGATCCGCTACGGCTTGATAATATTGCAAGAAAAGTCTGTAGAAACATTGACATGGAATAAACGCATTGCAGAAGATAGTTTTAATTCTAAAAATACCTTGTGGCTTCTTTACGTAAGCGGAATGTGTTGCCTGGATGTAGGATTTTACGAAATATCCGGCTAACGCTATGGTACTGCCATCGTTGCTTAAGCAACTCCGGAAGATAGATCAGAACGCGCTCAAAGACATGCAAAACACTTTCTAAGTCTTCTTTCTGCGCTTTGCTGGTCCCTAATATGATAACATGCTTTATTTAGATGGATACTCGATGCTCAAACAGGTACTACCTTTGAGTTTAAGATTGTTCTCTGTGATAATGAAAAGGTCGTATACTACAAAATAGATCTGACTGTAGTTATTTTCAAAGAAGTTTTTGGATTCAGAGGCCTCGATATGATCTAAAAGGAATACGAAAGGTTAGAAGACTCAGGGTTGGGTTGTTTTGAAAGCTGGGTTACCGAGAACCACTCGAAGATGTCTGAAGCGAGTGGCAGTGTCTTTTTTGCCGTCCAAAAACTTCTGTAGGGACCTTTTCCAGTCGGTGTGAGGTTTCTTGTTAAAGACGTTCATGGTCAAAGAAGCCTATGGTGGACATCACTAATTAAACGTAGCTAATTTTTCACGGGTATTTCTGGGCTTTCCTCGTCAGTACACCAAGCACCGTACGCTGCATTTGTTGATATCTTCTAGCGCTGCTGGCGACACCCAAATGCAAATCAGTTAGCCCGCCTAGTTTGAACTTTTTGAATAGCGTATCCTACCAATCATGAAGTAATCATATTTCCTAAGATTTCATTTTTCTAAGAACTAATATAAGATTTTGAGTCAGATTTAGCTAAATATTTCCCACTAGATTAAAGTGTTTTTACTTTAATGTATTTTATTTTTATTTCATTCAAAACTTCCAATGCCATCTGATGGGTACTGGCTGCACCTCAGATGAATTCCTCGACAAGGTTTTGTAAACACCTCGAAAAGAACTCGTGCTCGTGCTTCGAGCGGAATACATTCAGTAGAGTTCGTAAAGGTAAGATACATAATAAAATATATCAGAAGTATTTAGCATATTAATATTTTCTTTTCAGATGGGAAAAATCTCGGGAAATGCGGCTTTGAATGGAAGTGGTGGACCAAACAAAAAGAAACATAGTTTGCAAAGTATTTTCTTTCCACAGGGCCAACAACCACAGTCACAGTTAACGCGAAAGCCCAAGAATCGAAAAAATAAAGTTCAATTGGTCTTTGACGAAAACAAACGAAAGTAAAAGCGAACTTCTCCATTTATTTTCGATTTTTTGCGTATATTGCTATTCTTTAGAGAATTCGTGCATGTGTAGCCATCTCGCACCGAATGATTTGTTTTAACATAAAATTAAGTTCTATTTTTATACCAGTTAGTTTATTATTCATAACAGTATTATTTTTAATTCATTTTATTGGTAGTATTTTTTAGTATTTTCGATATACGTGATTTTAACTTTTGAATGTTTGCTATAGACGACCGACATCGTTATTCAATATTATTGTCGGCTTCGGCTGTCGTATATTTAACTTTAAATACCATTTTATGTATAGGGAATTCTTGACCGGGTTTTCGAAGCGGAAGGCTGAGCGGAAGCGTCATTTCGAAGAGAAGTTAAAAAAAGAGCTTAAAGAAGAGCGAAAGAAAATTCGCCAAGATTTGCGGGAGAAGATTAAAAAAGGTGCCGAGCGGTCATCGATCCCCGAGTTAGAACATTTAGTCGAACCTCAGACATTTGATCTGCCAGAACATACAGTGACCATTACAGACTTGTCGGAAGCGAAGCTTGCGGAAGAGAACTTATTCCTCGGAACTAATACTGTAAATTTTCTTGTGGTCTTTAGTAGTAGCATGTTTTCTTAATTGACAATATTTGTTGCGAACAGGCAACTACGATGCCTGCCGAAACTTTGGAAATGGAAGGCACTAAGAAAGAGCTTGAACGAAAGCTGAATCGCCAGATTACTAAGAAAGTACAGAAGAGTACCACGTTTAAGAAGAAAACCAATTTTGATAAAGCTAAGAAAGGCAAAGCAAAAAAAGGCAACACCCGACCGCCTAAATCGAAAAAGAAGCACGGCAACAAGGGATAACACTTATATCAATACAATCGTCACGCAAAAAGTCTTAATTTTTATACATTTATTGTTAAGAGAAGTACAGTATTTCTTTTTTTACAAAGATAAGCCCCCTACAGCTTTTATTGCTGGGGTGCGTAGAAGCAAGTGTCTCCTTGGTATGTGGGTTGGAACTTGTTTACATCAATACCGAAACTAGCGAAAGCAGCCTTGGCAGCATCAACGGCTTCTTGGCTGGGAACGCGGTCGCGGGTCAAGATCCAAGCGTATTCGAACTTGTAAATACTGGCACTGGTGCAGGAGTAGACAGCGCTGTAGGTAGTATAGTCAGTGTCCAACACCAAATAGGAACCATTGGGACCTGTGCACAATTAAGAATGTTGGATTAGCGAAATTTTCAGGATTTTCGACATTGCTTTCGTCACTTACGGCCAGGGAATTCAACGGTGAGGTGCCCGGGCTCCTCAGGGTTAGCAGCGTAGGCTTTGCCAGTGATATTGGAGAATTCGCCACCGGGGGTGATACCAACGTTTTCGACGCTCACAACACCAGGTTCTTGGAATAGTAACGAAAAAAAAAACGATTATCGTCAGAAATTCAATGTGTTTTCTGAACTTACCGATTTCGCCATAAGTAGCGGCAACGCAGGTGTAGCCTTCTTGGAAAATGTTTTCGAAGCGAGCATATTCGTACCAAGTTCCAGCATACTAAACAACAATAGTAAAATTAGACTACGAATGAAAAAAAAATGAAGAAGAACGGAAGGGCTCAAAAAGTTAAACTTACGGGAATGTAGTTGAATTCGGGTTCGGTGGTAACAGCCGGGCAAAGGGAATTGACGTCTTTAATGTTGGCGGCGTGCAAGCCGAGGAAGCAAGCTGAAAGGATGATTGCACGAATCATAATGGAAGCTTCGGGGTTTGTCACGAACTTGTGGTTGCTTTCTGTTGGATTCCTGAGGCTACTTATACCCTCCACTCTTATGTAACGCGACTATTCAGGAAGCATTAAAAACACGTGTCAAGCAATGCTGTTTCGGATGTTATCAGAATTGAATACAAGGTCCTCTTTTCGGCAGCAGATTATTGAAGTGCTCTATCTTGAAACTTATTGATATACGACAGGAAAATATGAAAGAAATCCTGCCGAAGAACCGGGCCCGTGGAGCAAAGTTCGACAAGCACCTTAGCTCTATCCCACGGTCCCTTACAACATTTTTTGAAATGTTGAAATAAGAAAATTCGATAAATCAAGAAAAGTTTGACGTAAGATTATGACTTTCTGTTTAGTTTTTTGACTTTCGTAACACCGGTTGCCAGCTTCGTGACGCTTTACAATAAATACAACATGCCAAGCGAAGTATTGCGTTTGCTTATCAGTCACGATTATTTCCTGTGCGAATAATAGCGTGATACACGGCGAACCTTTGTTATGTAAGTACCAATACAAGGACCGCAAACTTTTGTTGAGACGCGAAGGTTGTGTGCCTGTTGCGCTTGCCATGAGGTATCGCGTGGAGAAATAGGAAAACATGCGTTTGGCTACAAAGCAACCGAGTTTTCAGTTTTAGCAGGGTTATTTTTGCTCCTGATGGGTCGTGGCTGCTCAAAGTCGCGCCCTTTATGCCGCTCTTTCGCCATGTGACACAGTTCTAGGTTGATGCTTGTGCTCAAATCATCTTTTTCTGAGTGCAAAGCAGGAGGTGTGCTTCGTGATCTTCTTTCAAACAAGTCATTCCGCACGGTAGCACTCGTCCGGTTCGGATACGGTGTGCCAAATTTGCAACATTTCGACAGTAGACGACCTTGCAAACACCCCCCTCACGCCTTTTCTGTGCATTTGTAAAAGCCTCTATCGCAAACAATAACTGCACAAAGAAAGTTCTTCGCATATTCTGTGCGTTTTTTGTCAAGGCTTGCGAGCAAACCAATTTATCTGTGTATTTCAGCTGGGAAAAAGGACACTATGGCAACGGTTACATCTCCAGGAGAGCCCGATTTGAAAGGTAATAAGCAAAAAAACGAATTCTGAGACTTAGTGTAGTGGCGACATTGATTTTACTGCGACACTCGTTCGGTTATCTCCTAACTCGCGTTCACGTTTTTTTTTTTTTCGCAGAACTGCATACGGCGTTTGTGTTAATGGATCAAGACCAAGACGGCCGTGTTACAGCTTCGGAGATCCAAGCTATGCTTAGTCATTTGGGAATTCATCTGCGAGAAGAAGTCGTGCTAAATTTAGTTCGACAAGCGAGCAAATCTGGTAAAAGCTTCGACCTTCTTTTAAGCTTATCCATATTTTTGGGGGAACGATGCTTTGGTTGTCTTGTTCTCACCTTCGGGGACAAGTTGACGTTGTTCTCTCCGTTTTATGAACGTTTCTACATGCAATTTGTGGCAGTCTTAAAATAACTCGCGCAAGTTTAGCTTCTTTTCTTACACCTTTTAGGTGTCTTTTTTGACCCCCGAACTTAAACACTGGCAACCGAAGGAGCAAACGCATATGAAAGCTCCTTTTATAATTTGTTGCTTTTGTTAAATTGCCAAGAGCTTTTACTACTTAAGCGCATTGGTTTTTTCGCAACAGGGAGCTGTCTCATTACCGAAGCGGAGTTTTTACAGTGGTTTACGCTCATTCATTCGGTCTACAAAGAAACTCGGGAAGCGCGAGATACCAAATCGAATGTTCATGACAATGATGAGATGACAAAGGATCTCATTGCTGCTTTCCGGGTTTTTGATCGAGACAGAAATGGTTTTATAACAAAGGTGAAGACTTATTTTTTATTTAATTTTTTTTAAGTATTTATTTTGTTAAGTATTTATTTTTCGTTAGAGAACTCGTATTGTTTAATAATTCTTTTACGGTCTAGGATGAATTGAAGCTAGCAATGGATCTGATTGGAGAAAGCGTAACTGACACGGGACTCAATGATATGATTCGGATGGCAGATGTTGATAAAGACGGAAGGATTAATTACGAAGGTACACTTTATAACACGAATAAGAGGAATTACTCAATGATTTTGTCCTCAGAATTCATCAAAATGCTTTCATGACGGGTCTTTCAGTATCAATCGACGTGGAACTATCGGAAGCTTACCTAGATAAACATTTCTAGTCTTTTTAACCAAAACTTAGACATTTTATACAGGAGCATTTTGTTGTTGTTTTTCTGCTTGCCGTGACGTTATGTAAATTATTATAAAATGTCAGTGCTTGTACCCATTTCACGAATTTAAAGCTGGAATCTTTGGTAATGTCGTTAAGCTTTAGTGGTGATACTGAAATAGTGTCCAATTTGCTGAGTCATTCAAAAATAAGTCGAAAATTTTGGTTGTTAAGCCTTTACGTCCCGAATTTCATAGGTGAATATAGGGTACACTGTCCGGAATATAGCGACTACCAGCTTTTCCAGATAGGGAGGGGGTGTCGCAAGTAAAAAGGATTTTAGAATATTACGGGTGTCGCTATGAAATTTTTGAGGTCTTGACCATGTCGTAGCCAGTGAGAAAACAAGTGAATAATAATAATGAAATAAATAAAAACGAATTTGTAAGCTCCCGCTTTGCACAGCGGACAAGATTTTTTTGCTCCATCACAATGTATATGATTTCCCTTGGCTACGGCCTATTTTACTAACGAAGCCCACCTTTTACGCCGAGTTAAAAGACAAAGAATCTATACTTCAAATCTCAACATGCACAACTGCGGGCAAAACTGCTTGTGACTTCAGCCAGCACCAAAGTTTGGCCCTTCGTACATCGCCGGAATGTTTTTTTTTTCCTTCTCTTTTTCCATGCATTTTTTCTGAGTTCAGTTAATTATTTTCAAGCTCTTCAGTTGTTTTGCCATTTGAGCGTTTGTACCCTTTCGCGCTATTCAACGTACTCTGTAGAACTTCATGTAAGTATTGTTACGTTCTACTCCTTTTGTAATCCGTTTATTCGCAACTTCTGTACAAAATCACACCAAACACTCACCTTCTCGTGCTTTCTCTTACTTTCCGTTCACAACAATCAAATTTCACTCTCATGAAACGCAACTGACTCAAAGCAAGGTCGAAAGGGAACTCTACATTACAGGCTCGGTGCAGGGAATTTCATGCTTCCAACAATGAATCTTAGGATTCATCGTTGGACGGTTACGAAATTGACTGTTGAGTAATAACGAACGCCACAGTATAACCAAGAAAATATGAGGCCCCATTCAAAATCCACGATTCTTGCGTAAGAAAAATGTGTAGCTTTGTGCATTCGCGAAAAGCATTTTTTTCAGTTTGCAAGCGTATAAACTGCATTTAAGTACCAACTTGCATTAACATTTTCTCGCTGAAAAAAAAAATCGAGGTGGAACCTGTTATATTTCTCTGTAGAAGTGAACTTTATCTTTATGTTCCAACTTTTAGCCCTTTGAGGGCAAAAAAAGTACATAAGCTACTACATGAGGGCCGTAGTTACCTCCAAAATTGTATATAAATATTGCACACATACGATGACAGACTCGAGCTTCTTTTCAAGCTTTTTTTTTTAAAAAAAAAAACCCGGCTAATTCTCGAAATCGGGCTCAACTTTTCATTTATGGAGAATTCAAATGCAGTTTGTAACTTTCTCAATATCTCCAGAAAAGGAAATTCTCAGAATAATTTGTGATATTAAATCCTGAATGTGGGATGAGGCATTTTGGAGTTATAAAGACAAATTCGAAAAGGAAGTCTTTGGCGAAAATGACTAAAAATTGATCATCCATTTGTAGAGAAATTGACACCAAAATTACAAGTAAGAATGTTGAATGTGACGTTATCGAGAAAATTAGCAAAATTTGAAATTGAGAAAAGTGCGAACAATCTGCGCTCAATTTTGAAAATCAATCAAGGCATTTAAAAAAAATCAGTGGAAGGAAAAAACCTTCCGTCCGGATTGATTACTTGCTGCGAAGCTGTGCATAATTTACGGAATTTTTCTCCCTGAAAAAGCACGAATTAGGTTTATTCTTATTAAGCCTAACATTGAATTTACCATAGTTAATAATACACCCAGGGCCGTAGTTTTGCTGATACACTAATGCACGAAATCAAAGGTAGCCTAGTAGTTTGAGCCTTCACATCGCGTAGTGCATTCATTTTGTGGCGCTAAAACTCTATTATTCTGCCCAGTGGAACACAAACAAGCATGTCTAACTTAAAGCTGAAAAACTCAGTAAATACTGCTTTTCGGCTCAATGGCCTCACCTTGCGTGCGTAAGTACCGTGAAGTACTTGCAATTCTATCATTATAATAAAAAAAATCTGTGTTTCTAGGGAGGCAAGTCGGTATTTGGTTGACATTCTAACACCAATCGCAGAAGACGAGCGCGAGCAGTGGCTAGAAAAGCTTATAGACTTAATTCAAAAACAAGGTTTGACAAGTTCAGCTGTAGAAAAGTCACACGTTGAAGCCGCCGCTAAGGTATTTTGGTCCTTAGTTTCTGTTTTCTGATAATAAGCCTCATTCTAGGAATGCACAAAACAAAACACCGAAGATCCCAGTGAACTTTTCAACGTAATTTCAGCATTCGATTTTCCTCGCTTTATATACGTCACAGATAAAAAGAAGTACTTACCGGCAGAAGCTTTGGGAGCTCCACCACCGTCACTCTTTGCTTCTGCCAATTCCAAAGCGGAGATGTATAGACACAGGTAGGTAAACACTGTTCATTTGACAGAAAAGTACAAAGAGTAGTTTCATTTATGGAAAGGTATATTCTTTGTCTCATCTTGCAGGTATGCGCTGATACATCAACGAACATCCCGGCATCACTTATTCACGCCTCCAGTTTTAGGAGAGATGAGCGACGAAAGCACGCAAAAGTACCAATTAAGGCCAATTGAGTACTTGTTAGGTAGTACTGTCAAATTAGAAGGCTTAATCGTTTTAGGCATGCTTTCTCAGCTCAAAGAAGGTACATACTTCTTGCAGGATCTCACTGGTTCTGTACCACTAAACCTAGCTGACACGGTAGTACTCCACTATACACGAGTTACTAATATATTTAATTTATTTCGTATCTAGAAATTTCACACGGGCCTGTACACTGAGAACTGTTTTGTGCTCGCCGAAGGTTGGTACGAAGATGGTACATTTCACATTAACGCAATGGGATTCCCGCCTCCTGAACCCGCTAAAATTACGAGGTATTATGTTTGTGCATAGCAACTAAACTTCCTTATAAATTCCTTGCTTTTCAAAGAGCTTATTTCGGGAATGCGAATTTCTTTGGAGGCCCCAGCGTAACCAGCGTCAAAGTGTCGGGCAAACTAAAAGCCATAGAAGCACAAAATACAGACGCCATGATGGTCTTCTTGTCAGACATATGGCTTGACAAACCCAAGGTTAGATCAATTCTCCTTTCATCTCGTGAAGGTCAAGGGTTTCTTTAATGAAATTTCTTCCTCCATTTACCCTTGCAGGTCCTAGAAAAGTTACGCGTACTTTTTGCCGGATTTGCGGAGATTCCCCCTTTGTGTTTTGTCCTTATGGGGAATTTTCTTTCGGCTCCTCAAAACACTACCCATGATGTAGCAAAGCTTAAAAAGCTTTTCAAAACGTTAGGAGAAATTATCAGCGACTTTCGTCTGTTAATTCAACAAAGCAAGTTTGTTTTCATTCCGGGACCCACTGATCCTGGTTTTGCCAACATCGCACCCAAGTACAAGAACAAACAACTCATCATTCACGGTCATCATATAATGTATTTTTTTCTCCTCATTTAGACCTGCCTTTCCTAAATCCATAACTGAAGAGTTTACTAAGAAAGTGCCCCAAGCCATTTTTGGTAGTAATCCCACCCGAATTCAGTACTGTAGTCAAGAACTGGTCTTCTATCGTGAAGATGTCATAACAAAAATGGCACGAAACGCTATTTACTTCCCCACGAGTGGAGACATTCCTAATCACGTATGTCTGTTTTCCCCTTTCTTTCTATTTGATTATCATTATTTTCTTTGTTTGTCTTCCTTCTCTCATTTCACCTCCTAGCTACAAACATAGAAGATTAATCAGTGTTTGGAAACTCGAGACTAAGCAACTAATTGATGTTTTAGTTTGGACGCAGCTTGGTATCACAGAGTCATTTAAGTCCCATCCCGTCTCACATCTGTCCCACGCATTGGGCCTGGAACTATACGTTAGATTTGTATCCATTACCTGATGTGGTCGTAGTGGCTGACAAGTGGGATCCATTCACAGTTACACAGTGTGACTGCAATATTGTTAATCCAGTAAGATTATTATGCAATGTGTACTTTAGCAGATTTCAATAATTGAATTTTCCTCTTTCTGTAGGGTTCCTTCTCAAGAAATGGGTTTTCTTTTAAAGTTTACGTACCCGCGACAGGCGCAGTTGAGGACAGTCAGGTTACAGAAACAGATTAAAAACGGAGGTGTTTAAGTGTAACATATCTGTAATATAACGTTTTCGAAAAAAAAGGTTACTAGATTTGGGAGAAAGCAACGCTTTGAAAGTTGCATAGCTTCTAATGTTTGTAACACCTCAAAAGAAGGAACAGCTAAGCCAACTTCACACATACAGTAATAGGACAATTTTTGTCTACTAAATGGACGCATACGACCACCGTCTGGTTCGTTTAAACAGCACATCATTGCTGTGTTTATGTTTACATACATATCAAAACGCACACAAATGTGTGGTACTCGAAAAAGGAGGGCGACAGCATATAGGAAGACCCGTTTCTTTTAATAATATGGACGCTCTTTTGAGCTCTGTCATAAAATTTCCCGTCATAAAATTGTAGGACGCTTGTTTATCAAACCAACTTCTTATTATTCTGATGAAAAATTGAGTAATGTGACTAAATGACAATTTATACAATTTTTTGTTTTGGCATTAAGATGAGATGCCAGAGAAGACGCTTTGTACAAACAGGGAGTTGGGGATATAATGTATGAAAGGGAGGAGACAAAACTTCGCAGAAGAAAGAACCTTTTTTACATCACAAGAGCTTTCCGAAAAAAAGTTTGTCAAGGTCTTACATCATTTAGTATCGTTTTACCGATGTCTAAACGGTATTGGAACTAGATTGGTAACAAGGACCGGAGTGAATCAACGTACTATTTCACTTTCTCACTCTCCGTGCTATCATATGGACACAAACCGAGACGTCATTACTGAGCTTTCGACACTTTGCTCTTGGTCTCACTACTCGAGTATGGTCGTTTGGACTGCTGATGACGTAAGCGGGCCTCTTCACGTTCTTTCGCATCAAAGTACCATAAAGTAATAGCGTACCTATGGAAAAACACAGCTTTATAGATATGAAGATAACGTTCCCTATTTCTGTTTAGTAGCAGATAAAACTTTTTCTATCTGTGTCTTTTAATCTATTTTTTTTTACCTTGTCCTGTATGCGGGTTGAACTTCATGAGGGTTCCGCCTATCAGACCAGAAGAAAAGCATTCGATCAAAAATGGGTTCAATATCTGCCACTTGATTGGTCCATCCTTCGGGAAATATCCGCAACAGACCGCCGTCCCTCTGTCGAAAGGATCAAAGATTAGATTAATGTATTTTCAATATTTCTGAAAATTCCCAATTACCTCGATATCCCAGTCCTTGTTGAGGTAGTATATAGAAGTTATGCAACGCCCGTCTCGGTTAGGGTTATCAACGTGCTTGATATAGTGTGTCCCACTTCCAGGGTAGCACGCAACCATCGCCTAGGGATCACACATAAAACGGTTTGAGTACACGAGTCCAGCCATTCGTAACAGTAATAACTGACGGGGTCAAAAATGCAAGACGTTTGATAAGCTTTCCGAAAATATCGTGTTTTTTGCGCGTTGTTGAACTTCCTACAGCATAGCTGACATCTAACACTAGAGCGCATGCTAAGGCGCTGGCAAAGAACCAAGGACAATTACTAGCATTGACGCTGTCGTCTTCAGATCTTAAATGAACTCATGCCTTTAAAAACGCATTCAACCCGTTGTTCCGAAATCGCGACTTTTAAAATTGCGACAAACTAGACTACTACGTGCGTCAGTGGGCAAAGTTACAATTTGGCAGAATCTCCCTTGCGACGACAGACCCCTGGTCAGACGCATACCTGAAATCCTAACGGCCATTCTTCAGCTGGGTTCTATCACGTACTATAAAATTTCCAGAAGCAGGCGAAAGGCCGCTTCTTCGCAACCACCCCCCATTTCTACCACCGCTTTTACTGCTTCTCATTTATCGATTTCAAACCCTTCCGCCTTTCTCACGCCGAATCCTCCTTTTTTCCCTACATTGTACACTGCATACAAATTCTCCAGTTTCTTTCTCGGAGACGCAAAAAAATAACATCTTTCTTTGAACTTTGAACGTCTGAGGAATGATCCCCCTCCCCCCAGTCTAAAAATAACGCTCATGAATGGGAACAAAGCTTCATTCTATGACATCATCCCCTACTCATAACCGTACTCCGGATTCGTGGAACTACAAAAACCGGTCCCATAAAAAACTGGCTGAAACTGACACTCCCACCGTATGTAGTCTGAACCAGCCGAAACACGTGGACTGCCTCGTGCTTTTGTATGCGTATACGGCATAGCCTCAGACCTTGGCACGTTACTCGGAACCATCAAATACAAACGGGAATTTTATGTAAATGTTACCAATAGGGCGCTTGCGCAGACATCTCGAAAAAGACTTACTTTGGTGCGTCCACTGATTTGATAATTCCCGAGCTTTCCATTATTCTTCATCTTCCTGGCGTGCATGATCACAGAGTCCACCATGCTAATAAGGTACGCTATGCTGCCGGTATCTGACTCAGTCCCGTCCACCCACGTGATTTTATCCCCACGCACATTCTTCATCGTTTTGCGCTTGCCGTTGACCACCTCGCCTTCTTGAAAGCAGCCCGAGTCGTACATGCCTTCGACCCCGGCCAGGATGGCTTCCCCGCGTTCTTTGCCTAGGAAATTGTCCACTACACACACGCCGTAAAGATCCAAGTCCCGGACCACGTATTGGCACACTTGGAGCATCCATTCTGCCGTGTGTCGCCGCATGGGATCCCAGAGTAGGTTCGACAAGTTGGTCGATTTGGAGGGATACGAGGTGGCACGATCGGGAGACGTTAAGGAACCGTCAAAGGCACCGATGGAACTGTGCCGAAAGGGGGGCGGGGCTGTCAAGTACTGGTCGCTATTCAAATGTGTTTTGCCGGCTAAAGTCTGTGACGTGGGTGGAATGGAGCTAGACAATAAATTGTTCGTGCTATCCTCGTCATCTAACACAGTCTTCCACTTATTTAAATCGTGCTCTGGCAGAACGTTGAGCATGGACGGCATGGCGGCCGAAAAATGACCTACGATAGGAGAACCGCAATAGTCTGGGAGCTCCGAAATCCGCGAATCAGGTTCGTTGGGCTGACTCTGATCAAAGTAGCCTCCCAAGCTGAGCGAATCGTCATCGGCCCCAAACAAGCTTGTTGACAGATAGGGCGTAAAATTCAAAGACGACGTCACAGTCTGAGAGGCTAAGGAATCGTTTAATGTTGAATCCAGTCCTTTGAGAGAAATCGCACCCTGGCTTTCTTCGTCATCGACCGGTTTACTAGGATGCCAATTCACGTACGTATATGCAGTCGAGGGGGGTGTAGTTAATTCCGAGTTGGAATTCTGATCACCAGACACCTTGTCAGAGGCTGACAGGCAAATGTTCCTCTCTGGCTTGAAACGCGGATAGTCTACGAGACTGAGGCGAGCCACGCCTCCGAGTCCGGATGCTGCTCCCACCACGTCTGCGGCCACCGCTGGCGGAGGTTCATGCGAGGGATATTCCACGAAAGACTCTGGCAATTTCAAATTCACGGCGGTGATGTCTATTTCGCCAACCTGGGTTGTACTTGGTTTGCCTACGTGACCTAATGTCGCGCTGCAGGGGGAAGGCTCCCAACTACCACCACCTTGGCTCGAGAGACCACCTGCGCTACGGAAAGGGAGAAAGTTGTCGCTTGGGGAATTGTGGCTGCTAATATGAGTGGCAGTCGGTGCAGGTAATGAAGTGTCAGGTTTGGTTTCAATCACAGGCACACACATAGGCTTGTGAACAGCCCAATGTTCACGCTGATGGTCTTTGCAACAGTAGCACACGCTACGACACCGCGAACATCGCGAGAGGTGTTCCACGCTCCCACATAGGGCACACACAGCTTGCAGTTGTTGCACCTTCATTTTGTCACGTAGGCCACTGTCGACCGAGCGCCTGGCTATGGAACGGGGGTTGGGTTCCTAGTGGGGTTGCATGCGCGCAAAGCTTATTTTCCAGCCACTGTCGCCCTTAGCGCTGATGTTCTCGAAAGTAGCCTGGACCTTTTGCCATTGGTTCCCCAGTTCCTTGTACCGAAACGCCATCCCACTCTCGGGAAATTCCGCTCCTCATGATTCGGAACGAGTTTTCCCTTCATAGCGCGACTTTTTTTCCATGAGCAAATACCGAATGGTGGCGTAAAGGAAAAAGATGCCGAAATACATAGCCCCTTCTCATAAACCTTTATGCAAGTCATACTCACACCTAAAATAACATGTGGGGTACAGAGCGACTGAAGCGACAAAGGTGAGGCTTAACGACTGTAAAAGGATCTACGTGACGAAGCTCAGGCCAGTAGTAAACGGGAGAAAAGCGAAAAAGAGCCAGTTTACTCCGCGCATGTAAGTTCGTCGAGAAAAAAATCGCGATGCGCAATTCTGGAAGGGGTGAAAGCCCCACCTCTTTTTGACCGTCTTCCGAGGTCATCAAGTACATGATAAGCAGAAGAGTAGACTTCGTATTGTTACGGAATCATGCCCTGTATAAATTGACTAACCCTTTGGAAATTCGCATGTTTTCGCCCTCTCTACAAATCACGTTCGCCTTAAGGGTGTGTGCTAGTGGGAATTTCAAGAGTTATTGGGCACGTATGTACTCTTCACCCCCGCAGAATACGGAACGGGACCCTGTTTATTCCGTACCTTCCGAGTTCGAATTCTTTTTTCTTCCTGTTGAAGTACAGGGTCACTTATGAGAACGCTATAGAAGCGGGCGGGGTGGAATGCCCTGTTGCTCCTTACAACACATGGCGTGAATAGACTTCAAAAACCGGTTTAGAGAAATAAAAGTCCTTCATATTTAAACCGTGCCACACTTGAGTAAATTCTTTCGTCTATTTTTAACTGATGTTTAGAGAGCCTTGACCCAACAAAATGGGGAGAAAGGGAACAATGGACTCCAATTTCCAGTCACGTGGCGCTTCTTTTGTGGTAGGCCAACGCCGCTGCTCTTGCTTTGCCAGACACGACTTCATGACCCTCGCCATTTAGTTTTTTTTTTTATTCGGCCTACAGGTTGTTGTTAAAAAATTGATTGGGCTACATGCCGAGTTGTAAGTTTATTACGCAATCTTATTCAGTATTGATATATGGAGGGTAGTTATTATTCGTAAGGAGGGTATTGGTCTTTTAACTTTTGGAGAAAAGCAGAAGCTGTGGCTTCTAATCCCTGGACATAGAAATGCTCTAACGACACCATATGAAATTCTGTAACGGAAATATTATTTGCGTTTCTTCTCAGTTTCTAACAAAGATAATGTTTGTGTCGGTTTTGGCAAGAGTTGTGATCGGAAGTGGTTTCCGTTTACCTTTATTGCCTGTCGTATGTCACGTTCGCCTTTCAGTTAGTCCATACATTAAGAACCTCAGTGCTAGTGGAACCTGTCTTTGTTTGATGAGATAAAGGAACCCACTGCGTCTTATGCCGGATGCATTTAGGGCACAGTTTGCAACTTAGGATACATTGCTCTGATATAGTATTAACACTTTCTTGAACTTTTGTAATGACACGTGGGCACGAAGAAACGTAGTAGTGAATATCATGCAAAAGTTATGTTCGCAATTTGGTTGTTGTTACAGCGTTTCAGAATGCTTCACTTTTTATCTAGGACATTTTTATCATGCGGTAGCAAAAGGATTGCTCGGCACGTAAGCCAAGCTCCTGATAAATTTCCGTTTTCGGTTATTGCCCGTGTACTTGGGTGATTATTAACGGGCCTACGTGATGTCCTTGGAACAGGACAGGAACGAAGGGTAACCGCCACAACAACCAACGGAAGACGGATGAATGGCGAAATTGTGTACAAAAAGCTGGGAGAATATAGCATTGGGAAGCGGAAGGCCTACGTGCAAAACAGAATGCAAACCTAGGCCCATCTTCGGTGCCTTCAACCGTTGCAAAGAATAGTAAACGTGATGGGGAAACGAAAGCTTCTCTTGCAACTCTCGGCTTTATTTCGGGCGTTCTTCCACTGCACAGCGGGCTCCGATTTCACAATTGCTGTAGAGCGGGAGGCCGGGGTTAATCGAGTTCGTGATTTTCGACATGTACACTTTAGAAAACTGACCTGACACGAGGAAGCGCAGGACCCTGACTCTCATCACGTCATTTTTGAGCGAATTCTTCTACCCTTTTCCAAGAAACCACTTTTGTTAAAGCAGAATTACGTCTCATGGAAAAATTATAGATTTACCCAGAAAGCTTAATCGATAGAATGGTCTCGACTGTGATAAATAGTCGACAGGACTTGTCACATTAATCTCGGTTTCGGCAGTGATGAATTGAAGAACCTGCTTGTCAGATAAATTGATTTAATAGGACAACGGCTTCCCTTCTGCGGACCCTTTGGCTTCAAACTTACCGCTGAATGATTGCGCTCACTACAGTTCAACGCTTCTTCCCAGAGGTGGCAGTACATGCCAAAGAGCTTTTAATTCAGCCATTTACACATAGGAAATTACTGGGAAAAGGCTGCAGGGCACGATAGTGTTTACTGTTGAGCACATTGTAAGATTTCAGCCGAGAATGCAAGTAAAGTTGATTGCGGGTAAAAATAACGCACCTCTTGGTAAGTTAATTATCAGTAAATTTAATACTTAAAACAAGAAGGTAATTTTATTATTTTACGGAATATAACTGAATGATATGGTGTGACACTGATATTTCGTCAGCCTTGTTCTAGCACGTTGATAATATTAATGAGAACTTCTGTCATAGGTGCATTGCTAGTAGCCGAATATGTAAAACCTGAGGTTGACGTTCAAACGGAATGGGGCAAGGAAACAAAACTCACCGTAGATAATGACTTGTCTCTGGATTTGGCGAGTACCATCGCCCGGCATTTGGTCCGGTTAGCTCCTTCGAGTACTCTCTATGGAAGTACCATTCTCGAGAATACTGAAGTAAATTCATCACCATTAATGTTCTGTCACTAGTGTAATAATGTTGATTGTAGGTGGATCACTGGTTAAGTTTTAGCACCAAGCTGTCGCTGACCGACAACTTAGCATCGGAGCTAGCTTACTTAGACAAGATCTTGGGTCCGGTAACCTTCTTAGTGGGACAAAGTCTGTCCATGGCTGATTTGGTAACTTGGGGCACCCTCTACGGTAAGCAACAATGAGCCCGTAGAATTCTGAATTTCTAAGCACCCGAATTAGGATTGGAATCGTGGCACAGCTTGTTAAAGGCGAGCAAAGTTCCGGGTAACGTTCTAAGGTGGTACAAGATGATTGCCGCCCAAGACAAAGTCAAGAAATTCGTTGAATCTTTGCCGAATGATATTCAATCCAAGAAAGCTCAGCAAAGCAGAACTTCTCCTGCTCACAATGCCAGTACTGGTCGTAAAGAAGAAGGCAAATTTGTCGACTTGCCTGGCGCAGAAGAAGGCAAAGTTGTAGTTCGCTTCCCGCCTGAAGCTAGCGGGTAAAGAAAAACTTCATCGTATTTCATGACTAATTATTTCGTGGTGTCCTTATTGCAGGTATTTACACATTGGCCATGCTAAAGCTGCTTTGCTAAACCAATATTACCAGCAGCTTTTTAAGGGCACGCTGATCATGCGTTTTGACGATACCAATCCTGCGAAGGAGAAGGCCGACTTCGAAAAAGTAAGTAGTCGTAAATGGTGTATTTACTTCATCAGCTGCGCCTTACTTTCCGACGGAAGTTTTCACTTCTTGAGTACGTGTGCTAAGTTTTATTTCTCGTTTTTAGGTCATTTTAGAAGATTTGAAAATGCTGCAAATCCATCCCGACATGTTCACTCATACGTCGGATCATTTCGATCTCATCGCTAGTTATTGCGAGCAGATGTTGAAGCAAGGCAAAGCGTACGTAGATGATACGGAACCTGAGACCATGAAACAGGAACGCGAACAGAAAATTGAATCAAAAAGCCGTTCAAATAGTAAGAAAAGCTCTTGTATAGAAAATTGGCATTTGCTTTCTATTAAATTATTGCTCGTCATTATCACAGGTGTGGAGAAAAACTTGGAACTGTGGGAGGAAATGAAAAAAGGTACCGAGTTGGGTCAGCGCTGCTGCGTTCGCGCGAAAATTGACATGCAGTCCGTAAACGGCTGTATGCGAGATCCTACAATCTACCGTTGTAAAAACGAGCCACATGTGCGCACAGGCTTGAAATACAAGTACGAATACTGTGATCCTAAGATTTTCTATTAATATACAGATGTTAATTTCCTTTATTTTTGTATGCAGAGTCTATCCCACGTACGATTTCGCTTGCCCGATCGTTGACAGCATCGAAGGTGTTACCCACGCATTGCGTACTACCGAGTATCATGACAGAGATGACCAGTATTACTGGTTCATTGACGCTTTGTGCTTACGAAAACCTTACATTTGGGAGTACGCTCGCCTTGCTATGATGAATACCGTGCTCTCTAAGCGCAAATTGACCTGGTTCGTTGACAATAACTACGTCTCTGGATGGTAAGTTATTTTATTCGAGAGTTTTTGTCCGGAATTATAACGGAATCTTTCCCCAGGGATGACCCTCGTTTTCCTACCGTGAGAGGCGTTTTACGTAGAGGAATGACTGTTGAAGGCTTGAAACAATTTATCATCGCACAAGGCTCATCACGTTCCGTAGTCATGATGGAATGGGACAAAATTTGGTCTTTTAACAAGAAAGTCATTGATCCCATTGCTCCACGGTACACGGCGTTGGCTGAAGATACGGTGGTAGTGAACGTTAAAGGAGCCAAAGAGGAAATTACCCAAGCAGCCAAACATCCTAAAAATGAAAGCATTGGCACCAAGACTGTTGTGACGGGTCCCATAATCCTGATCGAGGCTGTTGATGCGGAAACGCTCAAAGAAGGCGAGAACGCGACGTTTATCAACTGGGGCAACTTGCTTATTAAGAAAATCAATAGGTATGCACACCATTTTGTCGGTGGAGTAATTTCCTTCTTGTAATTAAATTTCTTACCGTTGGTTATAATTTGTGATAGCCCGTTTTCTGTCGTGAGTCACTAAATATTACACAAGGGAATGATTTATATTCGCGGTAAGTAATTATGTATATTTACATAGGGAGAATGGAAAGATCGTATCTGTTGACGCTGAACCAAACTTGGATAACAAGGACTATAAGAAGACTGTCAAGCTGACCTGGTTAGCCCAAACTGAAACAGCTCCGTTTACACCAGCCGTGTGCGTTTACTTTGAACATATCATCTCAAAACCTGTATTGGGCAAAGATGAAGATTTCAAACAATATATCAACGAAAATACCAGGGTATAACTCAGACGTTTTATACCTGGAATCTTATAATCTAAAAATTATAATATGATATTAAAATCTTAGACTGAGGTGCAAATGTTGGGAGATCCTGAACTTGTCAATGTGAAACCGGGCGAAATTATCCAACTCCAGCGCAAGGGATTCTTCATTTGCGACTCGGCTTACGAAACCGCGAGGTAATTTTTGTGTAATTTGTAATAATTTTAGTGTCTAGTTTAATGTTTTTGATGTCTCTACATTTTCTGTACGAAAAATTAATATATTTAATATCTAGTGTGCATAGCTGCCGATCCGCACCTATTGTCCTTTTCGCCGTACCGGACGGTCATACCAAAGAAATGCCAACTGCTGGACAACCCAAAAAGGCTCAGCAGCCTGCTCAAGAGGTAAGTCTATTGTTTCCCGCATTCTTGAGAAGTTGCATCATACTCATTCGGCGCGACCGAGATGTGAAATCACGCTGGGCTGATGCAAGTGTGAGATAACTGTTTGAAACGAGAAGAACTGGAGTTTATAAACGAAGGGGTAAAGGAAGTGAAAGGTTAGTCTGCGAATACTTTAGCGCCGTGAATTTAAAAACCCGCTATTCTTTGGGAGGAGTGTTAGCCTAAGGCTAAACATACCGCACGCTTTCAGTGACGTGGTCAAGCAAGTGGTTGAAAACTTGACAGAATATTCCAAGATTTGTGAACGTTTACTCGTAAGTTTCTGTGAAAATCTGTGACAGTTAAACCATACTAATTATTTTTCGTTGTTTGCTTTGTGTAAGTGTTCGTGTTGTGTACCAATCTATTAGTTTTAAAGTAAGGGATTAAAGAATTGAGTGAGATAGGAAAACATTCCATATGCTTTCAGCATAGGGTTCACGCTAAATCTCTTTGTAGTTTAGTTATTAATTATAGATTTTCTAATTTTGCTATTATTGTTACTAAAATAGAAGAGTAAAACGTCCGAAAAAGCACCCAAACCTAAAGAACCAGTGTCGGACGCACCTGCAGTAAAGAGTAGTTCAGAGCCTTCACCTGCTGCATTGAACGACCTCGTTAAGCAGCAAGGTGAAAAAGTTCGATCCTTGAAATCCGCCAAAGCTGCCAAGGTAAGCATGTTTTCTTTTTGTTAACTCGGCAAAATGGTCATAGTGAATCTTAGGACGTTGTTGACGCAGCAGTGAAAGATCTGTTAGCACTCAAAGCGCAATTTAAAGCCACCACTGGCTTGGATTGGAGTCCTACTGTAGTAATCCCAGCTAGCCCTGCTTCCACTAACGCCACTTCGAGCAACACCGAAGCGGTTAGTGCGTCTGATTTGTCGGCCAAAGTTCAAGCTCAAGGAGATAAGGTTCGATCGTTGAAATCGGCCAAAGCAGCTAAGGTGAGGAACTCTTATAAACTTCCCCCCACCGCCCTCCCTCCCCCAAAAAATATATATAATAATACAGTTAAAAGCCCGTATAAATAATTTGGAATTTACATTATTAGGACGTTGTTGACGGAGCAGTGAAAGAGCTGTTATCACTTAAAGCGCAATTCAAAGCTGCCACCGGTTTAGATTGGACTCCTGGTGTTGTAGCTCCTGCAAGCACTCCTGCTCCTACCAAAGCTACTTCTAATAACACTGAAGCGTCTGACTTGTCAGCCAAAGTCCAAGCTCAGGGCGATAAGGTTCGGTCGTTGAAATCTGCTAAAGCAGCTAAGGTGAGAAAATCTTACCTATTAATATCCCCCTTAAAATATAATTATAGATTCGTATAGCTAAATTTGAATTTTCTACTCTTAGGACGTAGTTGACGCAGCAGTGAAAGAACTGTTGGCCCTTAAAGCGCAATTTAAAGCTGCCACTGGTCTCGATTGGAGCCCCAGTGTAGTACTCCCTGCTGCTGCTCCTGCCAAAGCCGCTGAGCCCACTGGTGCTTCTGACTTGTCCACACGGATTCAAGCGCAAGGCGACAAAATCAGACAACTTAAGTCTCAAAAAGCAGAGAAAAGCCTAGTGGACGCCGAAGTCAAACAGTTGTTGAGTTTGAAAACGGAGTATAAAGCTGAAACAGGCCAAGAGTGGAAACCTGACGCTGCCAAGCCCACGCCTACCCCTTCTGCACCTGCAACCATGACCAACACCAGTGCAAGCGACAACGTCAGCCAAGGAGCTGATATTCTTAAAAAAGTTGAAGAGCAAGGCAATGTAGTTCGCGACCTGAAAGCGAAGAAAGCTCCCAAGGTAAATTATTCGCAAAGTCCCAAGTCCAGAACTGCATTTTGTTTTTCTTAGGACGAGGTTGATAAAGCTGTGGCGTTGTTACTGAGCTTGAAGGCTCAGTATAAGGAAGTCACTGGACAAGATGTGCCAACAGCTGGACGCCAGCCTGCAGCTAAGAAGGAGGAGAAGTCTAAAAAGGAAGATAAGCCCAAGAAGGTTGAGAAGAAAAAGGAAGTTAAAGAAGAAGTTCAGGTAGAATGACTATTTCCTCACAAAAAAAGTCGGAGTCTTTGAGTAACAATCGATTCGCTTAGGACGGAGCTGTGAAGAAACAGACTCGCTTAGGCTTGGAAGCCAAGAAAGAGGAGAACTTGGCCGATTGGTACTCGCAAGTGTTAACCAAAGGCGAAATGATTGAATACTACGATGTCAGCGGTTGTTACATTCTGCGTCCCTGGTCGTACGCCATTTGGGAATCGATTAAAGATTTCTTTGATGCTGAGATTAAGAAGTTAGGTGTCCAGAACTGTTACTTCCCCATGTTTGTCTCTCATCACGCTTTAGAGAAGGAAAAGACGCATATTGCTGATTTCGCCCCAGAGGTAAGAAACAGGAAGAAGATTATTTGAAACGATTTAATTAATTTTCGCTTAGTGTAAAGTTTATCCACTTTACCATCTTGTACTTTAAGTTTGTTTTTTTTTTAAAAAAAAAAGAAAGAAAGAATTTCAAATGTAACTTTTCCTTCTGTTCTTGAACTTATAGGTAGCGTGGGTCACGAAATCGGGAGACACCGATTTGGCTGAGCCAATTGCCATTCGTCCCACAAGTGAGACTGTTATGTACCCTTCATACTCAAAATGGATCCAGTCGTATCGTGATTTACCTTTGAAACTGAATCAATGGAATAACGTTGTGGTAAGTTTTGAGGTGACTTCTTTGTTTGTACATGCAAATATATCGTTTTTTTTTTAGCGTTGGGAGTTTAAACATCCTCAACCCTTCTTGCGAACTCGTGAATTCTTGTGGCAAGAAGGACACACCGCTTTTGCGGACTACAAGGAGGCCGAGGAAGAAGTATTCACCATCTTGGACCTCTACTCAAAGGTGTACACCGACCTGTTAGCCATTCCCGTAATCAAGGGAAAGAAGACCGAGAAGGAGAAGTTCGCTGGCGGAGATTACACGACCACCGTTGAAGCTTTTATTTCTGCCAGTGGCAGAGGCATTCAAGTAACTGTTAATTCCTCGTTTTTAATTTGCGCAAATAAGAGCTTTAGGGCACGCTCTATTAATTTGTCTGTTTTATTAGGGTGCGACATCTCATCACTTGGGACAAAACTTCTCGAAAATGTTTGAGATACTGTATGAAGATCCCGAGACTCAAGAAAAGAAGTTCGTCTTCCAGAACTCGTGGGGTATCACCACCCGTACTATTGGTAAGATATTAGACATACACATTTATTAGACTTACTAAGACAATAAGTTTCTAAAAATGAAAAGCAAGTACATTAATTCACATGATTTCTTCCATTTAGGTGTAATGATCATGGTCCATGGTGACAACCAAGGTTTGGTTTTGCCTCCCCATGTGGCCTGCGTGCAAGTAGTCATCGTTCCTTGCGGAATCACTGCGTCGATGAGCGACGCGGACCGTAGCGCGCTTTTGGAAGCTTGCAAGGAGTACGAGAAGACCTTAGCTGAAGCTGGAATTAGAGTCAAGGGGGATTATCGCGATAACTACTCCCCAGGATGGAAATTCAATCACTGGGAACTTAAGGTACTTGTGTCTTTTTAGCAATATGGAATGTACTTACTTTTGCTTAATATAGGGTGTACCCATTCGTTTTGAGTTGGGACCTCGTGATGAAAAGCAATCACAGTTCGTTGCCGTTCGACGAGATAATGGTGAAAAGGTGACGTTGCCTAAGGCTACTGCTGCTAAAGATATCGCCAACTTGTTGGAACAAATTCACCAGAACTTGCTAGACAAGTATAAACTTGTTATTTATTGATATCAGGACAACGAACTTAACCAGTGTTCTTGCAGAGCCTCGGCTGACATGAAAGCCCACACTGTGGTAATTAACGCATGGGAAGATTTTGGTAAGGAATTGGACAAGAAGAAGATTCTTTTGGCTCCATTCTGCGGCGAAAGCGGCTGCGAGGACCTAATCAAAAAGGACAGCACAAGGTAACGCGCTACAAAATTGCGAAAAGAATAAAGGTAAATCTTTAATGTTAATTTAGGGAGGAGTCCGCTGAACCTGGAGCTCCTGCAATGGGTGCCAAGTCTTTATGTATTCCTTTTGATCAGCCTGCAGATGCTACCAAGGTTGCGAAGTGCATTCACCCAGCTTGTAATAACAAACCCAAATATTACTGTTTATTTGGGAGAAGTTATTAAGGGAATCAAGAGGTAAAAATCTGGGAAACGGGCTTCCATTTTCATGTTGTCTTGTGAATGTTAGGTGCAAGTGGTTGTCTTAAGTTTTGTCTTCATTTTGTTCCTCCGGCTCCCGAAATGGTGACAGTGCATTCTCGGCTGTGTATTTAATTCATAACGACAGTTGTGTTGGTTTTTCAGCGCTCAAAATACATCATGAGCCAATAACATATTTGTTTTATTCCATTGAGAATGTCAGCTACATTAAAGTTGTAATGGGAATAGACATGACAAGCCTCCTGTAGAAGCTCTACGATCCGTACCTCAGGGACAAGGGGTGGCAGGCCTTACCGGAAGTAGAGAATGAGAAATGAAGAAGGTATAATTGTAATTGCCAGTTTCGCCGACTGAAGTACGCAGTGGCTATAACGTGTAAGTAAAATTTGGGGTAAAATGTTTTGACATGAGAAAAAGTTAACTAGAGTACACATTTTTATTTGAAAGTGCCCAATTTGCGCACATTGAAGGTAAATACCATCTTTGAATGCACTATTCTTATATCAACCCCACACAAGAAATTCAGATTTTTATCATGGGAAGTTGTGAGAAACCTCAACATAAAAAAACGACTACTGCTCCCCCCCCCCTGAACCAAAATCCTCGGTACTGCCCTGTGAAACACCCGAACATATTTGTCGTAATTTAGCACATATAAATTGATAGGTATGGTGGGTAATCGGTCACTAATTTCCCATGCTTCTCTAAACCATAAGTCAAAACGCTTTCGACGCGTTTTACGTCACATATTTCAGCCAATAACGACTATGATGAAGTAAAGTTTGTTGGTGGTATTAAGAAAGCATGTATTTCAGCCAGCCATACACGAGGCGCAGAATGATGATAAAGACCTGAAATCAAGGGCCTGCATGACGGTGTGAGATGGTAACTGCCGAAATGGCACGCTTCTCGACGTCAGACGTTTAATCCAACTAGAAGACAACATAAAGTAAATGGGTGGATACTATAACATGAAATATTTACCTTCTTGAAACCGATGTCTGCGGAATATTCTCTGAAGCATTGACGGCAGAGGTTCAAGCCATATTTACGGACAATACCGTGTCGGTTAGCGCAAGCCCGGCTGTAAAACAGAAGGGAAAATGAGTTGGTTCTTGGGAGCCATGCTGAACATTTATCATCCGATTATATTAAAAAAATAGCGCAATTCGAGCCGAATTACTATAAATTAACTCACCATGAGCGGGATCCGGGGCCGTAGTTACGGGGGTGAGAATACCAAAGAGTTTGGAAACCCATTTTATTGAAATTATTTGTGCAACTCGGAACACAAATGCCACAAGGCTAGGCAAGCGCTACTTTCAGAAAGAACCGCTTATCCGGCGGTGGAGCTGGAGGTACTTCAAAACAAACGTGGACGGAACCGTACAAACAAACCAGCGTGTTCTGGAGCATAAGCGAACGGGAACTCAAGATCCGAAATTTAAATCACACGGAGATTATGGGTGAAGTGAAGAAACCTGTATTTAGGGACTTAACGGCGGAAGATGAAGAACCGGAGACTACTGAAATCGAAAGTTTATGCCTAAACTGCGGGGAAAATGTGAGATTCTTAATGTCCGTGAAAAATAAGATTGCATTTAATAAATCAGATTGTATGATTACAGGGTATCACGCGCTTGTTGCTTACTAGGATACCTTTCTATAAGGACATTATCTTAATGTCTTTCGAATGCGAGCACTGCGGTTACCGCAATAACGAAATCCAGTCTGGAGATAAGATACAAGAAAAGGGTGTTCGAATTGAAGCACACATCGTCAGTGCACGCGATTTGGATAGGCAAGTGATCAAATCGGACAATGCTTCTGTTTTTATACCGGAATTGGAGTTCGAAATTCCTGCTCAAAGTCAAAAAGGAGGTAAGATGTCTTACGTTATTGTATAAGTAAAATGTAATAGGGGTACTAATTGCGTGTCTTCCAGAAATTACAACAGTTGAAGGGGTTCTCGACAGAGCCATATCAGGATTAGAGCAAGACCAAACTGCCCGTCGAGAAACATACCCTGAAGCTGCTGAGCAGATTGACGCCTTTATTGCTAAAATGAAAAAAGCTAAAAATTTGGATACTCCTTTCACCTTAGTATGTATTTCATGTGCTGTTTTCCATTTATCTCATCGAAACAAGCCTTTCTTTGCAACAGATCTTAGATGATCCCGCTGGTAATAGTTTTGTTGAAAATCCATTGGCGCCTCATCCTGACCCAGCTATGAAGATAACTCACTATGTTCGATCTCAAGAACAGAATCACAAATTAGGAATTTATTCCGCCCAAGAATTAGCTGCCAACGAGGCCATTCAGGAAGAGGAAATAGAAGAAGAGCCCGAGAAAAGGGATGAAGACTTTTCAGGGGAAAAGCTTGAGAGTGAGGTTCTACACTTCGCCACCAACTGTCCAAACTGTAATGCACCTTGTGAAACCAACATGAAGATGACAAGTAAGATTTATTTATTTTTATGGTATATCTCATTTGAAACTTATCTCCACCTTTTATGTATTTTGTAGACATTCCGTTTTTCAAGGAAGTAATCATTATGGCAACAGTTTGCGATGCGTGTGGGCATCGCACGAATGAAGTGAAATCTGGATCTGGTATCGCGGACAAAGGAACGAAGATCACATTAAATATCACCGATCCTATAGATCTATCAAGAGATGTGCTGAAAGTAAGGATGAACAGGTTTCATTACACTTAACTAAACTGGTTTTCTGTATCTACAGTCCGAAACATGCATGCTTTCCATTCCGGAGCTGGATTTCGAGGTAGGCTCGGCAACGTTAGGCGGACGGTTCACGACCATTGAAGGACTGCTTACCTCAATCAAGGAGCAACTGGTCAGCGAGAACCCTCTTATCTCTGGTGATGCAGCCAAGTCTGATGTAAAGGAACAATTGGAAGAGTTTGGAAGAAAGATTGATGAGATTCTAGCCTCCAATCGAATGGTGCACCTTGTATTAGATGACCCTGCTGGCAATAGCTATTTACAAGTAAGTTGTGTTTCCCAAGGTGGGAATTTTAAATATTGTAATATTTATTTTCAATATTTCGTTTCTTTCGCAGAATATATATGCCCCAGATCCCGATCCTGAGATGGAGATCATCCATTATGTCCGTACTTTTGAGCAGAATGAAGAGTTGGGTTTGAATGATATAAAGGTCGAAGACTATTGAACGTTTTCACTTGAAATTGTAACTCTAACGTCAAAAAATAAAGGGCTTTTTGCCTAGGTGCAAGTCGATATGCGTCCGAAAGTTTGCTTAGTTAAGGAAAATGTTGTATCTTGCGTATTTTTAAAATTATATTTAATTACCTAAACTTTGATAGCGTGATAGTAGTTTGAGATTTTGAGGAAGAAAATGGCTTTAAAAACAATTTTATTGCCCTTTGTTACAAAATATAATAACCAGTTGCAAGGCCCACGATAGTTTAGCCGGCTAAGGGATTTGCATGGATGGTAACACTGGTAAGTCTTACGTCTTTCAATGGGGCATAATTTTTCGGGTTCACAGGCAGTTTTTCAATTTCGTCCAGCACATCGAAGCCGTCGATCACTCTAACAATACAACTTCCATTATTAAGGCAACATTAGTCGTCTTTTAAACTTACTTGCCGAATATTGTGTATTTGAGATCCAAATGAGCCTGTGGAGCGTACGTTATGAAGAACTGACTCCCATTTGTGTTAAGTCCGCTGTTTGCCATTGACACAATACCCCTGGCTTTGTGCTGCGTAAGAAAGCAGACATATTTAAAACAATCCAACAGAAAATTCAACAGTAATACTTTTAGCTCATCCCTGAATTCGTCTTCAAACTTCTTGCCCCAAATTGAAGTGCCTCCCTTGCCTGTTCCCGTGGGGTCTCCAGTTTGGACCATAAAGCCTTTAATATTTCGGTGAAACAAACAACCATTATAATAATCTGTGCCACACAGGGCGAGGAAGTTCTAGAAACGCCCAATTAGTACGAATTTAAGGGTAAGGGTAGTAAATCATTACTTCACATGTTTTTGGTACAAGTTCGCAGAAGAGCTCTATTTTTATATCTCCCAAATCGGTATGTAATGTGACAGCCTATATTAAAAAGAATATAGGCAATAACAAAAGTTAATTTAGTGCATATAGATATATATGCAAACTTACCATTGTTTTTGCTCTGAACACGTGAAAATCCGAATTTTTGACGTATCTAAAACAACAATTTGAACAGCCCTGCGAGCTGGACTAGGCGGGGCCTAACGAAACAAGCCCGTTGCGGTTAATAGTCCGGATTTATGTGAAAAAAAATCTTAAATGGAAGGTTATGAATCTAAGAAAAAAAATATTTTATTTGTATACAGAAAAAGGGGTAAAATAGATTTAAATGATAGTTTAAAATTCAACGAACTCAAACGCTTCGTAAAGGAGGGAGAAAATGCGATGCGATTTACAACGCTCCCTATCGAATGCTATTTGCCAACTCGATGTCAACAATGTGGTTTGACTTGTGCGTGCGAACGGACAGATTCTTGCAGCAAAGTCAGCTTATACAACAAAAATTTCAAAAGAAAAAAAAATAGGTTGCAATACAAAAGAAAATCAGCACCAAGGTAATTTTCTTATATAGCTTCAATGTCGAACTAAATTTTTGTTATTAATTTAAAAATCGTCAACTTACCAAATTAAAATCTCTAGACGTAGTTTATTCGTGGGGTCAACATGGCTGGGGTGCCGAGTGACGGCGGACCTGTCAGCCTAAGGGAAGAAACCATTCGCATGGTCCGCTCTGTCTTAATCCCCTTCAAGAAAGGTGTGGTACTTCATGAATTTATGAAAACGTATAAATACCTTAATGGCAAAGACCTACCGTTCAACGAGATGGGCTTCACTCACCCCTTAATGTTCTTGAGGTCATTACCGGAAGCGGTTACTGTTGTCGATTTGCCCACTTGCGATGTACTTTTACTGCCAGTAGCCAGCAAGCAAACTGCCCACCTTCGGAAATTAGTCGTTGGGCAAAGTGACAGCAAAAGCTCCAGCAACCGTTCTATTGACAGCGCTTTACGTCGCCAGTCTGCAAACGTCAGAAGCTCTCTTAATGTAATGGCCAAGACGATTGTTGTTGCTCCCACGCCGGTTCAAGCCACAACTACTGTACGCTTTTCGATGAAGAATCCTCAGCCAGTACCTGCACAATCCCAATACGGAGACTCGCGTTCCCCAGTCACAGACCAGCCAGTATATGCACGACTCGATGTGCCGAAACCCACAACGGCAACTCCTTCAGCTGAGCCTGTACTGACACAAAAAGCTTCAGAATATCCCGGTACGCCCAAACGTGAAGGCACTCCATCACGGTTGCTAAAGGAAGAGCAATTTAAATCAGAAATTTCGCTCATTTTGAAAAGCTTTCATAACGGAATTCGTTTGACGGATTTGGATGGCGAAATAAGGCGTAGAAATTTAGAAAAACCCGGCGACTGCCCTAATCTCCCGGAATTTATCCTAATGCATCCTGATGATTTCAAACTAACAAACGATGGTAGAGAGTTGCTGGCTTCGCTGCACCATCCGCCTGTTAAAGCTACTCTAGAACCCAAAGGTACAAAACCGTCATATATTTTGTACACTAATGGTTCGCTAAAGGAAGTATTTTGTTGATTAGTTTATATTTATGAGTTTGCCTTTTTGTATGTGTGCATTGAAGCCGCGCCGTCGAAGTCCGCTCCTTCAAAATCGCCCATGGACAAATTGAAGTCTGAATTGCAAGTGTTGCTGCATGACTATCCCGAAGGGTTGTGGTGTTACGCTCTTGCCAATCGCTACCAGGTGAATTATTTTTCGTTTTAAGCCAAAATATTAAATACGTTCTCGAAACAACGGTTTTTGGGAAAAAAAGTGTTGATTTACAATAAGTCGAAACGTTTGTATGGGAAACGCTGTATAAAATACAGTTATTTTCCCCTCCTAGGAAAAGTATGGAAAAGTCTTGAACTCACTTTCGTATGGATTCAGCAATGTTACCAATTTAGTAAGCAGCATGCCCGACATCACGATGGTTCGGCCCGGGGAGCTGAGTGATTTCTTACTGTACGAAAGGAGTCAAGCACCTACCCCTGAACACCAGGAAATCTTAGATGGTATTTTAGACTTCAAAACACGAATTTTTGAATAATAAGCTGTCCTTAACTGCAGAAGCGAAATTTCAGAAACCGAATTCAATACCCACCGTGCCTTATGTTATTAAGGATAGATTCCGAAGAATGATGCGATTTTTCCATAATGGTATTCAGTACGGTAAGCTTCGAGCTGCCTACAAGGTACGGTTAGTAAAATGCTTTCACAAGAACCACAAGTTGTCATTTTGAACAATGAACTGAAATATTGCAAAATTCCGCTGTCACAAAAATTACTACCTATTTCCTAAATTCTTCCTGTATTAAATGCCTTTGTTTCTAGTTGTACGCGCAAAATTTGGCTAGCATTCATTGTGTTTTTTAAGTTTACGTATTTATGTAAAAGAAAGAAGTTTCATTTTTTAAACTGTCTTCTTGTTTCGTGAATTATAGGCGTTCGCGGGAGAAGAGCTTGACCCATTGCGCTATGGGTTCAATGACGATTATTCCTTCTTGGCTGCCATTAAGGGTGAAGCTGTCGATTTAGTTAACTGGCCAGGAAAGGGGCCCATGATCTTTCCGGCACGAAACTGCAAATTAGATTCTATTGGTGCGCCATTGCCAAAACGGGTAACGCATTTTTAGAAACTGTATTCGTAAGAATTACTTATTTTTCAAAATAGTTGATGGAATTAGACTACGTACCACGCTCTGACGTAGCCCATAAATGCGATGTTTTACCTGTTGCAGCTTTAGAGAAGAATTTTGCAGATGGTAGCGAGTGGTTTCCGATCAAACTGGGTGAAATATACACCCCGACGTTTTTCTTTTTTTATTTGGAGAAATACGATGAAGAATTGGCGCAGCAAGACAGCAATATGACGTAAGCTGAACTTTTTCTATGATTTTAAAGCTTCGAATTTTTATAGAAGTCACGTCCTTTTGTATGTCTTCGTAGTGATTTTTATAGTCGGCAGGAAAGTGTAGACTATAAAATTCCTTTCGACGGTTTGTCGGAAGGTTTATTGGTGGCTACCCGATATTCAGACGGAATCTGGTATCGCTGTATGGTGAAAGACTTGAAAACCTTCGGCAGCGTGGAAGTAAGGTGTTTAGTTCTCAGTTGTTGCTCGTTTGTAAGAAAAAAAAAATCTTTTCCAGTTACTGTGTGTAGATTATGGAACACCAGTTAGCGTACCTGTTACTGAAATTTACGGTTTACATCGACGATTCTTAAGTTTACCGGTTGTCTGTTTGCAAGGCGCACTCGATAACCTTAAGCCCCTTCCTCCTGCAACATCTTTCCCAAAAGCAGCTGTTAAAAGGTTTATGGAACTCGTTTTCAATAAGTCCATGGCCAGTAACGTCGTTCAGATCAAAGAAAATAAGGTAAGTGCACAAAGTTCCAACTTTTTGCTTCTTAAACTGGAGAAATATTTTTTACTTATTTTTTTATTATTTTATTATTTTTTCTTATATTTTTTAGGATGGAGAGAAGGTCGTTCATCTTATTCTGTGTGATACAACTGGTAAAGATGATATTTTCGTCATTGACACGCTTTGCAACGAACAGTTGGCCTATATTCCTGACCCCAACTTTCAAAAGGTAACTCGATCCATTTAGTCAATCATGATACTACGATACAAATTGGTTACAGGTCTCTCCCGCTCATTCTTACGTGTCTCACGGCTCAAATGTAGATTCGCGGTCAGCGGAGGCGTCCAACCGCACAAACGGGACCGCAGGAACAGCAGTGCCTATGCTCAACGTTCCAACACCCGCAAGTTCTCCTGCTAGAGCCGTTCATTCTCCTCATAATAAGCTGAGCGAAGACCTTTTGCAAAAGGCTCTGGAAAACTTTGCAGTCTCACCTAGTGCAAGCGGGCCATCGTCTGCTTCGGGGCCCCCACTGCCTTTGTCAAATCGCACGAACATTTCTTCGCGAGCCCAGTTGGACGTCGCCTTGACACAGCAGATGCAACAGAATTCCCATTTGTTGCAAAGCATTCCAGGCAACGCTTTACTCAACAACTTTGCCAAGGGAATGGGTTCCAACCCTGTTGGAGTAACGCCTGAATTGCTACAGATGTATCAGAATATGAGTGTCCAAGCCAAGCCGAATGTCGTACACAACCAGGGTGCGAACTCGAACAATGCTGGGTTGCACTCGTCGTTTCAATTTCCGACTCCGAACGCTGGAGCTACCACCCATCCTCAGAAAACAACGAACGTATCTCCCCGGAACATGATCTACGGAGCCATGACAGATAGGTATGCCTTCTCTTGGAAAGTTAATTATATTATTATTATTATTATTATTATTATTATTATTATTATTATTATTATTATTATTATTATTATTATTATTATTATTATTATTATTATTATTATTATTATTTCATTCTGTTGTATTACAGTGGTGTTGCTGCAGATCATGAGTCGTCGGAAAGTGAGGATAACATTAGTTGGTTGGGGATTATTAGGAACGTGAAACCAGTCGGTAAGTAACTTCTTTCTGTAAATGACGTCCTAGAATAAAGTAATAAAAAAATTGTAACCGACAATTTTTCGGATTTAGAACTGTTGCCTGGAGTTAAAATTCACATTATCAATTTGCGGAATATGCCCTATTTGACGAGCGCGGAATTTTCCAACTTAATCCCAAGATTTGGAAAGAAGGATCTGGTTCAAGTCACGCTGCGGAGTAAGAGAGTGGAATCGGATACTTTCATCGCTGAAAGACACATGCACAAACTCCTGTTTGAAGAACTGGAGAAGTAATAAATTCACTTGCGAGCTTTATTCGATAACATTATAAAACGTTTCTGTTATATTGTGCTAGATACGGAGTACCCGGATTAAAGGACTGGCAAGGAAATCCAAAGGATACACTTGTGCTGTACGAAATGTCGAAAGTACCGCAGCTTCTAACCGTTATCTGCAGCAATGTCCATTTTGACCCGTACATGATGAGTGTCTGGCGAGCCTTACAACATCAAGTCCAATCGTTCAGCCCAGATGACCCGTACTGGAATGAATGCAAGTGTTAACTTTGTTTTCAACTTCCTTGAAGTTGATTACAATGTGATTTCTTAAGTTGTGCAAATTCTAATCACTTCAGAATTGTCTTAATCAAGAATATATTAATTTTTTTACTTGTGGTTATTCTCATAATCAGCGAGTTTCCGTGTTTTTATTTTCTGTTTAATTCAATTTCGATATTATTTAGCATAGGATACTATGCTGTCTCATGGGCGGCTGTGATTTCTCACGAGCTTTGGTCATTCCAACTTACGGAATTATCGCTGTGTCGGGAAGACTTGCGTCGCTTAGGAATAGAAATTTGCATGGTAAGTCATTTCTACTTTTGACTTATTCCGTGTGAGTTACCCAAGAGTCGCATGTGCAATAAAGAGATCTATTTGATTTCGTGATACAGTGCACTAAAATGGTCAACAAATGGACACTTTTTTTAAGGGAGAATGCCGTTAATACAATTGTGTAAACATGCAGAGTAGACATAATGACAATAAGAACACGAAAGATTAGCACATTCTAAAAAACAACACTCCACTTTACAAAAGAAGAGTAAAAAATAAAAGTATTTAACGCAATAGGGCGTTCCATATTTACAACGTAAGCCACATGAGTCCATATATAAAATTCAAAAAATCTACAATATAAGGTCGTGAAAGAGGATTTTCTGATTCGGCACTAGGTTTACGATTATGCTTTGATCTGTACAGATAAAACAAAGTTTCTCTGTCAGGGTAGTGAATTGGTACGGTGGGAGGGCATCCTCCCAATAATCTGTCGTCAGGAACGGCCGATTTTCCACAGTCAACCAGCTGTAATTTGACGTCCATACATAGTTTCAGTTCGGACAAATAATGTGACTCGCTTCGCTAAAGGGACAAATAGATGTTAGTGTACAGAGAAGTAGCCAGATTTTTTTATTTATTTATTTATTTTTTACTTTATCGTAGATGCAATTGAGTTCCGGTTTCTTCTTTAAGTGAGCGTACAAGACATTCCAAATTGTTGTCGCGTTGTATGTTGCATTGCTTGGTCTGATATTATTAAGTTGCAACACTTCACCAAGCTTAAAACGTTTTGCCTGCAGAAACAATGGCAAGACAGATCAATCTCGTCATCTAAAGAGATCGGGTTTCCTTACCCAAGCAAGTCCCTGACTGAAGTAAAGTTTTTCCGAACCCAAATCTGGGTGCAACGCAGCACATGTCCCATGTTTAGCCCATTCGTGTTCCCATAAGGAATCCTCAGCTGCTCCTCCATGCAGGTTGGGCCATGAGTAAGTCAAGTCGGAAAGAATGTTTGAAACTGCGTTTAGGTCGAATTTCCATGTGTTGTTGCAAAAATTAGGTCCTTCAGATCCGTTCATCGATGGCCTTTACGAAAAAAGTAATTATAACAAATATTACTCAATTTGAAACGAACTTATCCCATACCATACGCCGTGAATGGTCCACAGCTGCTTGTTTATGGGAAGATCACAAGTGTGGTCCGGATTTTCTGCCTTCCACTCTATACAGCTTGTAACTGGCCATTGCATAGCAAAAACTAAGCTGTTCCAATCATAGAAAGATCTGACTCGGCTTCTATGTTTATACTGTATATGTTTCCACCTTGCTCTCCTTGAAATTGGAGTAAGTATTAAATATTTAGAAAGCTTCAATAAGATGAATGGGCTTACCATATTCTACCAGCAATAAAGCCTAGAGTTATGAACACTAACAAGCTAATTAAAAATCTGGATCTTTGGCTGGTTTGCATTTAACACGATTAACACAGTTCCTTTTCCAAAACAACCCTGACACAATGCTTTTTAATTTTTATGCACTTTGTTGGTTTAGCAAAAGCTTCTTTGTTGCAGCTTCGTCTGTTTAGGGTTCCACGAGGCGGAGCATTTCCTTCTTGCCTATGACGTCGTGGATCTCAATGCACCGCCCTCGGTACTTGGATATACAGTACTAGGATTACAGTATCCCTGAAGTCAGGTACAAGTACGCTCGAAACGAGCGCCAGGTGTAAATTTCTGTTGCAAATTTGTTCGGAAAAAAATGTTTACTTTGATGAAATATAGGCTACCGCGCTTTGTTCGATTTTCGACTCGTTAAGAAACACTTGGAAAACTTAGAGATGCTGCGATCCATGAAAAAGCGGGCAAAACGGTGAAGAGGGCTCGCAATTTTTTCGACGTCAACAGCAAGCACGCCTTTGGCACAGTTCTCAGCTTATTCGTGTATACCGGATTGGTCGTTTTGGTATAAGAGCTGGCCGTTTTCACGCGTCCCCTCATATCTAGACAACAGATTTGAGCGTCGCGCCAATTTAGCCATTCTGACCGCTAGGTGGCTATGCAATGCTTGGGTTAGGCTGGGGAAGCAAAACATCTTGTGTGCGCGCTGGATCATACAGTCCGTTTCATTGCTAAAGCTCAGCTGTAAGCTCTGACAGCCTCCAGAGAAGAAGTGTTGTGGGCACCTCATCGAAAGGGAAATATGTGACATGGGATGAAGAAGTGAGTTTTTCCAGTATTGATGAACTCAACAGGAATATAGTCCAAAACAACAAACTGCCAAGTCGGTGTCCATTCATAGTATCCAAGTCGGTGTATCAATTCCATTGGGGTACTTGTATCCGTTCTTCATTACACGGAGTTCCTGACAATTTTTTGGTTCGTTCTAGGATTCAGTTATTCTAAACGACATGAGCTAATCTTATCCGTACTACACTGAAATGTGTTTGTGCAAAATGTTTGGCTTATTATCCAGTTCCTGATCCCTAAGCTCTAGTGGCAATTGGTCAAGCAAGTGGCCAAATTTTGCTGAAAGCTTACTAGGTACAAGTGACCCAGAAACCGGGTGTACGCGAATACCGTAAGTTTGCGAATTTATTGATCCTTTTTTAAAACCAATGGCTTCTGACCCACATTATGCTTGTAGATAGGTTCTTCCCCATTCTTATAGGATCATCTAGATTTTGACTGTCGATTTTTTTTCAATTAAACTGTGTATATTGGCGTGCCAAATGAGTTTTTGCGGAAGGCCCGGATGTTAGAGAGACCCCTCGTATAAGAGAACGGGTTGTTGCAGATAGTTTCTTCCCGATTCTTATAAGTTCATCTAGATTTTGACTATCGATTTTTTTCAATTAAACTGTGTATATTGGCGTGAAAATGAATTATTGTTATGATGATGATTATTATTTTTATTATTACTACTACTATTACTACTACTTTTTTTCATTCTACTTTCTCTATTGCCTTTCGTATTACTTACTGATATGATTACTATTAATATTAATATTACTATCATTATTAATATTATTATTATTAAATGTGTTATTACTACACTGCAGTTTGACGTTTTGCTTCTCTAAGCTTCCGGAATCTTTTCAAATTTGGTTTCTCACTCTTCTCTGAAAATGTCGACCATTAAGTGCTAAATGTGAATAGCAAAACTTCAAAAGTTTTCGCGTTGCGTGTAAAAAATTTCTCTTCGATAGGTTTTCAATATTTCTGGGACCTAAATTAAGCCTAAGCTTATATATCTCAAGCCTTGTGAAATAGTAACTAAATACCTTTTTTCTTAGATAACTACTCCGTACGGTGCAGAAAGGACTCAGAAAGGAATCGAACAAAAGTTGCTTCCGTCCGTGAAAGTGCTAAGAAACCCACCTGAGTTTACCCAAATCGAAGAAGCTATCGAAAGAGCAATGACAACGCATACCAACAGCAATAGAAGCTTGAAGGAGCCATTGAGCGATGCCGGTAGTGACAGTGGCGCCAGTGGCTCCAGCCGAACCAGTATCGAAGAAGTTCGCCTCTCCGGTTTTTGTGACTGAAAACTCCAACGATTCGATGCCTAAAAGCCGTCACATGTTGGAAAGCTTTTCCAATCTAACGAGGCTGTGGAGCCTATTCATAAGCAATTGGTTACAATTGACCCCGATTTACTGCGTCCTAGAGCCATTACGAAGAAATGGGACCCTGTAAGTTGAGCTTCGTCCTACGTTGCACATTTTTAACATTTTTAGTATTTTATTTTAATATTTTGCTTTACTTTTTAGACAGCGTTGCTGAACTACTTGTACAAAATCATGACACCTGTTCCGTTTGACGCTTCTGGAGAACAATATACAAGCATCGAAGGCTACTTGGACAAACTACCCACCTGAAAACGCACAAACACGTTCTGGAAAGCTGTCCAAGTAACTTTTGCCTACGAATAAACGTTGAAAAATAATGCTAATTATGCCACTAGGAAAGTGGAATTGACATTAGGAAACACACGTGGAAGAGTGTTTCCGTAACTGGTGGTGAGCATGCGTCCAGGATTTGTACCGAGTTATAACTTTTCGCACCAACGAACATTCAACCTAAGGTAAAAGGAGACTTTATCTTTTTATTTATCGATTTTATTACTATAATTTTTTATAAAGGTTCACGCATCTCCGGATCGGTATCATACGTCTCCGGAACTTTCAAAAATACTATTAGGTATTTGTGTATTGGGGTGCGTGAAAAAGCACCACGATTTTTTTTTACAGAAGAAAAGTACTTGTCATAAAATTTCTAGCGAATTAGTCGTGCTTGACAGCGACAAATCCACGGTAGTAATTTTATTTCTGCCAATAAAAGTTTGTTGTACTGGATCAATTATTATCGTACTTATTAATTTTATTGGAATTACAAAGATTATGGTAATTCTGATGTAACCTAATTAACCGACATGTCTGCAATTTGGAAATTAAGGTATGCACATTGTCAGCCTCGACGAGAGGATTCCGAATCTGTAAGAATTATTGTGCTAGCCCTTCAAATAAGCGAGAAAACTGAGCTTGAATATGAAATTATGCCCTGAGGGCGTCTCAGGAGCCAAAAAATTTGAAATCCCATAAAGAATACCATGGGAAAAAGTGCGATGCACGATGCCAGCATCATGCTTTTCGATGTCTCGTTCACCCTTTCCTATCCTTTTTCCTGCTTCCTATGCTGTTTTCCAGTGATACCCTTGGTAATCCCATTTTATTGGGATATACCAGGTACCATTTAAAGCAGGACAGGGCATAGTCAGAGGCTTCGCCTTTGAAAAACCAAACCGTAGACACGGGGAATCGAACCCACATCCTCACGATCCCAATACTAGGACTAAGACCGCTCGGCCAAAACACCTTATAATCGAAGAACAAAAACACATGTATAAACTCAAGACATAGATTTTTGAAACAACAGTCTCCATTAATGGAGTCGTGGCTTACCTTACTGATTATTTGTTTTAAATACCAAAAAATCCGGTGGTTTGTTACCTAAGTAACTTGTCATAGATGCTAACCAGTACTGTTCTTTGATTATTTCTAGACTTATTTCTGTCAGGACGTTTGTTCAAAATAAAGTACTATAGTCAACACTTAAGGTTCAGGCAAATTTCTATGTATTACGACGTACAGAACATTTTCAAGTTATTCCAATCGATGAGTTTGGAAATACAGGAATCTTATTGCATACAAAATATGAGGAATCTCCTTGAATGTCGTCCGTAAATTGGTATTGAATTTATGAACTCAAACTTGAATAAAATAACAACAAAAATTACACATTCACTACACTGCTTCACATCTCATAGGCAAGAGTTAACATTAGTAATACTAAGTAAAATAAAACAGGATTCTAGTTAAATCAGTATAAATACATTGACAATCAGCACAACAAAGCGCTTTGCATTCCTTTCGTTATTTGAAATATAAATGTTACTTATGGTATGTTGATCGTTCACGTGTCATTTATGAAGACTACAGCTGTTCATTTATTATTTCTTAGAATTCTTTCAGGTAGGGAACAGGGGCGCAGCGAAGGGGGGGAGGGGGGCACCCCCCGAAATTATTTTCTTGTGTGCAAGTAAGCTCAGTGGCAGCATCAAGAAAAAGTTCTCGCCCCCCCCCNCCCCCCCCCCCCCGAAAAAAACACACACAGACACACACACGCAAAAAATTCCTGGCTGCGCCCCTGTTCGCAGGTTCACTGCTTTTTAGAAGTGATAAAAATAGGCTAACTGCGAAACAAATGTTGGGTATTCACGTAGTTTTCTATTAAAAAAAATAGACTTATCTGAACATGTAATTGTAACTTTTTATATTTTAACGTTCTCCATTAAAGGAGAACGTTAATTTCACTTTTAATTTCATGTATGATAAATGTTTTAATAAGCCAGAAAATTGCATGTCTTCTATTGAGTATCAGGTAAGCGTGCATTAGAGTTTGCCTTAAAAAACAAATAAATAAATGAACAAAATACGTCGATTGTCACTTACAGTGTCCTTGGAATCGTGACCGAGTTTGTTTTTTTTATGTGCACAACAACAATATTTAGAAAACGACAACATTAAAAACTTGAGCGCTGCTTGATCACATAAAAAACACAACGTCATACTGAAGTATTCACGGTGCTTCTGAATCCAACTCCGAAAGCCCATTTTCGGCGCACGTTTTACAACCTTCCAATCCGCGTAATCAACTGCGGCACAAATTCCATTCTGCCATAATACCTACTTGCTTGCACGAAAAATGAAATAAAGATAAGTTACTTTCCTAGTCGACAAGACTCAATCAAATTTAGCTTCGTCTTTTCTTCAAAAAGATGACGTCTTTGGAATAAAAAAATATTCGCGGAGAGTAGCGCGCAGTATTTATATTCAAATTTTTAATTAATCCTCCTGAGGCGCGATCAATTCAACAAGCGACGCGAAGATCTTCTAAATAATTATAATAATAATAATAATAATAATAATAATAATAATAATAATAATAATAATAATAATAATAATAATAATAATAATAATAATAATAAACAGAAAAGTATCTAGTTTTTAGTCCAGACTTTAATATCCTGTCCATAAAATTATAACATCCATACAGTTTGGTGACGAAAGTCTCCCTGTAGTTCAGACTCGAGACGCTTAATTAGAAGTTTGGGTATTACGCATTACACTTTTGAAGGTATGAACTTGCGTACACGTGAAGGTATACTAACGCTTGTTTCCCATGTTTTCATTTCAAGTTGAAATTACGCATCCGAACCAGCTGTGACAGTTGAACCTCCTTACAGTTACCGAAAGCATTGGGACCTAGGTCATTAAATAGGCAAAAAAAAAAAAAAGAAAATTAGATACGGAAAAAAATTATAACCGTCTACAAGAATATCACAGTCCTAGGCACGTAATTTCTTCTACAGGAAAGTTCGTTGGTATTCAATTGATTTCGCAGGGCCTGCCCAACCCTGGTGCAATTAATTACCATGACTTCCTCGTGCCTAGTTACCAGGGCTACCACATTTTCTTTCACATTAATTTAAACAGAAAGCTATCCCAACAATTTTTCCGTGGGAAGTCTAGTCACGTTTGATCGTACGTGTCTACCGGTTAATGTAATAAACTTTATTCGGCAATATTTTTCTTACCACTGGTTATGATGGAGGATTATTTACCTAATCTGAATTGCTGTCATATATAGAAGCAATTAACAATGAAAGGAGAAATGCGTCTAACTCGAAACGCGATTTTTCAACATAAACAAGGTGATTTGCGGCTATCAAGGCAACTTCCACTAGGTTGGTTTCTGATCGTATAGCTCGTCAGCAAGTGCGTTGTACTTGTAATCAAGAATACTGCCCATTGGACTTGTAATCAAGAACACGACACACTTCAATGTAATCTTGAACAGAGTCCAATATTCAGCACAAAGTCGTATCTGATCTTGGAAGTGCTGGGAGACGGAAACTTTCGCACCCGCAAGTTTCTTGCCAAAAACCTTCTCTTGAAACAATAGATTCTTAAACACTTGGAAAATTTGAAAAGGAGAAAAATTCGCAGTCAGCAAGAAAAAAACTGTGGAGGGTTTCGTTCCGAAAAATCTGTGCTTCAAATCCGTAGTTACTTGCCAAAAGTGCCAGGAACGCTATAGCAAAATCCCGGCTACAAAATCGTGCATTGCATCAAGGAAAGTAGGTTAATGTAATTACAAAACTACTTCCAGTGCGATAAGTTAAGCAACACTCCCAACACCACTTCCACGAGAAGGGGTCTGTAATTACGGAATTGTCCCCCCCCCCCCCCTGAAAGCTACCCGGGTACGTATTGTCGGCTGGGCTTCCTACAGTGGACGGTCTTCAATCAAATTCGGAAAAACTTCGTTACTTATTAACGCCAACAGCTGACAGAAAAACGGTACACTTTCAACCTATACGTTTGAAAATCAGACCATTACACACATTCCGAAATAGGGTCCATTCACAATCGGAACTCGCGAGTAATCCTGTAGCAAGTCAATAGTACAATAATTTTTTGCGACCCTATGGTTTAAGCCTCGTCGAAGATACAAAGGATGTCCAAAAGCCGTCATTCAAGCAACCAGTTCTTCGAAACTTTCGCGTTGTGCTGGCATTTCCTCTTGCAATTTACACTCCAGCACTAGCATACAATACATCTTGTCAGGCTAGCTTTGACTCCTTAACCCTAACTCAGGCAAGCCTTCGCTTTTCCTTTTTCATAGCTCCCACTCTTGTTAGCTCAAATAAATGGCGCTCCTCTGAAACTATTCAGAGCATACCACCCTTTTAAACATTATGCTAATGACCAATTCTATACATCACGGCAAGACACGCTTACATACGGGGGTGGGGGGTGGGGGGGGGGTGGGGGGTTACGAGCTAACATTTCCGTGGTCCTTCTTTTCCCAGAGTCCTCAAGTGCAGTCGCCCATGCCAAAAGCATTGAGCATGCAAAAATCCTTCTCCGCCACATTGTGACCTGTAAATAGATAGTTGCCAGCATTTGCATGCATTCTATCCTTTTCCACTTTCCTTTTTAGCTGTTTTTCTACGCGATGGAGAAAAAATCTCCCCTTCGCTTCTTTTAACGTCCGTTTATCGATTTCATCATCATCTCCCACGTCACCTCGAGCATTTCACCCCTCCCAAAACTAAGTAATTTTTGTGCCGGCACACCAAATAACCCCTTCGTCTTTTCACGTAGGATCGACAATATTCTTTATGAGAATCCCAACCCACACTAAAATAACTGAAAACGTCCGTCCAGCTGAGCGCAAGCTAATAAACTTACGCATATCACCTGGTAATAACCGTGTACACAGGGTTAACCGCTCGTTCTTCGTCCGCGCATCCAAGCGCCGCATCCATCACCGCATTTTTTATTTTATCTTTTTTGTGTGTGTGTGTGAGAACGTGTCCTACACCATCTTCGGAAAGATAGCCTAATGCTTTCCAGAACTTGAGAAGGCTTCTTTACTAACACAGTCGGTTTAACGCACAAGACGTTTTAACTTTCGTAGCAAACTTTTCTAGCTGCGCTTTGGTTGGAGTACGGAAAGTGGGTACTTTCCTATCTATATTGAAAGGATCTCTTAACGAGAAAAAAAAAGTAGACTCCGTCCTGAAATATCGAAGATCTCCCGAAGTAAACTTGGGCATTGTGCTTTAATACCTCTAGGCACGGAGCACAACTATCTTAGCAGCTTTCATTTTACCCCTCGCAAGTTTCCGTTTGCCCGTCGCACTAGGGCACATATCACTTTCTGCCAACAGGCTCAAAGTTATACTTTTAGAACTCGGGGAAGAGTCGTTATGGAGGCAAAAGTTTGTCCTCCTCCCTTTGCTCGCGAGTTTTTACATTCCGCTTTTCTGTCCGTGCACGGAAAATTTAATTCTTTTATCACACGGAATGGGGGTTTTTACTTTTCACGACCTGTTCTCCCCGGGTTGGGAGTCAGCCTCATCCATCTCATTCGCCATCAAATCCGTAGAAACGACCCAAGATATTTCTTTCGTCACAAGACGTCCCTTGCGCTTCATTCCATATGCCACGCACAGCGCAGGAACGTGGTGCGGGCAAGTAAACAGGCTTTAACATGACATAACTAGGAAAAAGTACATAATGGAGCTTCTCTCATTAGAACAGAAAGTCATTTACTTTTCCAGCCTTTTGCCTCGGAGCCGCCCGCTTCATGCCTCACCTTCGGAGTATCCTTTTTCCACCAAAGCCATTCAAGTGACGCTTCTCCGGATTATCATGCAAAAAGCGCATAAATGAGCCGTTCCCCCCATGTGTGATATCTGAAACTTTACTGAATTTCGCGCGAAATTGTTAAGGCTTAGCGGCTCTAGCAGCGTATGAAGGAAATACTTGTCTATTGATGTGCTCCACAATGCAATGTAGAGCAAGTCGCCCCAAAAGGATCCAATAAAAGGAGCCAGTCTTTTGAAAAGGATCACATTGGGCACGGGGATTGATGGTTAAGGTCCGCTGTGGTCGGCTGAAAAGCAAAAATCGATTTCCGTCTACCTCTTGTAACCACCACCTTCCCCACCAGTCTTTAAAACATGGTTTACAGCTATTCTCGAGCCAGCTTTAGGCAGAAAACCTCAAAGCAATAAAAAAAGCTTTCAGACAAAGGAAAAAAGTTTTAGAAAATATACAAGAGAAGTTAAGGTTTAGGGACGTTTTTGGTATTCATGGAGATTAGCCTTAATGCATGAAAAACGGCGCGGGTTACCTCATGATGTCCACAAAAAAAAGCATTGGCTCCTTTGATCCATGCCATTGCCGAAGTAATCAAGCTGCTTCTTACGGGCCTCGTGTCATTTGGGCGAAATACGCTGGTAGATCCTATCTGTCTCGCAATAACCCAGTGTGCAGCAATCTCTATGGCAACCGCATGCCACGAACTTCTCGTCATCAGGGACGATCTCTTATCCCATGCTATCCATTGGCTTGCACGTGTGCCGCTTTGGGGAGTCCATGACCAAGTGTAGCAAGCAAGGCTTTATTGGGCGAACTCTTTTTCGTCATGCTGCCTGCAACTCTGAAAAGAAAGAAGGTTGACTATTTCCCCATTCCAAGAGCTTATGCTACGTTTTTCCCCCACTGTGTACGGTGGCGAGCTAAAACGAACTTATTTTCCCCAAAGCGCGTAAGTCGAGTTTAACCTATCTCGGGCTGTGCAAAGTACTCCAGTCGCGCCCTCTGCTACAGGCACGCTATCTTACCGCAGTACTGAAGCTACTTTGGACGTCATGCGAGCCTTAGGGGAACACTTCAATAGCCGTGCAAGAGCAAAAACAGCTAATGGCTTCACCTGCATGCACGGTATGAGATAAGTAAAGGGAAACTGGGCTAGATCAGCAGAAATTCTCGGCTATTTTTCGAAAAGCTCTAAATCTGTACTAGAATTAAGGACGTGAGATTTCTTTTATTTTTCAAGCAGACTTAGCAATAAGCTACCTTAATCACGACGAGTCCAAAAGGTCAACATTCAGGGAACCAGGAGCAAAAATGCACACAATGTCACTCAGTGCACTTTCGGAATTGAACCCTTTTTTCCCCAACTACCCCATCCTAACACAGTGAAGCACGAAAGAAGGCAGAAATTTCTGGCATGTCAGTCAAAATATCTCGGCCATTTCTTCCAGACTTTTTTTCTTCCAGCTCCACACAACGTGACCAGACAGCATCTCTTTCAGAAGACAAAGCTTGCTAAAAACAGTCTATCGCGAAAATAAAGTGAAATTGAAAAATGTTTCTGTAATTCAGAACTGTTTTATTCCTTTAAGTTACTCGAAAATACTAAACGACAGCTCGAGTTTACATAGAAAAACGCATTTTGTAGGTTTGTATGTCCTGTTTGGAAATATATACTTACATGGGATTTATATGCTTGTACACTACGATATATTATTTCATTTATTGCTGGACCAGTATTAATACATAAATGAAACAAATCTAGTACAATTTTAAAACATTTATAATCAATTATCTTGGTCTTGTGTATCTGTAAAAATCTAAGCACTTGTACTCCAGTTGTTCGTTACACAAGCCCAAGTTTCCACACAAGTTGCCTGTACTAGTTTTCGTCATTTTGAATTTTTAGACTTGAGAAACCACTAAACTCCGTTTGAAAAGCCAGTAAAGCCGTTTTCAAGTCCTGAAAGCTTGTCTTGACGCCAGCATCTTAACTCTTCAATCAGCTACAAAGATAAGGAACATGTGGGTTGGTAAAAGCAATTCTTAATGGTACATTAACTTCGCTATACCTGATGGCGATAAGGAGAAATGCTTTAATGAAGAATAATACGCCTTTTATGACGCACCTCATCCGTCAACCGATCGCCGGGATACCCACTGCTTTAGAACTGTGGGGATGAATAGCCCACGGCGGCCGGTGCCATGTTTAGATTATCACAATGCAGGTTTTTTCCCTTTCCTTTGGGTAAGAAATAAGTATACATTTTTTTCTTTTCTTTTTTTTTAGCTGTCACTGTTCACTATTATGCGTCCTAGGGCCATTCCGGAGGTCCTCCGTTGCTCGTTTACGACCTTTTCTTCTTTCTCCTACTGGCATGAAACGTTCAATACTAAAATGGGCCCCAAAAGCAAAGCACAAAGCTTTTCAAAATAGCCATCCATTTAGACTTGACATCGGCAGTGACATTGTCCCAAATAACGAAACTATTGCAATCGCGAAACTGCTTCATTAGACGTCGCTTTGTTTTGTGAAACACCGAAGACGTTTAAACTAAACTCTACCAAGAAAATATTATCTCCTAAAGATGTCAAATATGAGCTAAATTTCTTCATTTTGTCTATATTTTTTTATAGTTTGGAACAAAATATGATTGTTTTCATAGACTTTTTAATCTTAATAAACATCTGACATTTGTATGACATGAGTTTTTCATATATTTTTTATTTTAATTATAAAAAAATCGTTAGAACTAACTTAAAGTGCCCCTTCCCACATTTTTAATCGTCAATTAAAATTCGAAATTTCGTACATCTTAAAATGTGCATTGTGAACTTGTGATTTTTATTAAAAGAAATATTTTCGAAAACTCTTAAATACGGGTTCAGTTTGGAAAGTTTTCTAGTTTTTTTTTGTTTGTTTTACTAACGCTAAATCCTAAAGTAGCACACTATGTATCAGCGATAGTAGTATCGCAAGTTAGTCTATTAAAAAAAAACTGCCACAGGCTTTTGCCTTTATTGACGGATATCACGGACTCGTCTTGGTATAGTTAGGAATAAATCACGTGAAAATGTGGAAGCTAAAATTGTACGTTATTTTCCACTAATCTCTACTATTGGAACTTACTATATATGTCTATTATATTACAAGCATAAAAACTCTCAGTCCTTTTTTTTTTTGTCAACTGGTTCCTGGCTTGTCAATCATTCTCGGTTCCGCATTAATGAAGGAAATTGGAGTTCTAATGTATTCTAACTTGTAGCAACCAAAAGAAACATAACGGATGCTTATGAATAAAATTAGGACCATAACCATTCTGATTTGTGGTCCACGCAAACAAGAATGGGCTTTCATATTTCATCAATGCGGGGAGGCCCATTACATAAAAACTGCACTATGAAATCATCCGTATCGCCTCGAATTCCGAGATAAGATGACATGACTCCCACGTCAAGACTAACGTGTTATAACACTTTACTTAAATAAGATTTATCGGTGAAGTTTGCTTTCGGAGATAATAAAAACTCTTTCTGGAGGATTCGTTTCTCAAGTTCAGAGACTCCTGAGCAGATAGAAATCCCTTTCTCCCACTTTTGCTGCGGAAAAGATGTTGACTCATTCCCACTGATAAAAGTCTAGTCGTACTGTCGCTAGCTTTAAGTATTTTATCGCTTCAGCGCTTCAGTTCCGTTAATGAGCTCGTATTCTATAGATTCTATACCGGCTATGGAAAACGAGTTTCCAGGAACATAAGAACTAAAGAACAACCCCCCCAAAAAGGGGAACGGGCTTGGAAAGAAGAAAAGGAACTTGATGTTCTAACAATGTAAGAGAAGTACACTAGCATGGGGTGAAGGGGTGGGAGGGGGATAAAAAGGAACAAAAAGCTCTAGCAATCGTTGGCAAAGTTTACCCATTTTTTGGATAAAAGCTCAACGTTTCCCTCATTCCCCCTCTTTTCGTTCTATGAAGACCATTTCCGTACACTTTTCGCGAGTCTGCTGCGAGCTCCGTGATCGTGAGGCGCTTAGGGGGACCCATCAATATTACCCCATCATAGTACAGCCTTAATGACACACTTCCTCCGTTATGTATCACCCTAAAAGAAAAATGTATTAAAAATATATAGCTGCTTTTTTGGCCTTCCACTAGCCAACCCTTCAAGCCTATCCATTAAGAGCCTTTTGCTCCCCTTCCTTTTTTTTTTCAAAAGCAATTCTCACACATTGTTGTCTTAAAAGACAGGGGAAGAAGAGAAAGAAAAATAGGTCGTTAATTACGGTTTTTTGTTGAACTAGGTTTATTGAAGCATGTCGAAACTGTTTACGACGGATGGAAATAGTCTCAGGTATTTACAGCAGCGTGAACTGCCTTTTTATGTCATATACTATTGCTCAACAAAATGGTAGATGAATAAATAAGGGATCTGTAAACAAATATTCCGCAGCAGCGTGTGGTAAGAAAAAAAAGGAACAAGAGAACAGGGCATAACATAGAGAAAAATTAAATCTGAAATTACGAAGAGCGGCATAGTTTTTTACTCCCTACTTGCTTCACGGTGGGTCGTTAGAGTTATGGCGATGTGAGGCTGCATAATTGGTAACGGGCGGAATGTGTATGGGGGAAGCATGTGTGCATAGGAGCATGGCTGCGTGCTTTGGCGTTGCATGATATGTCGCTGGAAGTTGAAAACGATGCTGCATAGCTTTCATTGCTCGCCAATGAAAATGAGAAAGGCGAAGCAGATGATGCTCATTGCTCATGGGAAAAAGTCGATGGGCCAGAACCGATACGAAAAGCTGTAATGAACCATGCTATGCAACCAACCTATACACAACGGTAAGACAGTCAAACAATTCCCCCCACCCCCTACCTCCTTTGCCATACGCAGATTAGCAACGTCAAAAGAACTCTACTTCCGTTGCCGTGGATTTCATTTTCGCTTCCAACAACGAACAGACATACGCATTACCATATAGACACAGTATTCTCTCACTAACCCGGTCTCTAATTATACGAATTCATTAGAACGTGACTGAAAATAAAAGTTTTTGCATAATCAACTTCATATTGGACACCGACGGAATACATTCACAGAAACTGAAGTAATTTGCGGTAAAGGTTAAATAGTTGCGACGACACACGTTTTATTTTGCGTGCAATAGAACCTCGCTAAAATGAACCTTCTTTAAACGAAACGAGGGATTTTTTTTTTTTTGAGGTATCGAAAGGTACTGAGTTAATCAAGTCAACAGAAAAGCGCTTGGTGTAGCAAACGTCCTATATACTGAATCCTTTCTCCGTGCTGCTTTTATAGCAAAAATTTACTGTCATACTATTCTGCATAAAAATGCGTTCCCGGTTATTAGTGACTTTTTATTTTTTACATATTTGAAAGATAATTCCCTCTAATATATTCTTTGTAAATGTCTGCGGCGATTTCGAAGAACCAACTAACCACGTGAATTGTGGGCTTGCAATGCATGTCTACGAATCCCTTAGTTCTTTCTTTTAGATCGGCAAAATATAATGGCGAAAACATGGATGGCCATTGCCGTGCTTGCAACGAAGAACTCTAGGCTTGCTTCTCCATTCTAAAACAATCCGTTGGCTTCGCTGCGGGAGGGGTGGGAGTACGAAAGTGTATCAGATTGCTTAAATTATCAAAGAGAATCTACCGGAACCCCTGATGGAGCTTAAATGTACGCTCTATAAGTCTCCGCAACCCATCCGTGTCGTTTATCAATGTATAAACTCGAGGGAAATGGCGTAAATAATTAACAGCAGAAAGCAACGCCAATGCATGTACTTATGGCGACTCCCTCGCTCTAAACCCAAACATCCTCTAAATGCAAGTTTCCCTCAGTTTACAACATCGAATTCCACGAGCTTCACCTTACCTCTCCTTTTCCTTACAACAATGAAAAGCCCATTCTCACCCAGTCCATTCTGCTAAAAGCTCCTTTTATTATATGTCCATAAAAGAGGGGGAGCTAGACGCATAACGAATGAAAAGTTAATAACCTTACGTGCAATATATTATTCTTAACGCCGGTGACGTCGTTTTTTGATAAGATTTGTCGTCATAGTTAGCTCTGAAAACTTCTGAAGACCTTCTAACATCTCGAAACTTCGAAAAGTCGTCCACGTACCCCCTGAGTCTCCGGCGAACTTCCCAAAAGGCAATTATCCTTTCCACGGCTTAACTTGGTATCAAGGCATGAGAATGTCTGGCAACGGAGCAAATATGATGGTACGATAGGAATTATAAAGCCTTTTGACTCCCGAGACTCGAAACACTCCCTCCCATACGACAAGAAGAGTTTTTGGAGCCACATATTGTAAAAGTCGACGTCATTTGATAAGCTCCCCTGGATTTGGTTGATTAAGGCTCAGGGACATTATAAAGGATATCCTGGCACAGTCTTTCGCCAACAACAAACTGTCTTTTTAGCTTGCTATTACTGCACTCTTTTTTTCCCGTAAAAAGGTCCAAAGATTGCATTATGTTATTGTTTGCTTTTTCCGATCGGCTGAATACAAAAAGAACCGTTTACAAAAAGTTAAGTCTTTTCGTGAGCCACGCTGCAGCTTTGTATTATCAGCTGGGGGAATCTAAAGACAAGACTTTTGTAAACTCTGAGGAAATGAAAATTGTGTAAGTAATTAAAAACGCGTTAAAAACGAAACAAAAAACTAAACGATTTTCCAACAGAACTTGGAACGCTCTAGGCCAGAAATGAGTTTAATTTTAAAAAAAGTTCCCCCATTAGAAGGCGGACGAAGGGAATTAAGTGCCTTGGCACATCCATATTTCCATCTTCCATCAAAGTATCTTGCCAGCAGCAGCAGCAGCAGCCTCTGCGTCAAGCTGAGTGAGAGCAATTTAAAAGGCATGAAGAATATAAAAGAAGAAAAGTACCAAGGGTTGCATCCCTATCATTAAGCTTTTAATCCATCGGTTTCCCGGACCATTAAAGAGCCCTGGAGCCTTATACAGCACGCACAGCACTTCTTTTACGTTTTCTTTCTTTCACTCGCGTTCTTGTATACCACCTTCAACCCCCCAAAAGCTTGCCTTATAGCTTCGCTTTTGCTACAAAGTCCGGTCTGCAGCTTTTCAACTGCATGATGGGCGTTTTTAAAAAAGGAAGCGACAAAAGTGCATTCCCAAGGAACCTCTCCATCTCTCCCCGCTCTTTGTCCATCAGGTTTGTCGAAGACTTATTTGCTCTCGTCCCGGAATTATTCTTCCCAAGCGGAGAGATAACACGGGCGGCGCACCCAACTTCGGAGCTTCACTCCGTGAGTCGAGTCCGCAATGAGCTGTGCTTTAAACTAAGTGTTTAGTTTCGGGGGTATAGGTACGACTAATACTGGAGTCAAACTCACTGTGAACACGCGTGTCTGCATTCGCAGAACGTATTAATGAGTGCACTACCATGGGGAGGGTTAACAACTCATACATAAGCGAATGTTGCGGGAGACAAAAGACCCAATGGGTTTAAAGAATCTACAATACGTGAAGGGAAGTACGTCCATAGAAAATAATAGCAGCTTTTGGTCTGGTCTCCTGAATAATTCGGGTCTTGTTCTTATTAGCGAGTAGTTTCAACGTTGGTCCATGACTTGATGACGGTGACGGTGGGGTTGAGGGAATGTGAGTAGCAAGCATTCGTCTTGGCTTTACAATCCTATTATTACCATAACTTGCATGCAGCACGCAAAGCAGGAATAATCACGAGTTCCTTTCGGGGACTTTTCGGGAGGGCTGGATGCTTCGTACAACGGAATAAGAGTTCGGGCCAAAGAAATTCAAGCGCAGACAAACATGGTTCAAGCATTGTTGCCTACGTAGGGGGTATATAACATACGATACGAGCTTAAGAACAGCTTCCCCCCTTCTCTTCTCCTCCAACCCCCCGCCTACCTTGCCCACTTCCAACACAAGTTCACATGCATCCACACCCAAAACACTAAGAGGAGCCAGATTTCTGGCCAAGATTAGAGAAACTCTCAGGGAGAAGTTTGTGATTACCGAGCGTCAGCTGCTTCAAAAGGCTTAGCATCTTCGGGGACGACCCAACACTGGCCCAAGCCAAAGCACATTTCATTCAATTGGCTCTCCTCTCATCTTGTCATGTCTTCCTTTTTTGACTTAAAGCCCGGAGAGAAATGCTTGTCCAGTTTCCTTATCGAAGCGAAAAAATCTGGGTGCCAAAAAGCCACCAAGTAAATCTTTCATCATCTGTCATGACCGGCCAAGGCACGAAAAGACCTTGGGAGGAATAGAGCTGATGGGCAAAGATTTGGGGGATCGGAGCAACATGCCAATGATATCCCACGGCTTGCTGCATTTAAATTCACGCTCGATGAGCCCCCGCTAAAGGTAATTTGCGTGGAATTGACGAGAGGAAGAATACTGAAAGAATTGGAAGGTTTCGAGAATGATTTCTTTTCTCGTTTCGCACCCCCGTAAGGAATTTGGGGGGCTTCTCTGAGGTTCTCAATCATACGCTATTTTTCCCTAGGAAGGCTTGAAAGGAAAACCGAAACATACAAGTCTGTGGTAATTGCATGACTGGTTCAATAAGCCGTAATAGGTTTCTTTTCTCATTCTTTTTTTTTCTGGGAAGAAGAGATGTCTCAATGCAATGTACCTTTTCCAAATAACAAAGATTTTCCAGAGGCTTCTCATCTTTCTCATCTTCAATACTAATGAAATTATTAATATTCTTTTAAGAGTGTCTTTGGGTTCGCCCGGGTAGATTGGAAACCCTTTGCCCGACTCGCACGATTCCACACCTCCCATTTGATTGTAGGAAGGGCACAGCACGACAAGAAGCATGCCGAAAGAAAAAGAAAGGAAGTATAGCAGCAAAAGAAAAAGAGGGCCAAAAGAGATTGTCGCATCTAAAGAGACCCCCCGTCCTTTTTATCTTTTTGAAAGATAGATGTGTTGAGGGTGGAATCGTCCGTGGGAGGATTGAAAAGGATGAAGTGGAAGAAGATTGGGGTGGGACACGGGACCCTGAAATGCAATGGATGGTGGTGTCAGATGCAGCAGCACACGAACGCATGCAGCCGACAAATCCACATGACATTTCCAGGGAATCCTGGATACATAATGCCAAGCAAGAATGGAATAAAAGAGAAGCAGAGAGTTGGGCTGACGACCAATATGTGTGTGTGCAGACTTATTGCAGGCGATCAATAGAGAAATAAGCTTCCTTGGATTGGGACTTGTTTTTTCCGCTATAATGACAACACACCGAGTGAGACTGCTGCTGATGTTCTAATATGACAACAAAGAATACCTGAGTGCTATATTTTCCCCCCTAAGCAGGTAAATGACAAAGCCCGAAAGCTTTACAGCCCGGTTCGCCGAGGCGCGCTTTTGATCTACCCAATTCTCCAGCACCAAGAGAACAATGCTTTGTTTTATGACGCTCGGAGGCAAAGTGTAAGCTTCCATAGGCTGGTCGGAATCTTTTGATATCGCTAGCAACCCGCCAGCAAATTTCCTATCTTGCTTACCTAGGCTAGAATTGATTAGGCTTGTGTATTGACTAACCAAAGATAATTATACCTGTTTGGATGCCAGAGTCTAACGACGAGATGTCGTGAACTTCATTAACTTGATGGTGATAGGTCATCAGTGCCACTGGTCCTCACCATCAATATCCGTCAACCCCAGCAGCCCTTTTTTTCTTCCAACACATTTTTACAGCATTTAAATATTATGACGCAGCACGAAGAGAAAACACAGGAAAAACATCCAGGCTAGAACACGCTTTGTGTCTGCGTAGAGGTAATCACGTTCTAGGACTCCCCTGTTATAATTGTGGTCTGTGCGATGTGAGAATCCCTCTCTCCATGAAATACCCTAATTGCCCAAGATTAAACATGTCATGAAAAACCTCGCGATCCGCGACTTGCAAGGGTCGCTGGAACATGGAAAACCCGACACTTGAAACTCCCTAGACCCTACACTCGTTGAAATTTTAGACAATTACATCTGGGTACTTTATGCATAGTAACAACTGACATGTTCATACTTTTTTCGCTTTGTCTGCTTCAATGACCCATAGCCCTTAAGGGACGTGAGCTGATGAGGGCGGCAGACGAACGTCATGCCCAAGCGCAAGCAGCACGAGAGGAAAGCGCTTTTGCCTTAACAGGGGAAGCTGATGTGACTGATGCCGCATTGGCCAAATGGAAGACGGAATAGGAAATGAAGGGATACTATTCCATTATGAATGTAGTTACAGTCGTATTCACAGAGGGGTCATCATATGACCTATGACCGATTCCACCCAAAACCCATGTGCCCTCCCAACCTGATAGTATTTGTGCTGTACTATTCAGTCGGCACATGAAACATGAACGTAGGTCGCAGAAAAGGTCGTATACCCGCCGTACCCTTGTCATCCTCAAATGCTGAATATATCGACGCGTACAAAACCATCTTAGATACAAAAAAGCTATTCATTCTGAATAAATAGAAAGCTGCACGCTAAGCACCCCCGAGTCCAAGAAACGACTATGCAGCTCCCTAAGGGATCAAGATTTGAGGATATAAATATGAAAGGAAAGAAATAAAAAGTAAAAGCACAAAAAACGTATCCAGCTTAAGCGACCACGTTGCACCTTTGATGTCATCTATGCGTTATGTATCTTTACCTCGCTTTGCTCGCTGGGTTCTCTCTCTCTTGATATATCATATCGGATATCACATAACTTATTTACATACGCACTATGACTGAGTCTATACACGCGTGCAATACAGGCAAACAAAATCCCCCAACCTTCTCTAACTCGGCTGTAAAAAAAGGGGATTTTCCACGTTGCAGAGACTGCATATATTTCCTGAACACAAGAGGGAACCTAGCGAACGAGCCAATTGTAACTCGGTCAGTCCCAAATCTGTTCATAGAGAGTATTCAGCATCACGGGGACGCAACAAAATAGAAACTTTTTTTATTATTTCTTTCGCAATGGTTCAGTTGAGGGTGTCAGTCTAATGCTAGGCACATTTGGTAGAAGGGGAGGCCGACCTTTTAGGCAGGGAAGTTGGAACGGGACATCCTCATCGATATCAATACAGTGCTGGTGGGTCTTTGAATGTACTGTGAGCTCCTCTCGTTCCTTGAGCATATTTCGTGTAAGCACCCCCATCAGCTCTCCGAATTGGTCGACCAAATTTGAAAAGAACAAGGGGACCATAGCTTATATCCAAGTAAAAGGCTACCGGTCGGCGGACAAAGACGTATTATACATAGCGAAAAAAGGTCGGAGGACCGATGACGTGGGAGATATATATTTTCTGAGCTGCAAGCGCAGGGGGGCTGCACCAAGGGATCTATAACTATATCACCAGCAGCTTTTCTTCTCTACAAGCTCTACCCCAAGAAACATTGTATAGATCTCTCGTTGCTTTTTCGTTCTTCCGAGAGTAGGAGCAAAGCACTAGACCCTAAAAACATTCCGGGGTAAATACAATACATCTCCTGCAAAGAAATTACCCGCGGGAGAGCTTCAGAACTTTGGGGGCGAAGAATGGCCTATATAAAACTTTAACAGTTTGTTATACAGTTTTCGCTCCAAAATACTGCATACCTCCCAAGTCTGGGGAAGGTCTCTGAAAGAACAAGAAAGATTCTTTGCTTTCTCACTTTTCTCTGTGCGCTATTGTGAGTTTTATGTAATAAATATGGCTAAGTATGAAGCTAGATCAAGAGGGAGGGAAAGAGAGGGCAGAGAGACGGTAATACTAAAAAATATAAGAGTGACGAAAGCCGGGCGTCGTGTTAGGAAACTAAATGTCAGACGGTACACAGATGGAGAGTTGTGGCAACATTTTCCTTTCCCACTTGACAGGTGTGGTTTGTGTGTCTGCTATGTCGGTAAGATAAGTGCGGTGTCATGTCCGTATACCCATTATGCATGGATGCTAACCATGTACAAGTACATACGCCATCGCAGGAATACTGAACACGGAACGTGCAGTACGGCCGGCGTGGAAAACTTTGGCTATATTACTCCCTTACACTATCGTCAGAGCCTTTTAATAAGGCTTTTGCCGTGTTTCTTTGTCTTGTCAAAGAAAAACAACAACATCCTACGCTCGCTTTTTTACCCCCTTCGCCTTCTACAGGTTTATCTTAACTCGCTCCCTAAGAGCCGGGAAGGGAACAACAGCTGAGACGTGGTGGTGCTTAATTCAAAGTGAGCATCGTGACGCCGACGGAATTAGTTGCAGACCATAAAAGCTGTATTAGACTAGAGGGGGAGAAACGGGGGGGGGGGGGGAGAGACANGGGGGGGGGAGAGACATCTCCTAAAGAAACATCTCCCCGAAAGCTTATTTTTTGATCGTGCATCTCGCCGGATACACGTTCGTTCCCAAAAGCGATGGTAAAATTTTCAAGCCCAAGCGAACACGCGCAAAAAAAAGGAAAGAATGACACTTAGCGGATGAAAGTAGTCATGGGGCAATCCTTTCACCACCAGAGATGTCTGGTCGGTAAAGTCCAAATGTGACAACAGACAAAGGGAAGAATTGGCAATTTGAACGAATGGCTAGTTGAAGTCCAGCCAAGGATAGTGGGAAGTTCCGTCCTTCAAAATATCTATCAGGGATTTCTTCAAGTCCTGAGGTCACTCAGTACACGTTCTGGGGGCAAGCTTTACAGAAATGCAGTGCTCCAGAAAGTAGTCTACAGTACAAGCGTTCACAAACTCAAGGAAGAAGGCGGTCGTTCTTCCTTTTTTAGGTCTTTGTGTAGCGCAACTGAAAACAGCCACGTCAAACCAGCCGAGGAAGTAGCAAATAGCTATAAAACATGCAGGACTACGTTTATGACAGTCTTGTTATCTTCCATGTCTCAACAATTCAAACTCCTTTCCTCCTATAGCCGCTTCCTCCCCAAGTTATATCTAAACACGACCAGGCAAAAATTTTCTCCAAGGAAGGATTCGACAACTTCATTGCTTTCCGCTCAGGCGAGACAAGGCGAAGATAAAAGATGTTCGATAACACGCCTGACATTCTTAGTACATAGATCCGAAGCTTTGCCTCCGACTGCCAAAGCAGGCCGAAACGTTTCGATAAAACGTTTAAGAGATTAAAGGCCTCGCAACTATTCTATAAGACGAGCATCATATCAGCGTCCCTACAAAATTCCCTCAGTGCACCTTTCGGAGCTTTAGGCCATCCGAAAACGTCTCCTTGCCATTGCCATAAATCCATTCCGAATAGCGAGACCGAAGAGACAAAGGAAACAGAAAGACAAATTCCTTCTCTTTATCCCAAACTACGAGCTGTGATCAATTCCTAATAGCTCGAACAAAGGACTCGTGTTTTTCTTCCTTTAATTCTACAGACTGGCCCAAAAATGAAACTTGGGCGCCAACTTAAAAACCCATCTAAATTTTACGGACGAAAAATTAGAAGGTTGGGAAAAAGCAAGTTACACCGACCGCTTACAAACTACGCTTATCTCCGCACAGACTGGCGTGAGCGGAAGGATTGTTTTTTCTACCTCTATCCACCCCCCACGTAAAAAAAACTAAATGGGACGGTTTCGGGTTAATTACGGTCTCCGTCTATGGCAACATTTTTTGATCGGTTAGAAAAACGTACCGAAGTGCAACGCCATAAAGCCATCGCGAAAGGCTCGACGTGCGATAACCGTATCAGGCCTGGCCAAACTGCTCTAAAATGTGGAAGTAAAAAAAATGGATGGCAAGGTTCACAGTGGGATCATAAAACATCTCAAGATGTTTAAGCAAAGCAAAAGTTAGGAATAGGGAGGGGGCCACTAAGGGGGCTCTATAGGCTTAGGTTCGTCGCCTTATCGGGCAGGAAACAGCACACTGCCGCGACTCTACGAAACCGATATCTGAATCTAATAGCCTCGTGACGGCAGAAACCCTTCGTTTGGGGTGTTTGCTTATAGATAGGGTGCTATAAGACCCATTTTGGGTAGGGTGGGTGTGTGTATGTTGTATTCTCGATAGCTCTAAACAGAGCTAAGGGCAATCAGCAATGGGTCATTCTTTTTCCTTCTCGGTGCTTTTCTAAGGGTTTTTGCTATTAGCTCTTGGGCTGTGCCGTTTGGGGTCGTAGTAGTGCTGGTGCAGCAAATCTACACTTGGGTTGTTGTGAAGGGGCGCCCTGGCCCCCCGAAAATGGAGCCCCTATTTGCACGGCCATTAAGGAAACGTGAACGTGTAAAGGCCGCCCTTTTACAACAGAGAGAAGCAGACTCAGCATGCACATGGCACAGCCATTATCGTTTCGATGCGGACCCGTCGTTTACTTCACACAAGCGTTATATAGAAAACTTTTGGGACACGCCAAAAGCTCCCTGGCCCATGAAAAACCCGTGCATTCATAACATTACAGCAATTCTTGGAGCTCTTCTCCTGGAAACTTTTCCATTTTGACAGCATTTGTTTAACTAGACGCCAAGGCCTAATACATCCGCCGGGCAGTAAAAAATAGAGGAAGGATAATCTGGAAGAATTACTTTATATGCCTTCCTTCGTTTTCCCCTGAAAAGCTTTTATGAACACAGAAAAGTCTGTCTTTTTTCCTTCTCTGCTCTTGGCTGTTGACTGTCACTATCAGCATTTGCATGGTAAACACTACGACTCGGGATTTTCGAAAAGCTTTGCTGTGTTTGCTTGGCGTGCTGTACAACTGCGCGATCATGAATAGGAAAAGAGGGTGCGCTAAAATAAAAAAAAATGTACAGGTACGGTCTACGAACATGTTGGTCGAGGAACAATGTTTCCCTTTGCAACAAGTAGATAGTAATTTTCAAATATTTATTCCTCTCCGTTAATAACTGCGAGTTTATTATCCCAATATTGTTCCTCTGGAACCGTGGTTCATTTTATGTATTTTTTATTTGGGTAATAAAATTCATTTTTACAAATCTCTAACATTCAAGAAACCCATGGGAAACGAAATACAGTTAAAATTCCTTCTTCACAGGAGGTACGTTCTGCAACTATGCAATAGGAAATCCTTGAATAAAGGATTTTAAAATACATTGGAGCGCTAGGTCCGTTCCGAGAAAGAAATAGCAGCGAAGACTTGGAAACTTTTACTTGGATATACTTCGTAAAAAGGAAACTTCAGGAACTTGGTTGCTTTCCCTTGTTTACAAGCTTTTACGGTGCTTCAACTCGAACTTACGTTAGATTCATACTTTCATTTGTTTTTAAATATTTTTTCTTCTAATTTTGTTTTCCTGAGTTTTTTAGTATTTTTTTCCGTTTGCCTTTCGAAATCAGACTCATTTCCACGAATGACTAGGAACAAAATAACCAACATTATACAAGTTCATAATCTTTCAATCATGTATTTATCATTTTTTATCCATATCACCTTTCCAAAATTCGCTGCAGGTTCTTTTTAAAAAGGGATCTCCAACAATGAGGAGAAATTCTACATTAACTTCCATTTTGCAATTGAAGCTACTTCTGGAAATTATACATAACTGCAACTATTTCAAGCCATATCTAGTAATGCTATTTACGAAGTCGAAAGTCTTTTCAATTATTTTGAACAGCCAGTTTCACACTTATTCACTGGGATTAAAAACAGCTGGCCATATTCATTCTTCCAGATCCTGGAAATTACTCTTTTTTTGTTGCTAAGAACGGACGTTGCTATTTTGAAACCATTTTCCAAGAGTAAACAATGGGCATAATGGATTATTTTTACACGAAATGCTGAATAATTTAAAATTTCTAAAACTGCTTCGCACATGAATAACGAATTCTGGCACGTCGATTTAGGAAAGAAAGCTTAAAAATGTTTGTTTGTAAAATGAGGAGTTTTGACTATGAGTCACAACTTTGTTTACCTGTATTGTCAAAGAGTTAAACAGAGAGAGTACTTAGGTAACTGGAGGTATATGGCGGATGCTGTCAGGGCCGAAATTCCATGACGAATGCATCTTCACTCTGTATGTTCGTGTCGTCTACGCAAACTCACAGAGGAATATGTCACACTCCTTTGCTAAAGGTAATGTAATAATGGTGACTCGGCATAAAAGCTTTCGAGCTTGACACACAGGAAACGCTAAGAAGCCCCAGACATCATGCAACGTTGCTTTTATACAATGTCTTACCCCCAGCTACTCGACAACTCTGTTCTCTCTCTTGCTCCCTCACTGTACCAAATCCGTTGGTCGTCCCGAAAGTCAAAGCCACACTTTATTATTACAATTAAGGAGCACGAAGGGGGCAGAGAGAGAAAGAGAGTGCTAGAGAGAGGGATCGAATCGGAAATGAAGTATGCTATTGTTGTTCTTACCCAACCCCCCACACCAATTTCACAAGTTCAGCTTTTACCTTTTACGCTGCTGTACCAGCGTAGAAAAGGAACCCAAACAAGCAACTCAGTGTAGCTTATCCTCTCCGAAGTCCGGGTGCTGTTGACAAAGACGGTTCCCTGGAGACCCTTTAAAGAGATTTCCGACTACCTTGCATAAAACTAGACACACATGCCGCACACATACACACGCTGCGTTGCTGCAGACGGTGCAACTTTAGCTCTTTGCCAAGCGACACAACAGAGAAATTCAGGAGGGTAGGCAAAAAAAGAAAGGGAATAACATGAGACATCTTTAATGACAAACTCTGAAAAAGCGTATTTTGGATCGCTGGCTCCGTTCAGCAGTTGAAAAGCTCTCGTGGAAAAAGCGTATCCGATTTTATTAAGAGAGGGCAAATGCAAAGAAAACAATGTTGTGTGTGAGGAGCTCGGGAGAAGGTAAAATCAGAAAGACATAGCTTGAATAGAAAATTGAAGGGAAAAAATAGCGTCGTAGGTCTCGGGGACTTATAGACCGCTTTTAATAAATGCAAAGGCCCATAAAAGACTTAATTTCTCCCTCTTTTGCATCTCTCTCCTTTTTTTCCACTTAAATATTTGGTTTCGTTCGTCAAGTTCGGAACAGACAAAGTTTCCATGTTTATAACGAAGCAGCAGGAGTTTTGGCACGAGCTGCTTTATTCGGCCCCTTTTCATATCTCATTTGCATAATCATGGGGCGAAATGAGATGAGAGAGGAGGCACAGGGACCTAACGTTAACTGTTGGGAACGTCATTATTCTTTTCGGGCCTCGGAAAACAGAGCTTCTGGCTGGAAAACTCTTTAGTCGTCTTTTTCTTTGTCTTCTCGCTCTGGAGCACTTCTTCTTCCAAGATGCCATAAAAAGTCGCTCAAGTGTGGTAATTAAAGAAAAGGGAATGGCTTTCTGGTACTCGAAACGACTGCTGATGCTTGTGCTACTTTTAAGAGAATCAGTCCCGTTGCGAAAATGCGAGAGACAAAAAAGTACTTAACCTTTCAACGAACATTTTAAGTCTCTTCTGCTCAAATGGTCAGGGGCAAGCAAGAGTGCAAGTTTTAGCTTTGCATAAACTCGGAAAAGCCTGGCACAACCTTTCTTTCGGGGGAGGAGGCAACTGCTCGTCTTCAACAATGAAAATAGGTCCGAAGTGGCCTTGTTTCTTTGCAACAGCCAGATGAGAGACGACGAGTGTGCCGAGTTTCGTGTCGCATAGCGAAAGGGGAGGGGAAAACTCGAGGGAGTTTTGTCTCTTTCCATCAGCAGCAAAATCGATTCTACTAGACAGACATGCAAGGCAAAGTCAGGGCCAAAACACTTTCCTTGAAATGGAACAGGGGAATGAAACTTCGTGAGTCAGAAACGGACGTGGCTTATTCAAAAACCCCATACTCAGCAACCCGAACTCTTGAAAGTTCATGTTAGGGAATATGCTGTGTGTGCTACGTTGACCGAAAAAGAGAAAGAAAAAATGGTTTACCATGGAAAGCTGATCGACGCCGGCAGCCTGTTCCCCTGTTTAGTTCGTCTCCTCGTTAAGGAAACGTTTGTTTGGCTAATTCAGCTTATTCACAGCATACTCAAGTGCGCCAGAGCCTTTTTGGCTAATGTTGGGGAACATTTTACCGGCATGAACACTTGCGAGGAAAAGACTTTCATAGAAAAGGGGTCTTGTATGCTGTGAACTTGCATGTGTCCAGAAGTTCAGCAAATTTTATTAGTATTCAAGTCGACGCGGTATCCGCGAAGTTCATCCAAATTAAAATCCTATACTTAGACTGGAAAGATATGATCTGCACCTACAGGACAAGTTGAGTGCAGCTGGCTGGCTCTGACTTATGGCTTGCTCGGTGTGGAACCAAATTAACTGCAGCCATGAAACACTCGATAGCTAGAAAACCGCTGTTCTTCAGAACAGTTGTATGCTAATGCAACAACAAAACCTTTCGTCTACATGTGAAATATGCCTCCATTAAAGCTTGGAGTACAAAGATTCACTTCTATGTCCTCACCACACCCCCCAGGAAAAAGCGAAAACTTTTAGCAACGTCAGGACGGACCCCACAAATAGGCACAATGGGTTCCAAATGCCAAACTCTTACCTAAGTACACTTACGCGCCTGAAATTGGCGGTCGGTGAATAGGAGCGAGTCATGAACCAACTGGTCTGCTACAGCCAAGTGCATTGGTCAATATTTGTTTTCCAATATGCACTCCCGTGTGTCTGGCCGACTTTTCTACGTATGGGCGTAAATGTAGATTCAAGAGTTCGTTCTTTGTCCAGAAAAGACATTGAGGTACAAGTCTTTGTATATATGTGATTGTCATGGCACAATTTTTCGAATTATTTTATCCAAATACCTCGATATTTTAACAAACCATGACGACGGTAATGTAACTGTAGCAATGCTTAATGCGCAAAATAAATATTGAATTTGACCCATAATAAAATTTATAAAATTGAATTGAATTTTGTCAACGTATTCAATACGAAAGTAAAATTGGGCTAGCTTCCGTAAACAATATTTATTATAATGCATACGGTACATTGAAAAGGAAAACTAATGCAAGAAATTCATTAAGGAAAGTTCAGAAACTTCTCGGGTGATTTCGTGCAAACTACACGTCTCATTCAATTTCACTTTTCAACAAGTAAGTTATACCTAGTGTAGTAATTTACTAGGCAAGTACTCATCTCATTACCATTTTCAGCTATTTTTTACAATCACTAATGAATGTACTGAAAGGCAACAAAAATTTAACTAGCGTTTACAAATTTATTATCAGGGAGGGGAAGGTAGTTGAAGGACACTAGACTACATGCTGTATGAAAGCTTTATTCAATCATTCAACGAAAGCAATAGCTAACATCTGGGCGTCGTTTCCTTACAAAGCTGGTATTCTCCCCACCCTTTAGCAAGGAAATACTCGTTTTTCGTAGAAGAACGGGCTACGTTGCATGCCACGGTGACATCATGACAAATGGCATGTTCAATATTCATTAAAACAAAACTCGTTGCATCTTTTGTTGCACTGCGTCAGCGAGTTTTGAGTTACTTGATTACAAGATTAAAACATACTTCACTTTTCTTTTTTCTTTCGTTGAAAAAACACATCTGCCGCAATTTTCTTTGTAGCGTCATTACATTATGCCTAGGGTTCTCGTACCATCACCGTGACCATTTTCTTCCGAATACAATGCTTACTAACGCAAGGGAAGTGAAACAAATGTGCTTACCTTTTCGAAAATCTTTCTGTTAAGAAAGCTCCATTTATCCTCCCCATCTTCACCCTCGCTCCTTTGAGGACCTACTGGGTTCCATTATAAACTCCGGCACTAGTAGCAAGTAACACACCTGGCCTTGCATTACAAAGCGACACTACGCTGCACCTTGGTTAGTTCTCAATTAGATCGCCCCCTCCAAACACTTCCGTTCCCACGACTCGCATAATGTCAAGTCTTGTACACGAACAGCAACAACACCAGACTTACTGAGTAATTTACTGTCGAGTTTAGCGCTGCGACGTAATCCACGGATCTGAAAGTGAAAAAAGGCTGACGCGAAATAAAAACGCCATTTGTTTCATTTTTTTGCCTGATGACAGAAAATAGTTGTAATCACAAACCATTCGTTACAATCCTCTTCCACAAAGGTACACATCGCTTTATCACAGTCTCCAGGCCTTTATCCAAAAGTTCCAGCAGAACCGAAAAAGCTTAACGACAAAATAACACAAAAATCAATCCAACGCCAACTGCACACTCGCAATGACTGCCTTCGCCATTTCCCCCCTTTTATGTTTCTTTTTTCCATGAAAGCTTCTAGAATGATTCCACCTTTGCGAATGACAAGCGAAACAGATATCTGGGTTTACAAAATTCTCCCTACTCAAGTTATCGCCACGCAAAGGTGTTTTTTTTTTCTTTTTTACTTTTTACGCAAGGTGTGACAGAACTGATAACTGTACACGACAAAAATATGTCTCAATATGCATGTACGATTTCATTTGCTATTTTTTCGTCGCGACAAATCTTGCCTAGCCAACAACTCCAAAAATTCCTTGGGTACATTACAATCACGGAAAGCAAAGGGGGCGGGTGCTACACGTTGCACGTCAATAAACTGAGTCAAGGGAGGATTTTTTGTTTTCGGTCTTGCGTTTGTTTCAGGGGAGGAAACATGGAGGGGAGTAGAAGTAAGGGGCGTGGTGTACTGAAAAAATGGGGGCTAAAAAAATGACAGCGGCTAGGAGGTTTTCAACCTGACTAGGGCGTCTCCGACTCCCCAACTTGTGTTTTAAAAAAGCACAAAAGAAGCCAAAGAGGGTAAAAAAGAAGGTCGGGGGCAATTCCGTTGGCGTTGAACTATCAAAATGTGAAATATTGGGAACTCGAACTAATTTCTTTTACTAAAAATAGCAAGATATGTGTAGGGCCAAATGGGACATCTCTCGGTTCAATTAGTTGTTATTCTTTTTGCAAAACCTCCACGGGAATGATCTAAACACATGTTTTGTTAAATGAAATTTTTTAGAAAAACTCGGGTTTCTGGAATTGGGATGTATCATAAACTACCTTTACTATGCTGTAGATTGTGAATGCAAAAAGGGGGCGCAAAAACTGACGGAAGACGTAGTCACACGGTAATGCAATGAATGACGCGCCCCCTTCTGAAAAAATGATAAAAAGTGATTGTGAAATACTAACAAACTCTGGAACGCGAAAAATTGAACGCAACGACACGTAAAAATAAACGCAAACGGGAAAAAAAGTAGGCTCTAAGCTGTAAGCTTTTTACTTTCTCGTCTTCCACGCAAAACTACAACATTGCTCACGTTTCTTTCTTTTTGTCAGGCCCTGAGCTCCATTGGAGACTAGAAAAACAACAATCATGAAAAACACGCAATTTTCCAAAAATAAGACAAATTAAGAAAAACGGGGAATTAAACGGGTTGGTTGCCAACGTAGCCAAGAAAAAAAAATCGTTTTGAGCCACAACGAATCACGCACAACGCAAAAGATTTGCTCTAGAAACGGAATGCTCTTCTACTCTCTAGTCTCTCTTTTCATGCAAAACGCGGACAAGTTGTGTTCAAAACACGGCTACCACTACTCTTTTTTAGCCTTTTATATATTAATAAAAATATCCAAGAAGAGGGGAAACGCCTGAGAAGTCCCATTTCAACTTTTTCTTTTACTATAAACAACTGGACTCTTTGGGGAGGTTATCAAGTGTTCCAAAAGTTCGCCCACTTCTTTCATATGAAGGGTTTTTCACAAAGTAGTGTAAACAGGGGGGAAAGACAGGGAAAGGGGGGATATACGGCCACGTGACTAGCCCAAAAAGACTTGACCACTCCAAAGTTTTTTGTCGGATGCAAGGGAGACAGAATATATACTAGCTTTTTTTTCGAGTTTTTCGGGGGGTTTTAATCTGGAATAATTTTGAGAGGGGACAACGGGGGCTCAAAACAAGGACAAATGGCGGTAGGTCCGTGTATGCTAAAAAGGATGGGCGTAAAAACGGGCACGTCACAGCTTTTTGAATGTCGAAAGCATCACCTCGCGTTCTCATCCCACATTTCTGAGTAACACGGCACTAACCGGCACACACCCGGTTGAATGCTAGACTTTTTCTGTGTTCCATAAGATAGGGACTAATTATGGCAATGACAAGTCTCCAGAACCCAAAGGGATGTTGAAGACCAGTTCATGTTTTTTGCCCAACTGCGGGTGATTTCAATCGACCGAAACCGATGGGGAGAGTGGGGGAAACAGGGGGAGGCACTATGAGCAGGAGATAACGTCCACAAAACTAGAGGCCTACAGCAAACATCACAGCAGGAAAAAGTTCCCCTTCTTCGCTTCCCAATTCCTGTTACCTCCAACAGAAAAAGCCCATTAAAAACTCTGAAAAATTTTCTTCTTTTTTTTGCTTATGATACTAAGCGCCGTATACAACGTGTACGTACAGTACGACCAAGTTAAACGCAAACTTAAAGAAAGTGAAAATTATATTTCTCTGTGTCTTAAATGTGAAAAGGCGCTTCACACCGACACTGACGAAGAACGTGGGAACTTTTCTCCAAGACTATACACAGAAAGAAAAGAAAACGGCAGTTTTCCTCTCCTTCCACTCTGGAAAAGAATGGGCGACGTTTTTCGCAATAGAATATATACACACCAACGTCAAGCGAACTTCACTTAAAAATCTTTTTTAATGTCATAAATAACCTTTACGCGAAGAGGAGGGGGATTGAAGGGGGGCACAAAAGCAACGTGGCTTTTTCTTAAAAAGGGGAAGAAAGAACACTCAGGAAACGCTGTCTGTTCCAAGGTTGGCTACTGGTACACTTTCATGGGCCACAGTGTGGGATTGTTAACAGGATACCAGGTCGAGGAGAGATGGGCTTCCAATCGTGCCAATTTGGCTTCACTAGACGAGCCTCCGCTGGTCATGACGGAATTTGGTGGCCAGCAAGCCATGGCGGCAGGTTCGTTCTTGAGAACGGCGGCACTGCGTTTACGGCTGCTTCTTCGGTTCGGTGCTTGTTGGCTGCATTCCGCTGCACTGGCTGCCTTCGTTTGTTGTTGCGATAATTCCGACATTTTGACTAAGGCCGGTAAAGCAGCCGAGCTCCACTCCTGTTGTTGCTTCAGCATTTGCTGCTGGTGGTGATAGAAGTTGGTGGCGGCCGTGGCAGGCGGAATGGCACTCGAGAGGCCTTTTCCTGGCGAGGAGCCCACGGGAGGACTCCAGTGACTCCAATTAGGTTTCCCATTTAAGGCCGATGGATGGAATGCTGCGGGCGGCATGGGCATATAATGAGGATTGACGACACTGCTGGACGTTGACGCCGATGACGTCGTCGACGCCACCGCTCCGCTCCCATTATTGGCTTCCAATTTGCGTGCGGCTTGCAGCGTGGTCGATAACCGCTGCTGCTGCTGCTGGAGGCAGGCTGGGCAACCACAGCGTCCATTGCCTTCTTGCAGCGGGACTGCAAAACGTAATCAACGACACATTAATAGAATTGGCTCTTTCGTAGGAGAATACAACTTCCAAAAACGCGCACAGCGCTAACTGATCAATAATACACACAAAAAACGCAGGAGTTTTGTCCTAAACCCACCGAAAATATGAAACAAAGGCGCTGACGTCATAGAACCTTGCTATAGGCCAGCATAGTAACGCGAATCTCCTTGAACGAAAATTATGCACAAAGAAGCCTGTGGATCGATTATGTAAACTCCCCCAAGGCATAGAAGACCTGCAACTTTTCCAGAGCGGCTTATGAATGCACACGAGAACTCGTGGCGGGACTTAACGAATACGAAAGAGGGGGAGCAAATGATCCAATTTAGCGTCTGTATACCCTCAATTCTGCGGTTGTTTGCGACAGGCGGGTCACCCACCCCCTAAGCGAAATTGGCTGTGTTTTTCTCATATTCTTTTCATGCGGTTGAAAGTTCAAGCATACGGGGAGAGGGGTTATCAGGCTGCCTAACAAACCCTGATAACGCATTGACTCGAAAGTTGCGGGAAAGTAACTTATTGCTACGGACGTTGATTCGAAATTCCAGGTTGTCAAGCTACAATAAAAACAATGTCGTTTATTGTATACCTGTACGTTACATCCTACTTCCTGACTTGCCTCAAGTGATGACCTATTCTTCCGCTTGCCAACAATACCATTTCTTCCCTTGGCCAAATGGAAAATTCAGTGCCCCAGTATATCACATGCGTCAGATACGAGTCGTTTCTTCTTCGTAAACCAATGCGTGCTTTTACAATACTGCAGAATTACGCAAGCTCTGAATACAATCCCATACTTGCACATATTCTTGTCAAAAGGAAACCCAAACAATAACTCCACACCCCCTCATACACACACACTGTTTCCGTTTCCTTTCCCTAACGCACTCAATCTAATCTGCAAACCCCAGCTGTCACTGTTTCAAACATCCCAACCGTCTCACGGACCCCAATACTCTAAAAAAAAGTGTTAAGAAGATTGACAGTACTCGTTCAATTCTCCATACCGACAAAAAAACCTCCCTATCTGTCTCACTGGAAAATGTTGCTCCGTCAAGACGATAAAATCCCTTTTCGCATGGGCACAACGCCAAAATGGCACAAATTTCCTTCACGCAAAAGAAAACATCCATCTTAAAAAGCTGGCCGCGACTTTGCTCCCCAAAGAGCCCCCGAAGGGAGAAAAGCTATATATATGTATCTATATAACTTGCATAATACATCGCGTGTGTCTGGCACGCAAAGACTTCCTGCCCATGACTCCCTCTCCTCCCACCCTTCTCCTTCCTCTTTATTACGTATTCGCTCTTTCCTACCACGGCACCCGGCAATAAAATTACCTCAAGTGCAGCTTCATTTATTTACTCATCTCTCAAAAGGGGAAAAACTGACACACAGTTCGCCTTCAAACTGTCATAACCAAATCTCTTCATTGCAGCAATTTTCTTGTAAAAAAGATTACCATAGAAAGCGTGCGTCACTGATATATCGCATGTTGGGTCAGAAAACAATTACCTAAATAACGATCCCGTTATTTACATGATGCTAATCGACGCTCAAATTTCTCTCTTCCCGTCCTTGCATACAACCATGTCTTGCAATGTAGGAAGAGCTAAAATTGTTCAGCCGGTATTGAGTCGACCGGCTGCGTATGTGTGGCGCACAAATGCAGTGCTTTTAACAGCGAGTCCAGCTGTGCCTTTGGAAATGCATACATGTTCTCCTATGAATGCCCTGTTCCATCTACGTTCCATCTCTCCTACACGAATGGCACATGAGGATTCTAAATCATACCAAAGCTTCCCTCATCTTCGGGCCACAACGTGAATACGCATCTGATTGTAAAGCAAAAGCAATAAGCAATCATATTGGAGGACACAACAGGCCAACGCACTAAACCCAGCCCTGTCGTACATTTTCCTCCCATTGATTTTTCCTACAGACTCCTTGACGCAAACCCCATAAGAACTTTGTCCTCGTCGTGCAGCTGCGCTCCAGGCTTTCGCACCGACGTAATTAATGAACCGAGTTACCTAAGCTGGCCAGTCCCCGAAGACTGCTCAACGAAAACTAAAGAAAGAACGGTCTAAGGATTATTTTTTACTCCAAAGCCACAAAATGCAACCACTTAAAATACCTGCTTTCACGAACTTAATTCACCACTGAACCAAATTTTGATTTTCTTAAATTTTAATTAAGAAAAATAAATCGACGGAGTGAAAAGCGCTAATTCTCTTTCATCGGATAAAATTCGTCAAGTTCAATGGAATTTCAAATACGTCCCTTCCAAATGGCACAGACCCTAAGGTTACGTGTTTTACTGCCTGATTCCACGAACCACACAGCGGATAAAAAATAGGACAAAAATACCCTTCAGAAATCGATCGGAATGGATTTGGGTTATTACTCTTATCGGGACCTCAACGTTTCACTGGCAGTGCCAGGGAACGAGAGAATAAAACCAGGGGAAGAAAGTGTTTTCTTACCCAAGTTTGAAGCGGGTGCTGTGACACCGACCGGGAATCCTTGTTGCAAAAGCCGTTGCGTTTGACTGGCAACATTCAACTGCTGTTGTTTCGCTTTGGCTGCAGAATTCCGGGTCCACTGTTGTTGTTGAGGCTGACTTGCGTTACTGCTACCACTACGATAATCCAGACTTTGTCGTGCCCTTGACGTGGAGTGCGACGTCGAGGACGCCGAAGACGTTGGGTACAGAGGTGGTGGTCGGAGCAAAGTTGGCGTGGGTGGTAAGGGAATACTGGGCCGCGGTGCCAGCATCAACAAAGGTTGAGCACCAGGTGGAGGTCGCACGACCCTCGGCAAGTCATATTCCACGCTGCAGTCCACGGACAGTCCCACTGAGTAATCTTTCTTGGGGTCTAGTGCTAAAGGTCGACTATTACTGTGACTCGCGTTCATCCGATTACTCAACGGTGGGTAGTAGCTCGTGAGCAGCGCCCAAGATGCCGCAGCAGGGGAAGAAGGCAATGACGGCACGGTGGACTCTTTGGTAACACCACTACCAGCAGCTGCAGCCGCTTTTAACCCTGTTTTGCAATTTGTGTTGCTAATGCTGGCATTGGCAGGGTTGGTAGGCCCATTACTGCCCATGGCTTCATCAGCCAGCAACAATTCACTGCCCAAACGCGGGCAGTTGGGGTCGCGTTCTTGCAACGGTCTCCGGAATAGCGCATCTTGCTGATTGACTGCGGTGGCCGAAGAGAACGAGTGGTGCGAGGCCATGGCCGGGTTGGAAGAATTGACTGCGGATCCGTTTTTCGGCCTACTGTGGCAGCATAAGAGGCACTGTTGTTGCTGCTGGTGGTGTGGCTGGGGATGATGGTGCTCGGCATGTAACTGTGTGTGAGATTGATTGTTGGGAGTAGGGACTAAGGCTGGGGTAGGGGGTAACGAGTTGCTGGCGAGGCCGGATTCGGGCCACACGGGCCATCGAACGTTGCCAGTCCTGTTTTTCTCCACCAAATGAGCCGCAGAGCGTTTCTTGGGGTTCACTTGTTGTTGCTGCTGCTGGTCGAGTTTGGCAGCTACCACGTTGAGTGCGTAGCTAGGAGGTCCCTTGGAGTTGTTATGGTGACTGTTATTAGTAGGAAATCCGTACAAGTTGAGATTATTGGAATTGTTGTTGCTGGTTTTGAAGAATAAAGTTTCCACAGAGATTGGTGGCACTGGGAACTGACTGTTGTTGCTGCCGAGCACGGTAGTGAGGGCTCCGTTGTTGCCCATATTGTATTTGCCGGTGGCAGACGACGAACTCGTGTTGTTATTCCTTGGGCAAGTTTGGTGTAATCCACGGGCACAGTTAATGTCACAGGGCCACTGAGAGATCCGGCCACCTGGGAACTCAAAACCGGGCATTTCTCCTGCAAAAGAGAGCGAATGCACTTGGGATGCTGAGACAGATGCCGAATGCGAGGAATTTACACTACTAAAACCCGCTGCCGTGGCAGGGTAAGCGCACACTGTCGACATCTTGTTGGGCTGAGAAATGCTCCCAAAAACCGCAAATATGATCGCAATCCACCACACATTCACTAGCTAAATGCGAGGACTTTCCAAGCGTTATCCTTTGTAAAGATGTATTCCAAGAAATGGGTTTATTTCGACGGAAGAGGAGGCTTTTTCGGGTTGTACAAATCCGGGCCTCCAAACACTTTAACTTTGTTTTGGGCTTTACAATCCTTCGAGCGAACTTTTCAAACGATGTTCCACGTACGAGAGCCAGCGCCCGACTGAACGCAGGACAGAGCAGCGCTCCGCTATCGCCAGGCCGAACCGAGCCAGGTTCCCTTGCTTGCCGCCTCAAGCTTGGTTAGGTCTGTCCTAGTAACGCTTGTAACAGACTTGGGATATGGCAATGGAAAGCACACGCTGTCTTCCTGAATGAATGATTCTTGACCACATAATGCTTTGGCTACTTTCCTCCATACAGAAAACCACACAATTGATGATTATCTCCCCAGCTTGGGCAATATATTTGTGCGGAGGCCCTTGATTACAGTTCTCGTCTCGTAGACAGACAAAGCCTTGGGATTCAAGCGGGGAAAATATGAAAATAAACCATTGGGAATCAGAAATAGAAATGACATGTTTAAATTATCAATCGCTCACACCTTTTCTCACCTTTGGGTCGCAGAAGGGAACAAAGCCAAGCCTGATGTAAGTCTTTCACTTGACAGATAAGACTAGCCCAAATTTTATCCCCGGCTGTGTATAATTGTTGGGTCAGTTTTTAGAACTCCACAAAGTCGAGTCAGACGACCAAGACGAAGACCAGTTTGCTTTTCCTCCCTTAAACCTGATAGCCCCAAAAGAAAAAGAATGTGTTACCAAAGAACGAAGAAAGAATGGGTGCTATTGTTTCCTCCCGAAACTCGGGACTTTCAGACACAACAGAGCATTGTGCACGTCCACGATGCCTTGTGTCTTGACAAACATCCTTAGAACCCAACTTGTTTTTCAGGCAATGTTTCATTTATTTATTTATTATTAGCAATTCGACTCAATGGGAAAAACCAAAACGCTCATACTGGTCATTAGATTAACCACGTTTCTTTTCTGTGACAACTTTCCTACATGTCTCGGTTTTAGAAAAGTCTTTCAAAGGAAGTTAGCTGTCGTTTCGCCTTCACTGTTTTCGTAATTAGGACTTTCGAACAAGAGCGTTTCACAGAAGGGCCCACAAAGAAGCAAACCAAGGGGGTTTTCGGGATGAGAGGAATAAAGGCGCAAAAGGAAGGGAAGAAGGAAGAAAGACGAATTTCTGTCTGTGCATGATATAATGGTTCTGCCATGTCTATGGCTGCTGGGGGGCGGAAAAGGCTCGAATGCGACTTGCGAGACAGAAAAGGCCTGCAATGCGCAATTTGCTCGTGACAGAAAATCGTTACTTTTGTGTTTGCTAAAAAAAAACTACGTGTTTTCTGAGTATGCTGGGAATAACGTCTCTTAGGACGATGACAACGTCAATGTTTTCAAGCAGTAGCAATCATCCCCGTCCAAAACTCTCCAACTGTTACCGAGACGCTAAAAAGCTATTTTTCCGGCCAAACAGCGGACGCCAGGATTTCCATCCACGAAATGGGATCGGCGAAAAGTATCTTACATTTTATCTGCCTGAAAGGAAACTTAGCAAGACGTCCTTATCGGGCGTCAATAATGAAATCGGTTTTTGCGCCGCTAAGGATAACGTAGTCAATTACCAGGTTAAAACTTGTGCACGGTTACTTCTCCGGAATGGAAATCGAAAAGCATCCTCCCCTGCCATCCACATGTGTGTGTCTGCTGCTTTGGCGACTTGTCAAAAGGATAATTTGATGGTTTTGAGTCTATCCAAAAATGTGTTTGCTATGCTGCATAAGCAAGATGGAAAACGTCTTATGAAAGGCGTGCTACAATAATGGCTTTTCTTTCCCGTTTTTTTTTCCTTGCCTCTTTTTCCCCATCGTATTTTTACACATATTGCTTCCACGTTATGTGTACATAGACCGTTGTATGCACATGGTCCAAAAAACCGCGCCCTTCTCGCTTTGCCCTTTTCGTAACCTTAATGATGTTTTTCTCACTTGTATAGCCTGCACCGAAGTTTCTTGCAAGTCGAAGCTGTTAAGAGTTGACTTGCAAAATACATAATAATCCAACTTAGGCGCTTCTTGGATGATGGATGACTTGCGGTTGGCGTTGCATTAGCTATAAGCTTCCCCTGAAATAAAAAAGAAATACGAAAAAATACTTGCAAACAAAACAGTTTGAATACTTGCGAAATTATCCAACGGGTTACTCAACTCTGCAACTTATTTTCAAGTAAGCCCGAGCTTAATTTCGGGAATGCCAGCTCCGGACCTTTTTTGCTTCGCTTTCATACTTTATATTTGAAAGACTCTCCCATTCGTCATTGAGTCTACGTTGGGCTCATTGATAATGCAGAATACAGTTTTCCGAGAACGTAGGGGAGCCGCGGGGAGGCTAAGAGGAGAGGTTGATGGGTAAGACTAATATCGTCTACGCTATTTGAGCTGCAGTACACATACAAGACGCCCTATGTAATAATAAACGCAGCGGAAAGTACGATGTTCTCAGCAAAAATCTCTCCCGTGCTGCTGATAAACCCCCGAAAACTTTTCGTCGAAAAGGTTCACGTTCGCTTTAGGGAAAAAAAGACAAGCATCAAACTAGTGAGTGACTGGACTATGACTAGTGGCTCATCAGGGCAAAGTATCTTCGCTCCCCACTAATCTCTATATTCTTTAAGGGGCAAGTTTTTTGGCTCACGGCCTAAAACGCCAGACCAGGGATGTCAGTATGCGCCAAGGCGAAGGAATAATGACCATGCACAGCCTGTTTTTACTTTACTTTGTGTGAAACCTCATGCACATCACCTACCCGAACTCCAAAGTTGTTTGGAATACCGCCCTAAATGCCTTTCGCCTCTCTTTTTTCCCTTTTCGGTTGTACAGGCTATATCTATCAGTTACGGAAAAGAACGTTTTTAATGACTCAGTCCATCAAGCCAGTTAATTTTCGTCCATCCTTCTTATCCGAGCCGATTACTTTGAAGGTCTAAATGATTCCCATAAGCGCTATTCTATTTTAAATGAGAATAGACGTTCCTCGAAAAAAGGACATTGAAAAAAAAGGAGCGGGGAAGGGAGACCGGAGAGTGGATCTATTGCATCTCACGCTTGGTAGAACAAGACTCCCAATTGCTTCCATCCATCCATCCATCTCGCTCGTTTCCTTTCCTTGCGTTCTTGTTCGCTTTATATAGTCAATGGCCCAGAACAATTGACTTGCAAGTGTTGTGTTAGATTCCAAGTTTTGGACTTGCATGCTAATTTCCTTGCTGTGAATATTTCGGCCTTTTTTTGTGCCTCGAACCCCGAATCCAATCTCAACTCGCTTCTTCTCAATACAAATACGGGATCTTCCGCTGCTATAAACAAGTTTTCCTTCGGCTTTTTTTATTTCTCTTTGAGTATGCGAATTAAACCTTGAATGTAAGCAATCCCCCCCCTGCCCGTAGAAAGAACTTGTTTGGGGGCTTATCATATACAAAAAAGTTGGAAGGGAATTTCGCTTGCTTGGCAAAAGCAGCATCTCCCCCAGCATCCCAAAGGCAAATAAAGTCAGTTACTGTTGACCATGAACCATTAGACAAGGAAAAGGGCTCGTTCCTGACAAGAAGCAGGCCTAATAAACAGAGAAACTGAAGACTTCCCGTCGAAGTTTCTGACCATCCGCTGTGCCTGCCTCTCTTTCCTCTCCCCAATTTTCTCCAGCATTCAACGGATAGCTTTCAAGTGGGCAATCAAGCGCTGCTATGCAGCCAACTCTATACATACACAACGCAGAGGCTTTTATAGACAGCGCCTCCTTCTGTTAGCAAACAAAAAGGAAGGCAACACATATTGCGCTCCTAAAACTGACTCGATTGCGAGTACCAGGAAACCCTTGTACTGTTTCTCCTCTTCGTTACTCGGCTCTGGCAACCGTTGTTTAGAGAGGTAAGACAAGCGTAGTTCAATTAGTCCTGCAACACACACTCGCATAGGCACACCGAGTAAGAATCCAACAAAGGACAAACGAGCTGGCTACGGTCAGCGTGTAATGAGATTGGTGGCTCGTGGGCAGGAAATGAAAAGCCAATACCCGCCGAACTATAGCAAGCCAGGGCCCCAAAAGCTTGGTTGATCTTCTATTGCGAGTCCCTTGAGGGATTCATGGCCCCTTCTTTTGTGTTTCTCCAAATTTTCCACGTTCATCATTCTATTAAATCTGATTCCAACTATTGATTCTACACGAAAGGAATCGTTGCCAGAACCGCCACGTTCGAATAAGGAAAACGACCCCAACTCCCCAGTTTTTTTATGAAGCGTAGATAAAGAGCCAAGTATTACTGATACCGTACACTTAAAAAAGCTACCAACTTATCTGTAATTTACTTTAAGCGAAACAATGTGCAAGGTTGGGAAATGCTAGTCGACACGTTTTTTTTTTTTTGTTCAGGAAAGCCTGCTGAGATTAATATTAATTATAAAAAGGGGAAAGCGGGGGAGAGGAGAAAGATAAGAACAGAATGAGGCTCAACCACAAGGCAAAAAGGAACTGGATATCCTTTTAAGAATCTTATTAAGCAAGTTGTGCTACGGGCAGGGGTCTCTGGAGGGGAAGGGGGAGGTTAACCAGTGAATAATTACGCAAAACCGCACAGATTTCCAATGCCGGAAATAGAGTCGTGAACACTGCAAAGCGGGAAGCAGCCAGGAAACCGCATCGACCGAAAAGTTGATATATTACAATGTCTTTTATACAACGAATAATGCTCAAGCTTATAGACTTTACACCGCCTTCTCTTTGCTATAAGAAAATATTCCTAAAAAAGGCAGACCAAAAAATATCTGGGCCAGATTGGACTTCCATGTACTGCATTTTTCAGTGTACAGTAGTAACACTTATTTTGCAGCATTTTCTCATTTTTCTCCCAGGAGGCATTTTTCACAATTACCTTGTCTATTCTACAATGGGACCTCGTCATTTCTAAAATGGAATGCATTTTGATTGAAAAGCTAGGAAATAAAAAGAAAAGCTTTTCAATGGTGTAATATCAATCTGTTGTCTTTCTTTACAGAGTAGCAACAGAGTATTTCAAGGGAAAAAGTGGCAGGAAATCTAATAACCGAAAGCCGATGGGACTCCATAATTAGTTTTCCATAAGGCAAGTGATGCACGTTTGGGGGTGAGAAAGCCCAGCTTGGCAAGAAAAGGGCAAGGCGAGCCTTCTAACCGCTTTGGGCTTTGAATGTTATGAAGGGGATCAAGTCCACACAAGTGCCAGTCAAGTTTGAAGGCTTTTCCATAACTTTGAGCCAAGCTAGCCAACGCCTTGCTTGGCCCAACATCTCCATCTCTGGTACAGTCACCCCCCTTCCATTCATTGACTCTTTAAAAGTGCCAAGTACCATTAACGGACTTAAACAAATCAAGGGTCACACCTGGTGCGATGGAACTGCATGATTCAAGCCACAGAATCATGAAAAATAGCTTTTCAGTACATTCCTCATTCATTTTTACCCTGAAAGTCATTTAACACAACATCTGAAGCTTTACAGAAGGGGGGTGAGGAGTGTATATAAAAGAAACTATGAAGCAGAAAAAAGTGCAGTATGCTACAGATTCTTGCCAGAATTGTGGAACATGCTGAAAAGCGTGAATGCCCCGAAAAGGCTCTTGACCAAGCTATCAGCCGTTGAACACGAAAGGGTCCCTTTTTTACACTTATTTTGGCAAAGGCTCAGGTGAAATTTAGAAACCTCCGTCATGATTCATGAATTATGGCTTGAAGCTTCCAAGACCGCGCCCCTGACTTGCTTTGCCAATGCGTCGAACGTGCATCTTCCGCCAGTAAAAGGACTAATGGTTCTTTCCTTTCTTCAATTTTTTTTTCCCCCGGCCATGGTATTATCCGCTCAGAAAAGTGAACCAAGCCTCACTTCCTCGTGTGGGCAACTTAATGACTACTGCTACCGTAGTAGGATTCGTGGGTGGGTGGCTCGTTTCCTGAAAAGAAGCCCTGTATGCAAAAAGCATCGAGTTCCTATGTATGACCTGGCATGACATCGGACAATACCAAGTCTCTTTTGGTAGGGGCTTTTGCTCCTAAAAGGTTCTTGTTCAAGGATCATATCAGGTCAAACACAGATGTCTTATCTCTCTCTTCCTTCTTTTGGAGTTTCTTTGAGCTTACACAGTGCAATTCCGAGGAAATGTCAAAATGTCAAACAAGAACCATGGAGCCAATAGCGCTCACAGCCAAACTCTTCAAAACAGCTTGCAAACGGCCTGCCAGATGAAGTCCCAGGCGTTACGAGAAAATCTGGTTTTCCAGGGGGGTAGGGTTTTACGGTCCATTCTCGAGTCACACGAAAAAAACTCACACTTGGTAAGAAGTAACGAGGGACAAGGAAAATTATAAGCATGGGAATGGTAATCTCATCCGCATGGTGGGGTCGCGAGTCATCTTATACATCTTAGCATAGCTTTCGCAGTTCCGTTTAGAGCCCCCTCCCCAACAGCCCTTCCTTGGCTTCACGTTGGTCGGAAAAAGTGGAGAAGATGACAATGCAATGACAACTCTATGCAAATGAATCCCTGGAGCCATGTGCCTAGGCGGACTGCAGAAAGGCAACACACATCAACAATCCCTAGCCAGTTTTGTCAGCACACAACTTTTCCCAGGATGTGTAATGAAGGAACTTTTTTTTCTTTACTTAAGCGGCATTCATCCCACAAAGATGCTAATAGTTAACAGTTTGCAAGGAACGCCACCATCATACCACTATGGCCTTTGTGTCAACCCAAACCAGCACCCCTCCACCTACCACGATCAGCAATGTCTTGTGTCACAAAGCCACATTCTTTCCATCCCCACCCCTGCAAGGAAAAATAACACTGTTATAAAATTTCCATAGCAGTGATAGAGCTTCATCCTTTTATTATGACGCTTCCCTTTTGATGTATGGCCGGGGACTGTAGCCTTCCTTTCACCTAAACGAATTATTTGGTAACTTTTTTAGGCTTCTTAACATCCTAGCTACGTGTTTCCAGGAAATCCTCTCGTTAGGAACATGGAAATAGTACGGCTTAAAAACAGACAAAGCACAGTGCAGTACAGTTGTGCGATCCAGCTGTGCCTAATGGTTGTTTGGATAATGAGAATATTCGTATAATTGTAATAATAAACGAATAAACCCCTGTCAGAATGTCAGAACAAAGGTACATTAATACGCCGAACAAAAGCGAGAATTACATTCAGCATCCTGTTTGAATCTTCGCAAAGTTCCAACTTACACAGTCGAGTTCATTTATGTAAGTTAGGCTTCATTTAGCGCCACGATGTCAGAGTTGGCTCGTATGTCGACATCTACGTCGTTTCTGGGCGGAAAACTGAACGTCGTAGAGATATTGAAGTTTGTACGGGTACTGTGTACACATACGGCGAACGAACAAGCAAGACAAAGGCCAAAAGTGCCATGCTGTCCATTTCCGTTCAACAAAGAAGAACGAGGGAGAGACCACCAACGTTCTACATATATACGTCAAGTTCTTTTAGGAATGAAAAGGCAAAGACTAAACAGCCCTGCGTTTAGCTAGCAAATGTTATTTCACAGAAAGTCTTGTCCCCTTTTGCCTCATGTTAGAACTACAAAAGGCTTTTTAATTGAAAAGCAAGCATTCTCACGAGGCTCCTACGGGCGTGCACGATAAATAGTCGCCCATCTTAGGTATCCCTCCCCTAAAAAGGCTTGAGCAAATTAAATGTCGAGTGACACGACAATACGTCATTTATAAAGGTTTTCATGTGTTCAGCTCAAGAAGCTGAGTCATTACAGCTACGGCAACCAACGTTCTGCGTGCAGCCGTTGCTGAACCAGAGAAAATCGAACATTTCGCCGAGACATCTTGCGGTGATCACTTTTTCTCCATGCTTCCTTGTGTAACTCAGCTGGGAGCGTCTCTTCCTTTTTTTATAGTTGAGAAATGCGAACTTTTTGCGCCTGATATGTTTAGCAGGCTTGTAAGCGCAGAGAAGGCGGGTGAGAATAGCTGCACTTTCTTTCTTCTTAGAGCTCTTAGGAACTGGAATGACGGTTTCGCGTTGGTATGCAACACATCAAGATCCGATAAGCATGGGGGGCGGGGGTATCGAATATTTTTTAAAAGGGGCGAAGGCAGCAGCTATAGCACCAAGGGTTCATTACATGCAATGCCAAACAGACGAGCTTTCAAAGCTGAACGTTTTGAGACGTTTTTATGGATACGAAAGACTTCGTTTTGTGCTCCACCAAGCCTCACTTCGGTCCCCTAGGAGAGAATGGAACGTTTCTGGTTTCGTTCGGGGGTTTTCTTCAGCAGGCAGACAACAATTGCCAGAATTGCGCTTTGGCGCGACAAAGAAAGCCTGGCAGTCATCGAGAAGGTACGTAGGACGGACAAACTACGTGCAAATATCCGGCGTTACGAAATCGAAAAGGTTTTGATCGCGAGGAAACCAAGCATCCTGTTTCATTGATGGGCTCTGCAATAACCCAGCCCCATTAATAATAGCCGAAAAAAAACAGGGCAACTTTTATTTTTCGCTGGGTTGCAACAGCTGGGCTGTTCCTGAGCGACAAAGTAGAGCGTTGAAAGCGCTAAAAGCACAAGTTGAAAGAATTATACTGGAAATGCAGCAAGGCGAGAATGCTGACAAACCGTATGGCTCGTATTGTGAATAATTACTAGTGCGCAGTGAGACTTTGCGCGGAAACCGGAACCTGTGAATGATTGACCAAAAGAGCTGCCTTCCAGCATTTAACAACATGTTTCAAGCTTCATGCCTTTTTCCACATTTCCACGATAGTTCTCCATGCTGCTCCATTCTTAATACACAACAATGCTTTTTACTTCCTATGAGAGGAACGATCCAACCCTCCAACAGCAACATCCGTCACCGTCACACGCCTCGGACTCGTAATCATTCCAAAAACTTCCTATTTCCAGAGCCAATCAATCCTTATGGAACAACAGTTCCGAGAGACTTAATATCTTCTTTCCCCCGAGCCAAAACCAACCTCCGAGCCCGGCATTTCTCAATTACAGGTCTTAACAATCGCTGTGAGTCACGGGATTCGACCACGCTTGCAATAGTGCGATGATTTTTAAAATTGTATTTTGTTTCAAATATAGCTTATTATTTTCGGCTTTTAAACTTTATTTCCTTGAAATAATTTTTTTTTCTTTTTTTTAAAAAAAAATTGTTTGAAAATATAGTTTTTATTTTATCTTTTATGTTGTGTTCCGAAAATATGTCTTTTTTATGATTCTACGTTGTGGTATTCACACAGGTGCATGAATAGGAACATAGATATGATCGACACATTTTTGAGATGTTCAGCTAATTAGACAGCCAGTAGCGTCTATATGCCACTTTACGGCTGTAAAACTTGAAGAAGGGACCTTCTGTCCTTCCTGTTCGGTGGAACGGGAGTATAGATAACCCTTATGATTGTTACCTGTGTGACAACCTGGTAGGCCCATTTGTGTCACCCCGGGAAATAAAAGCCTTCCGTTTACGGCTCAGGGCAAGAAAATGACTTTCATTGTCTAATGGTAACACTAGCAGTTACAGACATGTTTAAAGGGCACCACATATATAGAGCACTAAAAACATGGGCGTTCCCTTTGGGTAAAAGCAGCTTATTTTGTTTCCAGGCTCTGGGATTGTGTTTCTGAAACAGAAGAAGGGGGGTTTTGAATATGAAAACAATGGCCAATTAATGGAACGTCTGTGTGTTCTGGGAAGTCGAACCTTTTGCCACGTCGCCTGGACGAAGTTTTTCCCGGCGTTCGAAGGGGTCAATGTTATGCGCCATTGTTATCTGCTCGTTCTTTGTCTAGGAGACGTAAAAGGTCCGAAAACACAATCGACAATTGTCTCTTTGTACTCCTCGCACAACGTTGCGAGACTTAAAGTTTGCCAAGTCAGCTCTTTCATTGCAAACATACTCTCGATCTCATGTAGGAAGAGTTGCATCACAGATATTCCCTAAGCTTTTAAACATGCGATGCGTCTAAAAGCTATAGCGAACGTTTCCAGAATGCGAGAAGAAAAGATCAATTATTCATATTCAGTTTCATTTCTACCACACTGAGGTCAAGAAGTGGGCGTGGCTCCCTACCCTGACACTGACAGGCGTCCATTTCCATGCAGAAACCCCTTTTTCCATCACTCTTCAAGTAATGCCGGGAAATTTCTGAAAAAGCAATCTTAGGAATTCCATCTATTCTCTCACCCACTGATCCGTAAAAGGCGTTCCAGGGTGCTTCATCAATGTAATCCTTTTTTCCGCTGGGTATTTTTTAATAAAATATTTTTGTTCTACCAAGTGCATTTTACATATATTTTCTAACTGTATTTTGCATATAATATTATATGCTAAAAACCTCAAATATGAACGAGGATTAAGTATGCAGGAAACCATATATTAAATATTCTTTCGCTAATACGTTTCGTATTTCTGTGGAGTTAATCTTTAGTTTGATAAATATAAATGAACTGTTGATCCGTCTCAACATATCAATTCAACTCTTTTTCCAGAGAATACATTTCCATTTTAGTATTATAATCTAATTTAGTATTATACACTAAATGCATCTTAAGAAAGAATGAATTAAAAAACATTAAAAATTTACTACATATTCATGTACTAATACATTCATGTTTATGGATAAGCTATATTGAGTTGTGATGCAATGTTCAGCTAAATCTCCGAATCCATGCCTGCTTTGCAACTCCAGCACTTAGGTAATCACCTCTTCCAAGACGCTTCGAACACTCCGGCCTCCCAGTGCGTACCTTTAAGCCACTAGCCATCACATGTGGAGGTTGGGACCTCCTGCTAAGCATCCTCCACGCGCTATTTCAGATTTTCGTCGATTGTTTCGGGAACTTCTTACAGCCCCAGCTGCTAACATGCACACTTAATACTAATCAAAGACCCTGGGGGACCCTCATATTCATCTCTGGCTTTTATAACGTCATCTCTTTTCTCTGGTTCTCGTACACGTCTGCAACTGGCATCTGCAGCCAATCAGTCCCGCCTACCCGCACTCCCGTATCTGTCTTCCGCCTCACATCAATGTGATTATGCAAAATTCAACGTTCGCATCTGTCTTATCTTTGTCATCCGGGTCCGAACCCCCCGACACAGAAACGAGCTCGAGTCGTTTTCAGGACAAGTACCCGGGGCCCGTGAAAATGAAAAGGGAATAATAGTCATAATAAGAAATGGAGGAAAGGATCAGAATCAAGCGACACGACAGTAACAGCGAATGAAGCAATAGCGACGTAATGTAATGCAATAGCATCCGAAAAGAGAAGGGGAAAGAGTGGTGGTAGTGGGGGAAGAGAAAAAAACGACTGCTAGAACCTCAGCTGCTATCAAGTAAATATTCTATACTGTGCACACCCTGGGCCAAGGAAGAAAACGGGGGTTCTGAGCCGCGCTTGTCCATTCGTCGCCTTCATCGTGAATTCCATATGGTCCCCGTATTAGCACCAAGGGAACAAGAGTGGAACCTCATAAAAACGTGATGCTTATCACCGTCAAAGGAAAATCGCTAGGCTAAGGGCACAGGGATTCAAACTGACCAATATCTTAGAACGTTTTTGTTATGGCCATTCGACTCCTGTCAGCAGCTCGCGTTCTATTTGTAACTGGGCCGTGTGAGATTGGCGCTGGACCTCGTGCAAGCTCAATATATGCAAGTAACGCGGGGACGTCAGATCACGAAAACGTCAAATTAACGTGAAAACACGGCTGGTATGTAAACTGGCGTCACTGGTCCTTGCAACACGACCGTTTTCTTCGAGGATTCGTTAGGAAGATCGTGCTAGCAACTCAAGATGAAGGCATCCCAAGGGAAACGGAAAGCAAATTTCTTGCTAATGGCTTCTTCCCCCCACCTACCTACCCTATCAACCCCCCCTCTTGAACATTTCTTTCTATTCTGCGAGATGTGCAATATTGCGATACGCGAGGGGAGGGAGAAAATAAAACGGCCACGTTTTCTAACTAATAATTCTGTATAGTCGTTACACGACCTCTCGCTGCCATATTGAAAAACCAGGGTCATTCTCCCACATAAAACCGTGCAGAGGACACGCAAGTGCAAAGAGGACTATCGGTCACACAATGTGTCGCATTGAATGCGTTTGAGCGGCGAAGCCTTCTCGGCGAAGAACAGAATTGGTTCGCTTGTAATGGATGATTAGGGCCATAATGCAAGCTAGAGCGTAATTTCTTGAGGTGCACAATTGGAACTTGTTAACAGTTTTGCCAAGTCACTATGCTAAGCTAGTTCTTATCCACCTCCCGTTTTCGCAGCTAGCGACCTGCTTGAAGGATTTTATCTGCGCCAGTTTTTCATTACAAAGTAATTTCGGTGAGTTTTTTTTTTCATAATAACCTGCTTTCGGATATGATCTATGCTATTTTTTCATTATAAGCAATTTCGATAAATAGTGGCGAAGAGATCGGTGTCTAAGCAAGCTATAACTCATTGTCGCAGTTGTAATTCTCAGTTGAGCAGACGAACATCAAAAGCTATTGCATTTGTTCATTTTGCAACTTGTTAGACAAGTACATTATGCCAGGTGTGCTTCAGGGCACAAATTTCTCTGCAAATGGACTTGGGTAAGTTTGAAAACCCCGAGGAACGGAAACGCCGTTTTTTAAATTTGCATGATAGCCAAATTGGACGAGCCAAGTTTAATGTTAATGGCTTGACATGTTGGATGACTACGCTTCTCCAGTATTACAAAACGCATAATGTTTGTGGCTTCGAGCGAAAAACGCAAAGGGTTTTCTTCGGAAAGCTTTAAACAAAAAAAAAAAAAAAAAAAAAAAAAAAAGAAGCTATGACGCTGATAGATGATGACAAATAACACCTTTTCCTAAGCTCTTGGTCACCTTTTTCGTGGCGTGTTGCGCACTCTTAAACATCAACCATCTTTGGCCATTTCTCCCTGCCAAACTACTCGTTTCCACCCGATTTTGCGATTCACCTCCAACGCGAGGCAGCCTTCACTTTCCTAAGAAGAATTCTTTGTTGTAATACTTGGGTTACTTCACGGTTCCTTGAATCCCGCATTGGCAGAATCGTAAATCGACGCTCGACGGTGCTGACAATGAAAATTTCCCTCCAGGCTTTCCTCCTACCCTTCAATTGTAAAATCGTGCAGTAGTAAAAAAAAAAGCTGAGTATCCAAAAATAGGAAAACAATGAAAGAGTAACCCAAAATACAATACAACCGATGTCCTTGATCAAAAATGTATTTCTGTCGACGCCATTACATCCAAGCATTTACACTGTAAAAAACATTTTCCTATTTTATGAAAAATCATATTTTCGTTCCAAGTTACTGTTTTAATACAAAATGAAGCAGCAACAGAGAAAAGAAAAAGCTTTTATTGCCGTCTGCATTATTGTTTCCAAAGATTAAGGGAGTTGAACGTAGCACTTTTGACCCAACAAACCTTATAAAGAACTCCCCCACTTCTCATGTTCTCCCGAATCGCATTCTTGTTTTATATTACAGTACATGTACTTGCTTCCATGCGGAACCTTCGGTGCTTTCGCCCGTATGAACCATTCCTTGAAATAAGAGATGCAGGTGCTACAAATTCTCCCGCCTAATTCCCTTCGACGTTTTATATATGACCCAAGGCTTGCATATCTGATTCATAGAATAGGGAAAAAACAGAACTAATGGATAGAAACTTTCCCAACAAATTGAAATAGGCTGGCTAGGTGCTCATAAAAAAAGCCTGGAAATAACTTTTCCGAACAACAGCTGATACTTTGCTTACCTTGGTCGGGCGAGGACTCATTTTTGACACACCTCCGTTACTTTTTGGCTCCTTATATATATGTGTGAGGGCTTCTATAGACTTTTTATTTTCCAGGCAAAAACTTCTTGGAACGCTATTTACCAAATTGCCAAAGCACGCAGTGGCAAACCAACAGCAGCCAACTTCCAACTCCTTCAACTTCCTTCATGTTTAATTCACGCCTTCTTTTCTCGTGAATAAGTATGACTCAGACATTTCTGCTTTTCCTACTTGCGGGCTTCCAACCAAACCCACCATTTCCGGTAATGCGTTACATTACATATGGATTGTTATACCTGAGTTTGAAAAGCAGGGGGCTATAAACCAAACCTTGGCAAACCCCCTTGGCCAAGGTTTTTCTACACTTTACAGGGGGAAACCCATTAGTATTTCACTACGATAGAAACCCCCGAGAAAACCAAGATAGGCTGTTACTGGCTGGGAGCAGCTCTAAAGGGCTCACGTTTTTTGGGGTCTGTACATTATGCGTGCTAGTTAATAACAATAGTTTCGTGGATTGGCGCTGCACAAATTAAAGGTTCCCGTGCTAGTCTGCCCTGTTGGGGCGACTTTATACACGTAGTAAGCAGTACATCGAGTTCTCTCCCCCCCCCCTGTTGAGTACTATAGGTCTCTTGTATACGTTCAATGAAAGGCGAATACAAAAACTTCTTCGCCCAAACGACAGAACAATGCAATGCCCTACGGTTTGCTCCTCACCTGTCTTGTATTATAAAACCCCCTTTGCGCTCGTAAGGATTGTTCGTGTCAGGAATTCTATTGTGCTCGTCTATATACGTCTTTGCTCAAGACACGACAACACTGAGAAGCTTGAAAAACCTCAGCTTGTTTGAGAGGGAGGTGGTGGGGTACTGGCAACGTAAAAATTTCCGAGGTTTTGTTGTATGCTTTTAAAGTTAGACTCATCACACTTGACCATAAATTCTCGAGTTTTTCACGCTGTTTTGTGTGGTGATGCCTGGGAATGACTACGTCACGAATACAAGTGTTGGCTTCTTGACCTTACCACATAATAGCCATACGACTGCTCGTTTGGGCGCTTTGGGCTCTGGCAAACGCCACGAGGAAACATGTACAGTACAATTGCCCAAGAATTTTCGCCGTAATAACCCTATTTAATTTAATTCACCCCCCTAAGTTACTTTCCCAGGCTAAACCACCCATAACCGCTATTAAATTTCCGGAGCTTTTTCCCAACATCGTCGTCGGTTTCTTTCTGCCAGCACAATTCACAAAAGAGAGATGGCGAACGTACTTGCGAATAATCACGAGCTTTCAGAGTGAACCACTTTTTATTCGCAGATTGTTACAACCCAAGAAAACAGGAAGAAAAGTAAAAAGAGAAAGAAGTTTTGAGAATAGCTCGATTGTTTAATTGTTCCTACCGGAAATATGAGTCAGAGGCGGTAAAACAATGCTAAGTAGCAAATCGTGCTGATTTAAGCGCTGTAAAAACAAAGCGTTATTCAAGTCACTTATTCTGTAAGAAATCCAGGGCCAAAACATAGAAAAGAAAAAAAAAAGCCATATTTAAATGGAATGCATAGCCTGCATAACTAGCAACTCAGCAATTTTTTCTTTTTTTTTGATCTTTATTTCTGATTTGGCGTTTGTTTGGTAGTCGTTGTCAGTCTTGGTGGGTTTCTATGTTCTGTGAAATGACTTGTGATCCTGCCGTAACATCCTTTCTAAACACCTGACCATTCTTGTTTCACTATGAGCTGAAAAGCAAAACTCATCCAAGCATTTTACCTTCGCCTCCTAAACGGCTTCCAGGCACGCCAACGACTATTAATGACACTGTTCATGGCGTCGTGCAGTACAGGACGCGCTTCTGCTGTGGTACTGTAGAGCGCTATATGAGTAAACCATTACGACGCTTACTACATTCAAGGCGAGCGCCTCCAACCACACAGCCAAAGAATTTCTTTCCGCGAAAATCACATTCCACTCGTCACCAACTGTTACTTCTCTCGTTATATAAATCGATGAGCCCTCCGCTTTCTTCAACCCTGATAGGATCGAAGGTGCGATCACGAATCAACAGCAATAACGCTCTTTCACACCTGCCGTTAGCACTAATGAGGATAAGTTTCCCACACAACGGTCAGAGACGATCGCGTAACCCTTTAATGAACCTGTTACCTAGACAAAATTAGACTTTTATGACCGCCTGGACCCAGACGCGCGCAGTAATTCCTGCCGTTATAACTTCTATAGAATTATAAACATCACATGGCTCGATCTTATAAGGGAAGACACTATCATAATGGAGCGTAATAAAGTACCAAAGCTCTTCAATTAAGCCGAAAATGCTCGAGTAACTCAACTTTCCAGATTCCTTATCGTGCAGTAGGATCTTATGGAAATTAGGAGCTTCACAGGTGTGACCCCCCAGAACTCGCTGCTGCTTTACTCAAAGCTTTGTGCTTACCATACACCCATCTCGCAACCATTCCAATAGAAACTTTTGTGGGAAAACTAGTTTGCGTGTCTGAGGCTGTTTGAGAACAAGCCTATGTGTAACATTTGACACAGTCAACATTTTCTTGTCGCTAAGCTTGTCGTCAAACGTACGAAGGCTCTAGTCATGCTCCCGTCCTCCCTTTAACTCAGACTTATCGGCTAGTCGCGGAACGATGAACGACTGTGACACTTGGCAAGGAAAAGGCTTCCCCATGATAAATAAAAAAGGACTGCCTTAGCCCGAACACCTTATGACTCCCCATAACTCTTGCGAGTTACCACGAAGAACCTTCGTCTTCCCACTTCAGAGCTTTCTTGACTTCTTTCTGAGAACTTCTCGTCTTGACGTTCATCTCCATCCATCTCACATAGAGAACTCCGAGCTTAGAAACGCACATTACATATAGTTACTGGTATACACGAGCTGAACGAAGCATGACAAGAAAAAAATGCCAAAAAATGGCATGAAAGCGACTTGGTACCATAAATAGCGTCTACAAGGAATCTTTCTTAAGAAAAGAGACATAGGAGTCGCCCTAGGTTCTAATTTAATTTCGTGTCTTTTCTAAAAAGTTGCAAGGCCCCCTTGGTCTCTGTGTAAACGTAAACAAGTTTGCAGCAGCTGCACATTTTAGTCTCCAAGGAGGGAAAAAATGAATTGAAGATTGCACCTGCGCGTTTGTGTGGCAAGGTTATAACTTTTTATTTTCCACATTATGTTTGCAGTGCACATCCACCCTGTGAACTCTCGTAAAGAAAGAAAGATAAATGGTTCCACTCCTTAAAAACCCTGTCTAGCCTCTCCAAGGGGAAAAATAGTCCCCTAATAAAAAAGAAATTCCGCTAAAAAGGACAACAGATCTAATGTCCGTGCCTTCAAACAGCCCTTTTCTGGCAGCTCTATTGTTCTACGTGTGAGACGAGCGCAAGTAACTCTATAAGGGGAGATCCACATTACGCTTTTGAGGCCATTAGCCACACACATGCTTGCCTGACATTTCAAAATAACGATGACCATTCCTGGCCCGAACAACAAAGAATTCTAGTCTTCCGCCGTTTCGTAAAAAACACCTAGCAAGGCTTCCAATCTCAGCAAATTAAACCAGGCCTAAAGCAAGGAAACCTTCAGCAACCCCAAACAGGTCTCATTACCCAGACACGAAAATACACCAGGACTCCCTTACTCTTTAATATGCGACGAAACTCCTACGTGTAGACGCAACAACTTAAAAACTAAATAGATAAAGCGAATAAACATTCGACACCCGGCCAAAAGCAACTAAGCCTCAAAATTGCGCTGACGTCTTTCGTACACTTCGTAAGAGTGCCTTTGGTAGCCACGCTACAAGCTTGCACTACGCCACAGGTCATTATGGAAACTTCGAGATGGCTACGGCTTTGCGAGCTTTACCCGGAATCACGTAAATTAGGAGCTAATCCAGAAAAGTGTGACAGCTAGACTCGTTGCTTGCGTGTTGGTCCTTGCATACATCAAAACTATTAAAAGATTAATACGCACTCCCGTTTCCGTCTCTCCTGTGCTCTGAATAAACGCTACAACTTTATTTCCAACACTTCATATGAATGAATTCCCTTAGCGCATTTCCTTGTCTACTTCCGCTGGATAGAAGTATGGGGTATACGGTAAGAATAGAGAATAAGTACACCACGTCTCCAAACAGCTTAAATGCCACTCCCTTCTGTATCTCTCCGTTGATTGTGGAATAAGAATAATACTCTCCGAAATGGATTCCCGCACCAGCTTCGCGGCATAGTTGCTCTATCGCCTATCCGATGTCCGTTAATCTGCTTTGGCAAAGCTGGGATGAACGTCATCCATATTCGACACGACAGGGGAAGTTATGGACAACGGAGAAGAATACTCAAACCGGTTCTGACAGGGACCGAATCGCCATGCCAGAGTTGCTACTTAGCCGTCATATTTTCACCATTTCTCCCGTAATATACTAAATTTCATCTCCAAACTCCGGGAAAATAAAAGATATAGGAAAAGGCCGCCTAGAAACCCAAACAAACCATTGCCAAGGAAAGCAGGCAGATAGGGGTTCCCCACGATTTTAACAATATCCCCTTGTCTCGTGAAAGTTAAAAGGGAGACAGATGGGTAACCAGGAGATATTCTCTCAGCTCGCACGAATTGTCATTGTCACCTGCGCGTCAATTTGCCCCTGTCAGACGCTATCTGTGGGCTAGTGCTGCGTCATGAAGCGCACCGTGGTGCTCTTTTCTGTGCCATTACGTTACAACTTACCCAATCCCATGTCGGTTCATTAGCATCGTGATAAATAACCTATCGAACAGAAACAAGAGGAAAACACGCCTCTGACCTCGCCTGGGAAATCGAACCTAACATATCAATGAAACTGTACTGAAACTTGCCAGACACCGGAAGAGACAAGTTTTCGACGCTCAAATGGGTAGTTTTGATAAAAATGGAGTATAGTTCAACTCAAAGAACATATGAGAATTTTCCCATGAGAATTTTTTTTATAATATTTTTCCCTTTTTCGTTCATTTCTTATTTTTTCATATTTTGTAATTCAATAATTAACATTTTCTAGTGTATTTGTTTTGCGTTTATTTTTGTTTTTGAGTAAAAGAGTTTTACCTTTGAGGTACTTTTTTTGCTTGCGATTATTTTTCTCGTTCAGTTCGCTTCACTTTCTGTTGAAAATGGGGGAGGGGCAATATTTGCTGGCTTTTGTTTCAACGAGTAGCGTTTTCTTATGCTAACATATGCTGTGCACAACGGTGATTGAGTATGCAAGCCATGTCAAGCCAACTGTATAAGTCGTTCGAATCGTTTCAAGTATCCTACGAAGGAGAGGCAGAAGCATTTCCAATGACTTGTCCAGTCGCGGAGGTTTCAACTATAAAAGCTAAACGAATCACCCCAAATCCCCCCGAAAAGGCAACAGACAGCGTTTTCAAGCTTCGGAGCGTTTGTTGGTAATGCACACTAGCCAAATATGCAGGCTTTTCTTCTCCAAGTTTCCGTCTGGCATAAGAGTGTGAACTTTGTCTTTCTTGCTTAGGTCTGGTGTTTCAACAATGCTAACAAGCCAAGCAGCTGTGCGTACAGGGTTCTTTGACGCCAAACGCCACATCAGAAACTGCGAATTAGCTGGCACGCAATACACGCCACACACCCTACGGAAAAAACTTTTGTTTTCAACCCACCCGAACCAAGTTTTTGAACAAGAGCTGCAAATGGCTGAGAGCGGTTTCAAGTAGTTTTACCTTTTTAGTGCTGGTTCAAGTGGCACTTAAATCTAATAAATAATAACTATCATCTCGTCCAATGCATCACCCATCCTGCACACTATTACTCTGTTGCAAGTTGGCATGGAAATTGTAGATTCTAAACAGTCTCCCTTTTTCTTTACTTTCCTTTGCTGTCGGAGCTCCGCTAAAAAGGAAGTCTGGTTTGCAATTGTTAGTGGGGGTTTCCAGTTGCAAAACTATTCCTCAAATTCCCTCCACTTGCAACTCCCTACATTTATTCGAGTAAATGGAATTTAATATTCAGCTCGACATTTCCTTGGGAATTCCTTCGAATGCAATTGAGTCCAACACTTTTAAGCATGACCAAACCATTAGAAAGTCCATTACAATGCAATGTTGTCCACATATGTTCTCTTCTACTTCAAGAACTGGTTTCCGGGGAGAATAGTTTGAGTCAAGCCAAAAACCACCTCCCACATAACAAGAAGACCCCGTCAAGCGATTTCAAGTCTGTCAAGACTGTGTTTACGGTCCAAAAAAGTTGTTTGGTGAACCAGAAACCTTTTTCGAATAGCTTCGGCATTCTAAGTACACTCGGCGGCTTTTGGGCTACCCCCAAAGAAAAGCCAGAAAATGGCAAGAAGAAATGGGGTTTGAGTTAAGAAAGAAATCAGTAACGATCAGCAATCATAAATTTCCCAAGGCCTCCCCAAATTCGAATAATTTTTTCCGGGGCATATGGCTGGGGCAGTTTCAGGTTCAATCTGAAACAGCAGATAAGAGAACGGACCAAAAGACCCTGGTATTATTCCCTAGGAAGCTTTTACGCGCGCTCGCCTTGCCTTTCCTGTTGGCACTCGCTACGACAAGCCCGGCCAGAAATTTGCCATCCTTCCTTGTCAATTGCTCGATTTCAAGTGAACGGAGAAGTGTGTTGGGAGCGCAGTGGCAGCTATCCTGGGACGAATCGAACAAAAACAAGGCAATGTCAAAGTCGAAATCCCGTCTTATGTTTCTCTTTTTTCTTCCCTAAGCGTCCTAAATGTGCAGACCTCGATGTCGACACACACAAAGAAGCCTTATTGTTCCAGTTTGTTTCCTTGCATGCGACAGACATACACACATCGATGCACGAGGGCAGCAGACTTGCAGCCAAAGTTCTTCCTTCCCTTTTCTTCTCCCCCTCCGCTCGTTTCTCTCATCTCTTTCGCCTGTTCAAGCTCTAAACGAGCCGAGAAGAATGGTCAGGGATTCTTCAATTATCTCTAACGCAGCGACTTTTGGGTGCCAGAGCGATATCACCCGTCCTAATAACAATTTGTGGCCCCCCTTTCCAATCATTTTTCTCCGTGAACCATGTCTGGTTCTAACAAGATAACTCGCACGCCAAGCTCAATACACAGCCTCCCGATTAAAACTTTTACCGCTCAATGAAACTACTCATGACAACGCATCTGCCACGTCGTGTTGGGAGGGAAAATGGCTCAAACGCCGAACCTCTTTCACTCCGAAGGTTGCGACAGGCAACCGAATTGCCGTCACGGTGGCAACAATGACTCCGTGCTACAAGGCGATATTTAGTGTAAGGGACTTGACGTTTGTAAGGAAGAGTACAGCAGCTCTCTTATCCGGTCGGTACAGATATTGACCCTACACCAGATACACAAAATCTAATTCGATAGTTTTTAAAGCACCAGATCATTTAACGTAAATATTAGTTAAAATATAACAACAATTGTTACATACAGTGTGGGACCTCTTATCCGGCTGTTAATTATATTGGCCTTGGTCCGAATAACTTGAAAGCCAATAACCCAAGAAAAGGTTAGAGAATAGCAATCGTAGTGGGTAGTGAAGCTTACGACTGTAGAAGAATCTTGCAATAACGAACCTTCTGGGAAGATAAGATTTAAAAAAGGGATGTAAAAAAAATTACATAACCCGGTTTAAGAAATAAATCCATATCGGAAATAAAGAATAAAAATGGCAATTTTGGGCAGTATATAAAACTAAAAAGTAGTGTAGTACAGTTTTGCGTAGTAATATTCCTGAAAATGGATTTATTTGGGTAAATAATCGGTAACTTATCCGACTTTGAAGGTTTTCTTTAATTTTTGTGCAGTTTATTTTTCCATTAACAAAATAACTGATTCATACACCAAGTCTTGTCGAATATATGCTGAAAGCGAGTCTAAATAAGAATATTTTTTATTGCAAACTTACAAAAATAAAACTTTTCCTGCTGAAGTGGTAGCCATATTGAGCAGGTGCGGATGAGAGGGCTTTTATTGCTTTTTAAAAAGCCAAGAATTAAAGAAAGAAAAGGATAAAAAAGACGAAAGACGCTGTAGACCACTGAAAAACATTGGGTCCGGAGGGTTATATTTACCGCTGGCTTTAGATGGGGCGGAAACGTGGCCGGGTGATAATAATTACCATTATTAGGGGACTGAGGATGAGAAAAACTGACGGCAGAAGGCTGAAGAGATTGCCTAAAGAGCGACGTAGCATGGGAGGAATCCGTGGCATTTGAAAATTACAACAAAAAGTGGAAACCGGCAACTTGATTGTGCCCTCTTTCCATGCCGAGAGCTCCAACTCCTTAACTATGTCCTGTAATGCACTGTACAGGTCCTTAACTATGTACTGTACTTTCAGTACAAGGACAAGATACTCGTGCATGTTCGGTTTTCCACCGTACACGGGAACTCGAAGCACTCGCCAAGTCATGACTTGACTTGTAGGCCTAGCTTTGCCGATAACATTTCCTGAAACTGGTCACGACCACGAGATAAGCTCGCTAATGCTTTTTGTGTGGCTTACAGCGTCTGTATTTAGTTTTTCTGAGTACTGTTTACATGGTTCTGCCGTGGATTAGTCATTGTCCGCTGGACGTTGGAGACGGCGTAGGTCAACTTTGATTAATACAAGGTCAGGTTAGCTACACACACACGAGGAAGAATGGTGTTAGGGAGAGATATTGATCTCCAGGAGAAAAGTATACAGGCAATGAGGAGGATCACAGCAGTTCTCGATGAGTGAGCAAAAATGTCAGCCCAAGTAGCCTACGTATCAGTCACCGGGGGCTTTTCACAAGAATTCCTCAATAATACACCAAAAGATGCATTTTGCCTTATTGCTAGTTCTGAAAAGCTGTACGTAATCCAATACACAATCATTTTTTTTTCTTTCCTTTATTTGAGAAGTAAAAGCCCTGAAGTTCGCTGACGAAGATCAAAGGGAATTCACGATCTCGTCTGGGGTATGAGCAAAGGAAAAGCAAAAAAAAGTACCGGGCGTCAATTTTGTACAACATTCCGTGAGTGTACTGCAACGTGGCAGAGGACAATAGCAACCGCCAGGAAACAATGCCTGCAACGAAGCGAAAACGTTCGAAAGCGAAAGCACCCTAGCTCCCAAACAAAGGAAATTAAATTTGGAAATTCAATGCTACTGTAAGCTGTAACTTTTTAATGCTGTCGGATGTGCGGGTGCCGTGAGGGAGCTTGGCTTTTTACGAAGTAAATGACACAGATCGGTTGGAAAAACATTTCCCAGAAGATGGGCACGTTCGGCTGCCAAAACAACCCAGTCCGAGAAAAGCATGCAAAACTCGGCGAAAACCTCGAACCTTGTCTAATGTAGATACATATGCAAGCGAATAAAATGATCCTTCGTAGTAAAAAGTGTTTCGGACAGACTGTAGTGCCTTTTTTATGATTCTATCGCCGCAAGTTTCAGCAAGCGGCTTGTGCACAATTGGGGAAAGACCCATAAACCCTGAGTCAAATTAAAACGTGCAGAAAAGAGCCCCAAACGGTAGGCTACACTTTTTTATGACGTATCACCCGTCCTCTATTAGAAGGAAAGAAAAAAAAAGGTCTTTTTATTCGCCAGGAATAAATCGAGATAGACCTCCCTGGGATCCCCCACTACCACCACAAAGTTCCAGCGGTTATATACACTTTTATGTGGGGGCCCCATCTCCAAAGGGCCTCCAAGTCCGGCCCACCAGACCCTTCAAGTTCCCTGGCTCTTAACAAGAAAACCCGAGCTCTTGGAAAAAGCCGTTCAATTCATGCACAACATGTTGCCTAGTTAGGGGGTCTTGTTCTGTAATTGCAGGGGGTGGAAATAGCACGTTTCTTTCTTTTATTTCTTTTTAAGTTGAGCCTCCCAGCTCCATCCTCGACAGCAAGCATATAAGCCTCCAATTCTTGTTATACACGCAACAATGAAAAACAAGACAGCTTTAGGGGCCTGGGGGAGGGGCACCCGTGGGTTTTGGGTTGCATGACGAGTCCGAACGTGAAATTTCATTCTTGGCATCCAAATCGTTGCGGGGTAACGACGCTAATCAAGAACCCATTTCAAGCACACATAATTCTCCGTTATCTCGCTTGCAACGAGTTTTAACAGCCTGTCCATAAAATCGTCTCTAGTGGTTGTGTACTTTCGTTTCTGGTGGATAAAACGGGGTTTTTTAATGAGTTAACGCTGTATATTATCCAAGTAAGGAAATGCATTATTACAAACACACGGACGGGATGCAGGCCTAATCTTGATACTGAACATGGGGTTGCGTCTGGGCGATAGCTGTGACGTGAACGAGCTTGGTAATTAAAAAGTGATTACGACTTAAAGGATTACCGACATGCCTGTCTCCATCGACAACTTTTTACTTTATAGCTCTTCAAAGTTTATAGGTACGTCGAACCCAAGGGAATCCTCCACGAAATTTGGAAGTTTGGGGTTAAGAGATGAGAAGCAGAAGAAAACGGAGCTACAACTCTTATGTATGTTCGTAAAAGTTGCGCACCCCGGCGTCGTCGCCATAAACCCATCTCGCAATGACGCGTTCTCATAAAAAGCGCTTGGTTTGGAACCCCCTTTAGCCCGGACAACATTTTTGCATGGCTCTCTTTCGAACTATTGGAATGGCAGAAAGGCCACAAATCTTCTCCAAAGTGTGTTCGATGGAACAAAGTTTTTGGCAACAATTTTGAGTAGAGCAGGAAGAGAGTACGCGAAAAGGTGAGAGTGGAGGGTTTTGGAGGGGATGGTAGGCGTCTCAGAAACAACTTAGGGAGTTTTATATGCATGCCAAATGCAATGCCAAGTTTCTCTGAAGGGGCTATGGCAGTTTGAGGGCATGCGGAACGCATATTTATATTCCTGGGGCTTACAGGAAGAAACACGGAACACGAAGAAGAATGGCTTCATAAATTCCATGGCATGATGTATGGAAATTGGAAAGAAAAATGCAATGCAGGAGCTGGCGAGACGATTCACTTATCTTGTCTTGCATGCTGCAAAGCACGCCTTCCTGCAAACTATTCCAAAAAATTCAAAGTATTAATAATATCGAGACAAGAGAGGTGCTCAGCCGTTTTCTGACTTCTCTGACAAAGACAATTCCCTCATTTCTTCGTCTGCGCCCCTTGTCAAAAGCCTTCCCTTCGGTAATTACGTTTCCATAAAGTATCTGAGCTTGCAACACCGCTATGCTTCCTTCCCAAGATCTAAACGAAACAGCATGAAAGACTATAAATGACACAAGCTTGAGTCGCAGACAATATAGGAAAATTCTAAAAAATTAAGACTGATATGCTTCTGTTGTACGCGCTATTTCATGAATATAAAAAATATTGTAAAGAACAAGTGACACGTAAAAAGCAGGGAAAAGAAACAAAGATTATTACAGAAAGATAGTACGAAAGTTGAGATTACGTTCTACTTTAAGCAAAAGGTATTGTTTTGTTTAAAGTCATCACAAGTACAGTGGAACCCGCTTAATTGCGTAGGCTCAGGACTGGGCTTCCTGTATGAATCTACGCGGAGCATGAAACAACACGGTTGCCTACTCAAATACTAGGAAACACGAAATAACAAGAAATCATTTTTAAATGTTTTTTTTTTCATTTTTTATAGGTAAATTTACTCTTTGATCAAGATCAGCTTTACTGCGATTGATTTTTGTGTTTCTTTGTCTAAAAGCGCTACAATTCCAATTTGCTGATTTAATGATAAACTGGCACACTTTTTCCTCGATATCTTTACATCTTGTTTTACAGCACGATGCTAAGCATGGGTCTAAGGAAACTATGCAGCTCGTTAATGGTGAAAGGTGGTCTGGGCTAAAAGATTACGTTCGAATAATAGTTTATTCTAACCGTGTCTTAGAATCTTGTGGCTTCCGCGTTTCACTCACTGACGTTGCGAATACGTATGAATTAAGCTGGAGGTCATTACTGTAGTTAAATGCCCAACGGAACTTGAAAAAAATATGAATGTCGGCAGTTTATGTGACTAGGCGATATGAAATACAGCTATCTCTGCTGAATTAAATAAGAATAAAACGGGACCGTAAGCTTAGCATGATCTAAGTTCTGAAATTATGCGATATGAAACAAGTGGGTTACACTCCACCTGAAAACTTTACAGAAGTTTCCAAATAGTGTGTAAGTAATAGAAAATACTTAAACTTAGCCAGTTTCATATAAGGCTTGAAGACAATCTTTGATAAGAACTAGCCAAAAAGCGTTGTAGAGAAAAACAAAGTTTCTTTTGATGTAGATGGCGTCAAAAATCTGTTGTAAGCAAAGCATTGCCGCTGTTGCGCGTAACCAAAGTAGTTAGGTAATATTTATAATTGCTATCTATAGTAATCAATATAATTGATATTAATCGGCAGACAGTGACACAGCAAATCAATGACATGCCTGACGTAGGTAATTCAATGATTGAAAATACATTTGGCCAATGTCATCTTTAAGGACAAGGCGCATGTTGAAACTGTCGGGCTATGAGGAAAAACTGGACAAGGAAGAGCATCAATTTTGATAATAATTCACCCTTATTCTTCGTTTGCAGCAAACACACAATAGATTTCCTGAAAGCAAGACTTTCCTGACAGTGACTATAAGTTTTGAGTACTTTGTACGATAAATGAACGACAACCTTTGCTAAGTACAAAATGTACGTTTTTCATTACTTTCCTTGTATCCTCCCAAGTTCGACGTTGAACGGTTTACGTTTGATTTGACACTGAATGCAAGCTTTGACTCGTTTTTTAATTCTTTGCTTGATTGCTTACTTGTCAAATACCGGGCTAGTAACCGTTACATGATGATAGTAATAAAAGTCAAGCTCGTAATTACCCTTTCCTATTCTCGTTCCGTTCTAGGAAATCATCCCGAAACGCTAGAGGTTTGCGTGCAAAGCCACAGAGGAAATTATTAATTTCCTATACGACAGACCAGAGAACATACACCACCCAATGTCCCATTCCCTGTTTACACCTATTATTTCATTTGTTCCATGAGTAAAGATATTCTGTCAATGGCCAAGCAGACAAGTTTTCCTATACCATTAGATCCCCATTGCCTTGATCACTAAGGTACTTGGGTAGTCCAACGGAGCCGGGACGTTAAGAAGAAACTTGTGGCTTAATAGGCAAAAAAACGTTGTCGGCATTCCTAAAAGGTCAGAAAAACCTTTGACGAAATGGAAAGTCGAAGCACATCAGTCAATACATGGCTTCGGTCGTTGAGAGGTCACAGGTCGCCCCCATTAGGCTCTCACCCCGCCAACCCTTGTACCCTTTCTGATCTAAGCTCCCTATTAACTTTCATTGCAATCATAAGAGTGCGAAAGAGAAGTTTTGCTCCAAGGGCACAATAACTCGGGGGTCGAGGGTGCGCGGATTCCTCGATGTAGGATTTCCACTGCTTTGACCCCGTGGTAAAACTTGGGCCTGGTCTTGAGGTCGTAAGTCGAAGCTTTTGGCCGAGGCTGGAAGCAATTACTGAGGGGAGGGGGCCAGATTCCTGACGCGAACCCCGCCTTTTTCCATTGACGACACTTCAAGTAGTCATCCGTCTTTGGGAGTGTTAAAAAATGAGGAAAAAAAAAAACGTCGAAGGGTCTTTTTGATTTTACACCCATTTGCCTTTTCCTTTTCATGCTTAGCAATGCATATTCTTTTCGCATTTGCTTCCTCCTACTTAATAAGAGCTGAGGGATAACAAAAGCAAAAGAAGGGGGGAAAAAGGTATTGTTAGGCGACCAGGAAGGAAAGGTTCTAAGCGCCACGAAGGGCTCTTAGGCTGTTAGAGCCGAGCGGTGTGTGCAATGCAATATTCAGCAGGTTGTGCAAATGAGGGAAAGAAGGATAAAAAAGGGGGGAGGGTGGCTCCACCAACCTCCCTAACATCCTTCCTCAAGCCGCTTGGGCCACCGCTCTAGCTTTAATTAGGCCATCCATGCGGCATTCTGACATGCATTTTTCTTTTCAAGCTTCCCTTTCCCCCACCAGACCAGGACTTGATTGGATTGTCAGATGAGATAAAGTTGAAGTTGGAAGTTAAAAATGCTCAAGGCTAGTTCTTCCTTCTCCCCCCCCCCCCCCCACGCCTTTTGACACGGCACTCGTTGTTCGCTCCATTACGAGGAAAGCGGATATTATTGATAGTTCTGCTCGGTGCGTGAAGTAATAAAAGCTTCAAAAGTGGAGGTTTTATGCACGAGCATGGATCATAAGAACGTGGAGTTGAGCGAGAAAGAGATAAGGAGAAGAAAAAAGTTTATCTGGAGCGTTTTTGCATACATTTCTTAGTCCCGCAATTGCAGAACAATAAACGCTTGAAGTTTAGTTAAATATGCATCCATCGTGCGAGGGTTACTTCTCGTAAGTATTTTATGCTAATGGTGCCCATGTTGGGGCTGCAATAAGTTACCAGCGATAGGGCGAAGAGATACAGGGGGACAACAACGACTAGGACGATAATGATGATGATGATGACTGTACTGCAGCTTCAGAAGAATTGAAGGCTGCCCCTACACACAGCTTCCATACGTTGCCTAGGCGACGTGTCATGAAGAACGCAACTTGTATTGGCTGCTTGTTTATAGATTTCAAGACTTTCCAAGTTAAGCTTCAGTTTCTCTTTTATGTATTTCTAGCACATTCATAAAAAGGCCATTAAAACTCGAAGCATAAGTAGATAGAAAACAGCATAAATAAACAGACACGAAACGTGAAGTAAAGCAAAACAGTACGTGCACGCCTAGTTTATTGCGTACGCACTTTAGTGGAATAAGTTTGAAGCCAGCGAATTTACTCAACGGCTCAACGGGTTCTGTAGTAAGAAACCTCGATAATCCGGGTAAGACCCAAACTCATTATCTGCACGTGGCTCAGACACACCAACGTAAACGTCTTTTATGTAATCCCGAGCCACTTATCTGCGCATTCAATCACTGCCAGTCAACACAGACGAGGTCGCAACGGAATAAACAACAATTATACGAGACACCCAACACAGTTAAATGAGCTTTTCTTTTAGAATCGCATTTCCAACCTCTTCGTTCTGCCTCTCAATTTACCTATTGTCAATTCCCTCTATTTTCTTCAAATAGCAACGCATACTGTTTGAAAAATAGCGACAAAAAGGGCAACGCTAAGCTTTTAACAGTCAGAAACGACAAATCCTTGAAAATGCTCTGAGAGCAAAAGTTCGAAATGGCTGTCAAGCAAACAGTTCGTATAAATGTTTCTGTCATTGCCTAATTATCTCTAGTTCCCATTTCTTGCCTACATGCTGCAGAATCTCACTAACTGCACAAAAACATCTTACACGGAAGCTGGATTCAATTCGATTATACTGTGCTGGAAAAATAAACAGGAAAATGCCGATGTCAACGTTCGAGTTTCTCTTTCAATTTCTTTTTTTTTTATTTCTCCTTTTCTTTCATTTACGTTGCTGGGCCATTGCCAAGGTGAGCCAAGGTTAGACTATGACTTTAGTTAATGACAAGGCTGTTATCCACCCTTGCTTGACTAATTGGTAAATCTGACCTTACATACAAAGTACCCGATTTATAATCCTCATAACGACGACCTGTTATCGGTAAAAGGCCGATGATTGGATAAAGAATTCTTAATTTAATTGAGAATTTCTTTGAAAGGGAAACGAGCACTTCTCTGAAGTAAATCCGATAGCACAGCATTGAAAGTTGCAAGTTCTGCGAAGAAACACAAGACTTTGAGTTTCCCCTCTCACAAGCAGTGTTGTATACCTTCATAGCAGCCAGCGTATGTCGAATTGGAGTAGGATCAAGCTAGCGTTTCAGTCATCTGCTTGCAAATCTACCAATTCAGAGCCACGGACATATAAAACTAACCCCTTCCGTACCCTTGGTTCACTTTCTAGCAAGGGGTGCCCGCTCATGTCATCTTTCCTTCTTCCCCAGCTTGCCAAGTTCGTTAATATCATGTACGATCAAAAAGCAGAACTAACCCTCCTGCCCCTGTCACCGCCAAAGTTGACCTAATCTAGCTGAATACGAACATGAATCCATTGTCGTGGCAACGACAAGGAAAACCCAACAGCGGAGCGTACAGCACACAGTACGCTTTTAAACCCTCAACGCTAGGGGATGTCCACGCATAGTCCAGTATTTGAATAGGGTTCACAAAGTGCATCTTAGCCCAGTATCCAGTTTGTAATAATAGCAGTCTCCCCCTAAGAAAAGCTTCCAGCTTGACGAATAAATGATCTTTTGATGGGAAAAGTGAAGTAACGGGAAAGCTGAAACTCGATTTCAGAAAAATTGGAAAAGATGGGTAAAATTTGGCTGTCCAACAATCTGACGTGAACCTCGAATACTATATTGTTAGACTTAATTAAGAATATAAGAAATATTAAAAATAAGCTACTTAAAAATAAGCTATTTAAAATAAGGTAGAAAAATAAACAAGCGAATACCAAAGATAATGACGATGCTTAAAATAAATCATAAATGACGATATCGTATTTCCACATTGTGCGGTACTTTGATGTATTTTTAATCAATAATCGATGAAGCGGATGTCCGGTTCGCCATCCTATCGAACAACATGTTTAGATGTCCTCAGTCAACTCTGAAATCTCAAATTCCATGTAAAATGATACCTTTGGTTGGGGGGTTGTATCATCGGGGTGGTGGATTTCACAGGTGGCAGTTTTAATTAAAGAGGAAACTGCAGTGCTAAGGTTGACGGGCTATGGGGGGGGGGAGTCGTACACGACATTGTTCAAGTGACAAAGACGCATGACAGACACTATGAAGTAATACACAACCCAGCGGCTTTTATCAATTCCGGGCATTGCGCACGCCATCGTCGTTTACTGTCACCGGTTTGCGTTAATGACCTCAGCGCTGGCATCTAGCAAGCGCCATGGCTGTCTTCCTTTCAACATTCCAAACATCCTTGGACAAAGCCTTTCTCCTCCATTAATTCTGCATTTTTTATCGTTTCAATAGCGAGCTTCAAAAACCTGAAGTCTGCATTTAGGGAGTGGAAAGGGGGGAGTTAATGTTGGAAAACGACAGTGAACCATGCAATCAAGCGAGTCAGCACACAGCAGAGGGGCTTGACGTTTCTCCAGAATTCTATTTTTCCATTTGTCAATCAAGATCTTCGTCTCTTAGCGGTCCTCGTTGTCTGAAAAAAAGGTCAAGGAAGAAGAGTGGGGGGTTGTCAAGCCAGCAAAAAAAAAAAAAAAGGTTGCATGCAGGGGCTTTTGGTGGTACAAGGGGGGTTGAGCAATTGCCTATTTCCCCAGAACTGAAGTTTGAAGCCAAGTCTTGTGCCAGCCGAAATATTTCCTGGTGAATAATATACCTCAGCGTCAAACGTCAGTGAATGGAGCGAAAAAGGACCACGACCAGGCAACAAAACACTTCTCGGAAGAGAGGTTTTCGCCAAAACTTTCTAAGTCTTAAAACGCCTGAATCCGGAAGCAACGTTCCGGAACCCCTGGCAAGTTGGCCTTACAAGGAAACTTATCCATGATAAATTGGACCCCAATGCAAAACAAAGATGCATTTTGAATTGCAGGATTTCCCAGGAAGTTCATCCTCTTTATGGTGTAATCTCCCCAATAGGTCTCGAAACAGCCATGGAAGCGGGCTTTATTCAAACACTCGAACCCTGAGTTCCACACATTCGCTCGTGCAAAGCGTACACGTACTGTGCTTAAAAGACTTGTCAATAAAACCAGACCGTACGCTAACTCCGGAGACCCCACACAACCTTTGGCGAAGACTCCGTAACGCACAGCAAACTTGAGCCTGAATTCTGGCAAGTATAATTATTGTCGAGTGCCGCGAAGTTGGCGCGGGCTTGTTGTCTCAGGTCTTGTTGACGATTCCGGAACTTTTGGTGTCTAGGATTAAGGCAATACGTAAGTAAGTAGGGAAGTTTCTTAGCAAAGATGGTGAAATCCAGCCATTAGTTTATTAGTATGAATTTCCCTGTGACCTAAATGGTCGAGGTACCTTTTTTTCTTTACAGGGTGGCAAATATCGGTTTTATCGTGCAGCCTTTCTCCAGGAGAGATTTCTGGGAAGATTCCGGTTTCCAGTCAACAAACTACATAGTCACGAAAATGTTTCTTTTATTATTTTCCCGAAGCAAGGGCTCATCTGCTTGATTGCCTGCTGTCGCTGTTGGGTTCTTCTGCCCAAATAAGCTTTAGATTGCTCAGATCCGTCCCAGGACTTGGTCAGCGACCCTTTTTTCTTTAAATATGCATATCCGATACTTTCCCTTTCAAATGAACAGTCGGGGAATGGGGTAAAAGCGGTAAAAGCCTACGGCTCCGAAGAAAGGAAAACAGGTAAAAGCCAGGAAGTATGCGGGGTTTACCACCGTCTGGTGGCGCTGGCACTTGAAGGAGCCCTCAACAGCTGCAAAGACCCCCAGTTGAAACAGCGCCAGGCTCCAGCCAACAAGTTTCGTGTTGAAAGTGTGCTCAAGAATGCAGAAGTGTTGAAAGCCTACGCGGATAATAACATGTCTGCCTTGCGGATTATTCCAACTTTGTCTAGGTGAAACTAGTTATCGCAACACTGACCAAACTTTTGTTCAGTGTATGGAGTACCCTACGTTACATGTCAAGTGACATCATAACCTCGTGGTCGGTTCTATGGATCAGCGATTACAACAATCGTCGTTGGTACGTTTGACAACTAGTCCAGCATGGCAGCGACGGCGAATAGTAGCGCTTACGGCGTCGCTGGACAACGCTACCCACTGAATTTCGTAAATGAAATGCCTATGGATATTCCCAGCCAACCTTGTCTGTGGTCCAACTTCCCCCTCGCCGTGCCGTCTGTTGCTGTGGTACCACCGCCATTAGCGTTATTCGGTCTCCAAAGCCTGTCGAGTCACGGTCACGTGGCTCACGTTTCTTCTTCCACGACGTCAGCCGCTCCGTTTCACCATCTTCTCCTCGACACCGGCGCGAGCAATTCCAACGCTCATCTCAACTTGCAGCTCCCCCCTTGGCCCCCCATAGAAGGCAACGCAAGTTGCTGGCCAGCGCCAGCACCGTTACCCTCCCTGGTTCCCTTCAGCCGCAGTCAGCCGATGAGCCAGAACGAAACTTTTCCTGCATGGACCTCGTCAAGTACCACTTGGCGGTCCACAGCCTACTCGAACCCAGGCTCGCACTATGCTTCCACTTTGGCTTCCAAGAACGGTTGTTCCCATCTCGCTTTGCCAGCCAGCAACAACGCGCCAAGCATTAGGAAAGTAACACAAGCCAGTGCGAACCCCAAAAGTGCTCGCGGGGGCGCCAAATCACGAAGCGAGAATCGACGGCCAGATCCGCTCTTTGACAACAGAAGTGGCATGGGCAGTGGTCAAGCCAACAAAGATTACTCCACCCCTTTAACAGTGGACTGCAGTGTGGAGTACGATCTGTCACGCGTCACCAGGCCACCACCAGGGGCCCAGCCCTTGTTGATGATTTTGCCCAAAAGTCAGCTTCATCAAACGCGACAGTCTTCATCAAGCTGGCGATTGCCCGCGACACACCACGTGCGGGTGAATCACGCCAACAGCAAGCCCAATCCTCGCGGGGCCAACAAGCCTTTGTCCGGGGAACCACACCTGCAGCCCTCGGCGTGGATGAGGGACCCATATCGCCGTAATAGCACGGGGGAGCGTAGCAAGGTTCCAACCCAACCGCATAATTTGGATACAGGTACCCGGATGGCCTCATCAGCGTGGTGGATACCTCAACACCCCAGTCAGAGTACCCATCTTCCCTCGCACCTGTCCAGTCAGAACAGTGGCGCACCTGTCAGCGGGTCCAGCGTCGATAGTGGACGCGGGACGGATTCTGAACGCAGTCCGACCCTCAGTCATAATGCCATGGCCGCCTGGGGACCTTTATTGGCTGCCGCAGTAGCCCAGAACCAGCACACGACAAGGAGCTGGAATGACTCAACGGCTTGGCGACTGATTTTACCGCTTGCACCCGATTCGGGCTGTTCGTACTCGTCGGCTTCGCCTGCTACAGCTTCTTCCCATTTCCGGACAGCGGAACAGATGACTCATGGCTGTGTCAAGCTACAAGAAAGGCCTCATAACCATGCAGTCTCTGACCCCTGGCTTGCAATAAACCGTCCCAACACCTTGTGGCGGTATTGAACGCTTAGGAATCTGTGATGAACTAACATTTAGGGGATTTTTTTTTTATGGGCTTGGAAGTTCTTTCATTGTATGGTGTTCGAAAAAAGAATCAAGTCGCTTTTTTCGAAATGTTTTTGGTTCTAATTGGGAGTACATTTTTGGCACTTACGTAGAGCAGTTCGAAAAAAATTGGTGTGAGGATTGTCTTTCTGTATGGGAAAAGAACTCGGTAAATTTTTGTAAATAACTGACACGCCCCAGAATCTTCCTTGGGTTCGTTTTGCGAGCTCGCGAACCACGTGTAATTATATGTTTGATGGAATCATGTCATGTAAATAAAAACTTGATGAAGGCTTATTTTCTGCACAATACACGGTTTTATTATGGAAAGAGAGTTTACACTTGATTGGATAGAGCAATCAGCGGTTTGCCAGACGGTCTTTCAAGTCAAGAGGCGAAACACTTCAGCGCAACAATGATTTACAAGCCATTTTCCTTTCGAACGCAGAACACTATGGGACAATGGATACCGGCAAGGAAAGGCATCCATAAGACTTGCACATACAGGATACATAAAACAAAGTAAAAACGCAAATAATTAATATTCATTGTTTACAACGTCTTATCGTAAGGTTCGAATCTGTATTGTCCAGTCCCTTTCCTACTGATAAACCATCAGTTTCTAAACCCTTACAAAGTTAATTGTCTTCTTCTCCTTCCAATCCTTTGTGTCGTCTGTGCAAATAGGCCCTAGCTTTGAAAGTGTACATTAGTAACCGGAAGTATTAAGGGCTTGACTTAACTCCCCTTGTCTTATGAACGAGTCGTATGGGAATTTTTAAAAGTCAATTTAGAAAACGAATGTATATTTGAAAACTTCATTGCTAGTAAAGTTGGATGGGAGATGCATAATTGAACTTTTTCCAACAATTGCAAATTTGCAAGAATGAAAACAATTTTTCGAGTTTCGGACAGAACAGGAAAACTGAAATATCCTCAATTATGCATAGGTCTGTAAGGAAATATATTTTAAACTGATTAAACAGTTTGACGAAGTCAACGTCAAAAGTTAAAAACGGGTTTTAAAAACGCTTCCTTTTTCGTTCTTCCTTTAAAAGTTATAAAATATTTTTTTTTATAACATAGTCCACCAGGCCAAAAAATTGGATGTCTCTAAAGTTTTTTAACCGGAGTTCATTTTTATTCTCCATATTCAAATCATCCAGAACCTTTCGACTCCTCGGCAACAGCCAACTGTTATTAAGCGAGTAAAAAATTGACTATCACAGTAAAACCTCGAATTACTAAAGCTTCTGAGGATCCGAAATTCGCTTTATCGGACGACTGATCACGCACATTCAAATATGTAACAACCTTCTCCACAACACAAGTAGACAACTCGTCATTAGATAACTGAGGTCTACTCATTAGTTATTATCGTTCCAACTAGATTTTCCGCTTTCGGTTTTAGTTATTTAAACAATAAAGTAAATACTGTTTTATTAAATCGTGCGCTTTAATCAATCATACCTACAGGCTATTATATATTAATTTTATTATATATTATTATATGTTAATAATTTTCACTATAGAGAACTTTTTAGAAGTAACCCAAAACGTTGCTTTTATTCAATTCAAGGAAATTAATATTCAGTTCACAGTAATTCCTTAGGTTTTTGAGTTCAGTTCTCGATTTTATCTTGACCCCAACGTGCAGTACTTCGTTCCGTGCTTGCCTACTGCTAGCGTTCCGTATTGAGGGATTTTCATGTGCGTTATCTTTATATGCTTGGCCAGCAGACAGAAACACTTGAGAGTAATGGGAGTGGTTGCTATTGTTAGCCCTCGCAGGCCCCAGCAGCGTTTCCTCCCTCTTGGCTCTAAAAAGTCTTAACAAGCTCACAGAAATTGTCATCCTACAAAACCCAGAATTGCACGTCAACGACAGAGAGTTTTCGTGGGGGGTTGTCACCCAAGAGAATCAAATCCCCCTTTTGGGGCTCTTCTCTTATTCTCTTCTGCCCTTTAGCCTCCCGAGTCGTTCCCATTCAGTGAGCCACGACAAGACGCGAAACAAAGGGTGCCAAGTTCAATGTTAATGGCTGAGCCAGGTCACGCATCCATAACTCCCGACTTGCCAGGAGTGAAATGCAGATTTTATTGTCGGCTTCCCATTTCCTTGCCCAGTTTACGGTACACAACGCAACATTTCTCCCTTTCTTACACAGAAAATGTGTTTGAGCCTGAAAAGGGGAGAAGTAGGGAAAAGGATGTTGCGCTTCTACTTTTTTTTTTATTGTGTTTTATGGCTATTTTGGGAAGTTAAGGACGACTTTAACATGAATTACTTTCTTAGCCATTACATTTTCTGCCTTTACTTTTCAGACAAATGTAACTTTCAAAAACACTCCGTTGGAAAGAAAGCCGGATTTTCCTACCGTTCTTGTTGTGTAAAAGCACGCGAATTTTAGCAGTGACAAACGACTTATTCCCGGTAGAAGACAGAAACCAAGCAGAATTAAACGAGTTGACGTAACCGACGATAAAGCCCGCACAAAAACCATTTCCCTTGCGAGTTCTTCTTGTTTGGCTAGCGAGGAGATGCGGAAAACTTCACAAATCTTGACACAAACTTCAATAGTGGTTGTCAAACTCACTTGGCAGCGAAAGAATTGATGTGTAGCCGACTGTAGAGCTAATCCGTCAACTTTTGGGTCAGTTTCCAATCTCCCGGCGAAAAAGCCGGAAACTTTCCCATATTTGTTTTCCTTTAATATGAAGTAGAACTTTTTTTTAGCTTCATTAGAAATCAGTCATGATAACTCATTTCATTTTGGCGTGCCGGGAGGGACAATTTCAAGAATTTAATGTTTCCTAGAAATGACGTCAAAAATGCAGCTTGACGTCACCTCGCTATTTTTCTGTATATCGCAAGGGCCAACCGGCGTCCGCCAGGAAAGTCAAACTAAGGGCACTTGAGTTTGAGAACTAATTTGCTGATATTGCAGATGTGGTCAAAGTTATGAGAATATCCCAAATGAGTCACTGTTTCAGGTGAAAATATAAATGGGAGCGGGGACAGGTGCAAAAAGCAGAGAAGGAGGAACTTGGAGTTTGTAGTATCAGTCAGGAGTGGGAACTTGGAAATGAGCGAGTCGCAAACAGCAGAAAATATGTGCAGCTTATCCGGGGTGTCATCGTTGAAAGAGCATCGCTTGAAAAAGTGCTCTACGCAAGCTTTTCTTGTCATCCTTATTTTGCTTTCTCATCTCCGTTGCTTGCCAAGACAGCTGCGGATTCCCTGCATTCAAATCACTGACTTGCCGACTATCCAACAATATAAAGCTTCCTTGTGCTTTTAAGTTTAATTTCCCCGTTATCGTCAGCTTTGGCAAGCGTTATGCGCAGGTTTTGGAGCAATAGAGCAACGTTTTTATGTGAAAATCTGCATGACGAGGGAACAGTGGGAATCATTATTTCGGCACATGGAGGAGAGTTCCAAAATTACACGGCCACTCGACATTTGTGTGACGCTAAGGGTCATATTTAGTTTTTTTTTATTTAATTTTTAAGAAGTTTTTTTTTTTCATCTTGCTTGTTTTGCTAGCGTCACGATTAACGTGAACGTTATGTGGGGTGCATTTTTGAAGAGGGAATGACTTGAGGGCAGGACTTGGAGAGCCTTTTAAAAGTTTAAAAGTCCAAACTGGACCTACGACCGGTTTCGAGCAAGGCGAATTAATATGGCTATAACGAAAAAGAAACTAAGTGCACTTTTTTTGTGGTTTTCGCTACCTTTAAAGGGGGCAAAAAACAAGAGACGCGTTCTGAAAGGAACGCTTTGTCAGGCAGCCAACGAATTAGAAGCCACGTAAAGTTTATAGTCATCTGATATACAAATATCAGCTTATCAAAGCTCCAGAAAGTCATTGAGTAAACATAATCAACTTTCCCAACTCCTAAGTTTTCTGCTTTCATGTAGAAAAGCATATCGCGTGAAAAAGTCGCTTAGATTACAAACCTCCCCCACCACCCCCATGCCTTGCTTGCCCCCCCTCTTAACTGAAACCAACCCTGGTAAACACTGTCTAATGCTTCGCAGGCGATACAGCCCCAAAAAAGTTTCCTTGATAGCCTCGACAACCTAAAACCTTCACAAATAAAGCGGAGCCTGCGCTCCAATTCACTCACAGTCAACGTAGTCAAGTTCTCCTTTCACAAAGCTGCCCCACGAGATAAAATTGGATCAAGTTGGTTCTTATGAAAGGCGCATAAACCGGGCATGGAACGGAAAATAACAAGAAAGAAGATAAAACTATTGACATAGTTCGCTATGGCACAATTCGACCCAAAATCATGAATGTGAATTGAAAGTAAATTACTCCTACGATTTACGAAAAACGGCAATTTTCTAGAGTAAACTATTTCGGTAATTTCGATTCCAAGAGTCCCAAAATGGGCAGTACAAGAAGTGACTGAATCCAAACTAAGGCAGACAAAAATGCAAACAATCATGTAAGAATTATTTTTTTCTCAAAACAGTCTTCTAATATTAAGACGGATTTTATACAGAAAAGTAATTCTTAAGTTACGTAAGGTCAAGTTAGTGAATGAAAGTTAGGGTATGTTAAACATAGCAAGAATATTCAACATTCGGTTCAATTTAAAGCCAGTTTGCTCATGTGTCCATTAAATAAAACAAACGGGACTCATATTGCATGAATGATTCTGTTAACGTAAAAAAAAAAAAACTTATAAAACTTGTTATTAAGTATCAGTGTTTGCTATTAAAGCTAGTTCCTAATTCCTTGTTTGGTCTCCGAGACTGAACAATCGATCGAGGCTTACAGTGCCCGAAATAGTTTCACCTTCATTCGATGTTCGACATACTCCGTTCGATGCAGTGTACTCTATTTCGCAGTCCTGTGCTGTACGGAATTAAGACATATATTATATTGAATTAATATATTAACTTAATCGATTTAATATATTAAATCAATATATAATATATGATTTAACAAAAATATGCTGAAAGTCTGTGACGGCATCTAATCCAAATTATATGTGAAATTACAGGTGTTATTCAATCTTCGTGCATGACGGAAGTTGTTTGGACATCGTATATTTTTCGTTTCACTTTCGACGCCACGGGGTACACTTGATAATCTGTCGCAAAGCTGCAAAATATAGAAAAAAAACGCTCTTGGCTAACATGTGTTTCCCTGCTGTCGTTTCCAACCTTCCTGATCCAGTCATGTTTTTGAGAAAAATTCTTCACTTCACGGACTCATTCCACAGCGTGTAAAGTCGCACAGGAAATAGGAGGCGCACATCTAAATAAGCTAAAGAGTCTTTGCAGGATCTGATTACCCAGATCGTATTCCGCTAAAGAGCCAACATGGGAGGGTGGGGTGTCATATTCCATCTCTCTTTACCGCCTTTTCGGAATTTAAGACTCGTTCCTATTATTTCACCTCGTATACGCCAAACACCGTATCGTTAGATAATTTCGGGCGGCTCAGAAACTCAGTACAACTTCCAGAGCCAACGTTGTACCAACAAATCTCAACTTGACGCGGTTATTTCATTCCGGAAAAACACCGCGCAAGTCGAGTCACGTTTTGCATTTGTAAGACAGTGTTCTCCATGGTATAAAATAAGTTGACTCTCAATGAAGTAAAATAAAAGTTAATAATATGTTAATTTCTTCGAAATACGTATTTACTATAATAAATACGCAATTAATAAATATAATAAATACAATATAATAAATAATAAAGAAATAAATATAATATAATAAAGACTCATTAATTCACGAAAAACTCCCAAAAAGTAGGACTCAGCAATAACAAAGAAAATTTCTAAGGTTTCTTTAATTTACTCATAGATTAAATATTCCACAATTCTATAATTTTAACTCGTCTATTGAGTAGGACTCTTCGACCCTACCTGACCTACTTAATACCGCACTGCAATCTGTGCGCAGTTGATCAGTTGAGCTTAATCAAAATTTAGCCATTTGTTCGCATAAACCGAGGTCGTGTCAGCTATGGGGAAGGTAAAAAGCTGCGAACTAGGCATGCCAACGTCAGTAAGGTTTGGGGTTTTTAGTTTTTTTGTGTGTCTATTATGTTGCTCGTTCTTTCTCCCTTGTGTGTGTGTCATGTCCATCGTCTTCTTTCCCTTTTTATTAGTGCTCGTGCTCAGGCACAAACGACCCAAACGACATTCCAATGCAGCACTGTCCTTCAGGAGCCCGATTCTTTTGTGCGGAGGAAGCGTATGCTGGTGTGTGCCGGGTTGCTCTTACCTATTGCTGCTGCGGATGCCGTGCGCCGTGGCTGCATACGCTTTTCATCCCCCCTTTTTCTCTCGTTTTTGGCACCAGCTTTATGTCATTAGACACACTACTAGCACAAAGGCTTCTTTTCTTCTTCGATATCTTCGTTTTCGAGGGGGACAATAAGCACTTGTGCTGCTCCTGGCTCTTTCTTCTGCTTGGGGGAAATGACAAAAATGTTCCCCAAAAAATTGCTAGCCAATTCGGAGAAAAATATTCATATTCATCATCATAAAAAATATCCTTTTCCCTTTTTCGTTTCCCAATAAGCCAGTCTTGAGGAGCTGGTGCCATTCCTTTCGGTCGGAAACAAGCAGAGGTAATAAAAGGCTAGCCTTTTAAGTATGCAAATAAGGTTCCCTGTGCCTGTTTTAGGGAGCGCTTCCATGCGTTTATATAAGCAATTTCACAAGTTTCCCTACTCAGGCATCCCTAATTACTCCTGAAGAAGAGGATTCTTTCCAGAAAAGTAGACCGCATTCGTTCCAGGACTAATTGTCTCATTCCTTCGTGAAAATCCTTCATCAAACATTACTTTGGAAATTGTTACAAACCCCGTTGCTCTCCCCAGAAATGAGACAGAAAGAAAGAAATATAAAAAAGAAAACCCACTAAAGATTGCTCTCTACACACCCGGTATAACATAACAGCCAGCATATGGGTAAGAAGATTGTCGTCACAAAAAACATAGTGATGGAGGAATGAGAAGAGGGAGAAGATGCTCTATGAAAGCGGGAGGCTAGAAAATGCGAGACGAAGACGACCCAAGGAAATAAAACTCGTCATTCACTCATGTCCCTAGAGAAGCCATCAAGATTTTTGCGTTGGGTAAAAATGGGAGTCGTAGGGGCTCGGAAAGGGTGCGAGTAGCGATCTTTTTATGACAGGATCGTTTGTTGCTGAGACCATGACTATGACGACAATGTTTCCGTGGAAATACCCTGATTTTTTTTTTTTTTTTTTTTTTTTTTTGTACATCGAACCTTGCATGTTTTTGTCCAGTTGCGGTATAAATCTTAACCTCTCCAATCCGGTAAAAAAATGTTATTTGACTCCAGACCTGCCGATCTTGGCGCGTTTTTATTGTTGCTGACCAAAAGTACTTTGATCCTCTTGCCCTTCAATCAAAAAACGAAAAATAACCCAAGGTTTTGAATATAGTACACCCTATTAGTTGCTTCTTCAGCAGTAAGCGAGAAAAGGGGAAAATGCCGCACAACAACAAAGAATTCTCGGAACGACCATTTGTCATTAAAAAAAAACGAGGAAAAAAATAAAAAAAAATAAAAAGAAAAAAGTGGGGAAAAGGTTACAGCGTTTTGGGCCTCGAAATCCTTTGCAAATTGCCTCACATGGGCTACTGGTTCAAAAAGTGCCGGGGACTGCAGTAATGAGAATGTGGGTAGTAGTCGAAGAAGGAGGAATTGAGCAACCTCTCTTGAGAAAACACGAGAAGTGGTACACATGCAAATGGACCAGACCGAAGGAGCTTTTCCAGCTTTTCATGATTTGTGCCTCCGTCCAACTTATTGTCATGCCAAGCCAACCCCTTTCTAGCCAACCTAGTACGCTGTGCATATAGGGTTGGAAGGTACGTGCACTTTCACGCTATGGCGCTTCCCAACCCAAGTTGGCTCATGGCAGTGTACACAGAATCAATGGAAACTTCTTCACTGTCATGCTTTGCTTCGCATAGCTGAAATTCAAGTTTATTTGCATTGCATTTCCTTGAATTCATACTCCGAAACTGACGCAAATGCACCTTAATTTCCAAGTCACTATTTCACTATATTATTGTGTTATTTTTTAATTTTATATTCTATTTTTCATTCCAAATCTTAGAAGTATTTTTATATTATTTATGAGATTATTTTTATTTAATCCTAAGCTCGCGGCAACTGGAAGTTAATACGATAGATCTTCTTTGGGTTATGCATTCGTAAACTTCATCGGTAAGTCGAGCTACATTTTCAGGCATGTTTTTCTCCAGCTTTATGAAAATTCTGATAGTACGGACGTTGTCTAGGATCGTTGAACTCTTAAACATTGTTAGAGAGAAACGTTCAGAACACACGCACTGCGTCCTGTAAAACGTTTTCTTGTTCATGTCATTGAAGTCAGTTGTCCATATTTACTCGCTCTTCATGCATTGTAAAAACACTTGCATGCTACCATACAGGAACTCTGCGAGCTTCTATTCTTTCCGCGTGTAGTTCTATTAATTTCATTCGACCATTTCTTTTCAAGGGGAGATAACTAAAGTGAACGAAAAGTAACAGGCAAGAGCTATTACTTTTAATACAACGTATGCGGTTGTGCAATAATAAAAAAGAGATTATGGACTTAGCTTTCAAAAGAAATTCGATTATGACTCCTCCCACCTTCAACTCCATTCAATTTCGTTTCCGTGACAAAAACGCATTCACGTATGGACAACGAACAATCTGTACTTCTTGCGTGGTACCGAAGAAAGGATACTGAGAGTTTTGTTTGTAAACGCAAGAGTTGTTCATAACACATGCAATTTTCAGTTTCAAAGAACGAAGCGCACCGTTTTCGTTGCGAGGTATAGCATCAGTCTTTGATACCTTATGAATTTCATTTCGCAGTGAATTCGTAAACCGGCGTTCGTTCTATGCATGTTTAACCTTTTGCGAGGCCTTTTCGTTCATGCAAGCACAGTGAATCTCGAAGGTCAAATTAATATGTAACACACAAGAAAGGTAGTCTACAAGCTTTCTATGTAACAGAAGAGTAACACTCGGGAAGATGAACATAATATAAAAATTTAATTTATATATAAGAATTCCATTTACATTCGCCTTCCATTTGCATACATACCTTCAAAAACACTGCTAAAAGAAGGTGTAAAGGCTATCTTCTTCACATGACAAGCTAATCGTTTCACAACTATTTACATGTCATGATGGTGAACGATTTTACGAAGTTCGAACGTTTTTGCAAAACGTTATTACAGGCGCTGGTAATCGTTTTTCAATAACAGGGCATTAATGGCACATACTTTTTGCATAGAAAATCAATTTTTGCAAAGAAATCTCGCGATTCACCCAAATTATCGTAACTTTTCAAGGTAGCATAATGAAAACAAGCCACTTTTGTTTGTGACAAAGCAATTGTCTTACATCGCCATCTCGCAGAGCGCGTTTTCAATGTGTCAATTGCCGTTACGTAAAAAAGGCACCAAATTCAAACCTTCTGAGCGCCATATGGTTCTTGCACCTGTTTTTTTCTGTGGTTACTAGAACAAACAAATGTGGCATGCAAGGAAACATTGATTTCTTTTTGCATAATAAGAAATCGTAGGTCGTACTTTATATGAACCAATGGATTTCCTGGAATTTAAAGGTTGCTGAACGATGTTCGTAATTCTTTACACCTGTTCTGCGGAAAGAAGTAAATCACCGATGTGTTCTTATAGATTAAAAAGAAAAGTAAACACATCTTACGTATTGCCGCTTTACGATAAAGTCCACGTAATTCCAAGGACTCAGCAAAAAATAGCGGTTTTTCTTTAAAAAATATTGTTACAATTTTTAATACCTTAAAATGTTTCCTTTTGTACATTCCTTAATTTTCTCTCATTGATTAATTAGATATCAAAATTGTTGACTCCCAAAAAAATCCACATCATGAAAATGGAAGGTACTAAAATTAAGATTTGAATTCTGCAAAATTTGAACGAAATTCCAGCTGCCGTTTCTTTTTCATAATAGTTGAGGACACGGCAAACACGCACCTCCAAATCTCACGCACAGTGTGTTTCCATTCTTGTCAGTTACGCGAGCCTTTATTCATGATGGAAGCGAGCGATTATAAACGCTTTACCCATAACGAGGCCTTCATTCAACCTTTTCAACGTTCAGTGCTGCCAAGTTCTCGTAAGCGCTAATTGTTAGAATATTCAAAGCTGTCCAAAACGAACCTTCCCCTAAATGGCATAACCTTTCTATTGACGTGTGTTAGTCCCGTAGGCTGTCATTTGCAAATCACAGGGTATGTGCATAGCCTTGGCCCGCCTAATTTCATGTTCCATCTGGTCACTAAGTCATCTTTTATTCAAAGCCGCATCTTCAGATCACTTCCCTTCGTTACCTTCTTTGGGAACCTAACTTATTTTTTGAAGGTTTTTCAAGAAATTTAATGTCACGTTCGTGTTCCTTAATTACCGCATTGAAAACTTGCAAGCCTTTCAACTTTCAGTCTTTCTTTCTCCAAAAAGAACAGCATGACGTAGCAGACTACATTAAAAGCACATTTATTCCTACAGTATAAACCATCTCTAACTACCATTGTGCCTGTACGATGTCCATCTGCGGAAAAATCAATCTACGGACCGAAAATTCGTAAACCATTAACAGTGGCCATAAAAACGTCTTACAGCTCCTAACTCCGCGTTAAGTAACGTTTCTGAAGTCGATAGATACAAGTTTTGGTTACTGCTGTTTTCCGGTGCTGTTCGTGAGAAGGAAATTCTTCATCGCTCCTACTACAGAAACCGACGAACTTCGAAGCAGAAATGGTTATAGTTGTCCGCTGTACTCAACCCGATATGAAATATATAAAAAAGAACACGTCATGTCTAGCTGCTGCCATTGATGTTGGCGACACATTTCGATATCCGCCGTGTAATATGATCCTGCTTGCATAGATATACCTACGGTATATGACTGCAATGCTGAAGGGGTGACGCCTGCAGCAATAAAAGTCGTAAGAAAAAAAAGCAAGAACGGACGGGGCCCCGAGGGAGTCATTTCATGTTGCCTATTTCCATCGTCATCACAGTCATCGTCACGATAATCATAATGCCACAAAAGCTTTTGGCACCATAAATGCTTGATGGGCTTACTGAATCTTTCCCCAGAAAGTTTCCTGTCCACGTATGCCATGGTTTTTCAATGTAATGAAAATATTACTTACCAAGAATATTTCTTTCCCGGAAAAAATAGCTACTTGTCTGGAATATTCCACTTAATACTTAATTTGATAATTTAATTAAAACTTCACAGGAGAGGGTTTCTTACCCGCCCAACCAGATGGTCATCCACTTTGAGGCCCGTCTTCATTGAAGTAGAATGTTCCGTGTCAGAGTTATCAGCAAAGAAATTCACCATGTAAAATTAGGCAATTAGGGTAATTTAATTAGTCCCGTGCGCTATGATTAAGCTTTTACGACTCTACAATGTTCTTTATGAGCCATAACCGGCTTCCGGTTGATGATATGGCGGGAATTTTGAGATTTAACTCAATTCATGCTTATACTTTATGACCACGATAGGGTTGACCTTAAATATCTTTCGGGTTTTGAAAAGGCATTTCGCTTTTTTGTGTGTACCAAGTGCTCAAAGGCAACGTTAAGAGGCTTAGCATGTCTTTGAAGCTGGACGACCGATCCAGCTACAAAAAGACGGGAAAATCCACGAACATTGACGCTCGACTGATCGTAGTGTATGGCCAGCAAGGTAGGGGCGTGGCTTCCTAGGAACCGCTGCGCCAGCTTATTCTGCATGAGTTCGCAATTCTCACACCAGACTCTTCTTTTTTGGTGCCTTTGCCGGCTTCTGGGAGCTATTTTCCCCCCTTTTTTATACATTGGGCTGTTTTTCATTCTTGGGGTTATTCCTTGGCCCTGCACAAAGGGCACCCGAGCCGTCCGACAGCGCAGCAGGACTTATCGAGCTCCTTTTCTTCGCCATTGTTGCTATAAGGAAGCAATTGAGCTATTACCGTAAAACGAAGCCTTTTTACTAGACCACGACAATAAAAATTTTCGGTCTATGGGCCTGCAAAGTTTCTCCCCTTTCATCCACCCTTTACAACAATGAGTACGCCTTGAAAGAAGACAGGTGATCAAGCGGCTTTCCGCGGAACGTCCATTTCTCTTTCACCCAAAAAGCCGGGCAAGCCCCTTTTTTCTTTACTAACACCATCTTTACATGTGCTGATGTATTCATAGCCAGTTTTTCCGAGCCCCGGACTCTGTGTAATTGATCCTGACGAGAGATAAAACTTCGCTGCACCCTTCACATGGCGCTTGGAATGCAAGCCAAACGGAAAACGAGGATCCGTTTCATACTAGTTAACAGGCTCTCATTTCGAGCTTTGTTGTAAAGAGTAAAAAGGTTTGGTTGCCGTAGACAGCGTAGGTATCGATTGTAGATGAATGATCCTCTGGTATTTTTCAAACAGACACTGTAAGAAACTGGAATGAATAAAAATAAAAAATAAATAAACAAAAGTCTAACGTGTAGCCTTTAGTTCGCACTGACATAACTACTTGACCTGGACCCTGACCAGGCTTAGTGCTTCGCAGTGCACAAGGTTGGTTCAAGTTATCAGATAACCCCTCTGCACTTGATCAGGGGAGGAAAGACGGACTGTCGTCTCAAATATTGACCGTGCACAGGCTGATATTTCAGACTTGGGGCAAGTTTTCCTTTCCCAGGTCACCTACAAGCCAAACTGAAATATGAGTTGCCACTCAATTTTCTATGCAAATTTAAGACTTCTCCAAGAATTCCTTTCAGCGTTTATTACGTGTCCAGTATTGTACACTTCACATCCCATTGTTACCTACAAGTTCTTACTGGGAAAAAAATGAGCTGGCCAAGGTCAGTAACAATGGTTTGGGGTTTGACCTGAGACAGAGTGGCAACAACCATTTGTAGAACCCTACCCTCAACAATCTTCAAGAAAGTTTTCCAAGAATACTTTGGTGCTTGAAGTTTTTATGACAGATGACGAGTGGCCTTGACCGATAACAACCTTCCCGGTGCTTCCCTTTTTACTCCTGATCTTCATGGAGTGTAGGCTTATGTGGAGCAGCTCGTGCGTCTTCTACCAATTGGTCCCGAGGAGTTCCCACTCAGAAACCATAAAAAAGTCGCGGAATCGCTGACATCGTTCATGTCACGATTCTTTCACACGGGCCGGAAATGGAGGCAGCCTTAACGTCGGATTCCCAAAAGTCTTCTTAAAACAAACAACACAGTTTTTTTTCCATTAAAAGGCGCTGAGAATAACAATAAATGTAATGTTTAAATCAGGTAAATTATTTGTTACGAGAGAAGATTCTTGGGAGGTCAATAAAGAACCTTGTCTGGTTCAATAAGAAATTATGTTCCCTTTGAGGTTTGCCAAACTGTTAGCTCGAATAGTTGAAAATATCCCTTCGCCAGACACCAAGAATTTGTATCTGAATGCAAACGCATTATTCTTGGCTTGGAATTCAGTTTATAACAGCTCTTGTGAATTTCGGCTAAGCTACATGGAAACGTACTCCTCAGGTTTGGTCTTTGTTTCCGTTCTTCTTGTGCTAGTTCTTGACAGTTTACTACCGAGACTTCACTGCTAACACATTATTTTTCATTTCAAGCGCACGGTAAGCACCCATTCGCAGAAGTGTGCCCCTGACACACCTAAATCGCGGAAAACGGTAGCGATGTCACGGAACTGCCCGCGTTGTAACGTCTACCCTGCTATTGTCATATTGTAACACTTATATGCAAGCTTATCAAGAACTGTTAAAACGGCGAAAAAAGCAAGACAAACATACGCAGTAGTAAAAAACTTGGAAATGTGTTATTTTTCATGTATTTAAAATCCAGACGGAATTACAAAGTAAAGCAGCCTTCTTCAGTGTGTAAATGGGATCGAAAACTTTTTTTTTTTAAAAAAAAAAGGAATTCGTGACTCATAGGCACATATTTGTCACAAAGTTATCGAGAGAAGTTGGGATTTTTTGTAACAAAGAAGATACGAAAGATACGGAAATCTTTCCTTTGAATTATACAACACAGAGGCTATTTACTTAGCTTCATTTTTTCCTAAGGAACTTTGCTCTGTTAGATTGGATGGTAGGAGATTGGCGAGGGTCGCAATTAAGGGTCTGGAATCCTTTGAAAAGAAAAGCGAAAACCTGTGGGCCTTAACCTAGTGGCGTTTGGGTTGTGTACAAGATAAATGTAATTGTAGCATGTGGAAGCCCTGCAGAATTCCCAGGAAAAAGGGCACCTTGAATTTTCAGACAAACATGATGGTGGAGTGGGCCACAAAAGAGGATAATAAAGCATGGTTTTTCCTAATCATGAGCGCAGAACCTCAACCAAAAACCAGAAGAGCTTCCATACTCCCGCTTTGGGGGGTTTCTGGCTAGCTTTTATAGAAATTTACACACTAGAGCGTGGGAGCGCGACCAATTCCCACACCAACCTCAAGAAAGTGATAAGCGCAAAGAAAATTGTCGCCTTGCAAACAATAGTAAAAAAAAGGGAAAAAAGAAAGTAAACTGGGTCAACGGGTATGAAAGATTGCCACAAGAGTCATTAGAGTCATTAAGACCTCCACCGTACACGTCCAAAGTTGCGAGCTTTATTTACAAGTTTAATGGCTTGGAATTCACTCATGCCGGACTTGACTGGTTCGTAATCTATGGAGTACTAGGCAGAATAATCGCTTGTACCGTACACGGACGTCAAAAGCCAAACTTTGCTGAACAAAAAAAAACTCCGGGTAGCGACACAAGAACAATAAGAGAGACCTTTTGACTTTTATTGATCTTTACGTTAACGTTATAGACCGGGGTCCCTTTCTTTGTCTCGCCGGTTTTCAGCCTCCCAGCTGCCGGGATTGCTTTAAAGAAAAGCGCACAAAAATATAGAAAAAAAAAAGAATGGGTACTTCAATTGCCAACCGAACTTCTCATGAAAACAGAAACAATATTATCATAAGAATTCAGCTCACATCACCGGGAACGCCCTGTTTTTATTCCAGTCTTGTTTCCGTTTGGCGGTAAAGCAAATGTTAGTCTACCATCAAGATTTTCAGACTTGTGCCAGACATAATGAATTATGTGGGTTTGTGCAAAAAAAGGGAAAAGAGAAAAAAAAAAATGAAAGAGAAATGCGAAATTGTCTAAAAAGCTTCAAAGCGCCTGCTGTGGAACTATTATCAAGTCACGGCGAGGAAGACGAATTGTGCTGTGTACGTATTTTAAACATTATAAGCACCCTTGGTATCGGCCCTAGGGCTCCAGCTCTAACATTGCTCATTGTTGTTGCTGGCTTAAAAGGGCCACCGAGGGAAAAGCAGCCATTAGTAGAGGAAGCCAAATTATCGTTTCGTTTCAACTCCACTTTAATCTACTGGAAATGCCCCAGCAAAGTTGGTTTTCATTGTTGAGAAAGGTTAAAACTTTATTGCTCCCATACTTTCCCGTGTTGCTTTTGTGATAATAGAATAAAAGGCGAAGATGTGCGGAAGGAGTACGAATGCCAAGTTCTGAAAGGGAAGTAACACACGGAGTTAGAATTTGTTGGTGTTTTTTTCGTTTGAGGGTGAGACAACATTACCAAATAATCCCCATTCAACATCCGTCAGGAACATCGTCATCAACAACGACCTTTCAAACAAGACACTGTTTGTCAGTACGGGGTTCAAGCAGCGTAGATCTCATTGAAGTTTCGTCGCAGAACTTCTCCATTAAGAAGGTGGTCTAAATTCCTATCACTTGCATCCGCTTTGCTTCTTTCTAATCTCGCACGTCTAGGTAAACAACCCTCTCTTGAATAGTCCGAGTTATCGCTTGAACATGAGCGTGTCAACAGACAAAAAAGTCTTATCCAACACGACACGGAAAGTGATAGTCAACCTAATGAATGCAACTTAAGTGTCATTACTGTCACGTGTCAGACTTCTATTAACAGAAAAAGCATGAAAAAATAATAATTTACCTGTAAGAAGTTCCCAAAATACTGCACAAACAAACCTGCTAATGTTAACTGCACGCCACCTGTGACTCAAATTTAGAGCTGCGGGTCAAAAGCGCCGGGAGTGGGACGCGCTCGCGTTACTACCGTGGCATTAGGTATGGAGGATTTTGTTTGGGTCGTTTTTATTGAGAAGTAGTTCCACAGAATGGAAAGATGAATTGGAAAGATAAGACGCTTGCAAACTCGAGACACTAGTTGTCTAAGACAAAAGAGACCCCAATATTAAAAAAAAGAAACTTTCTTAGTTCAACTTTCTTCGATATAAACTTTTTAAGACTTTTAGCAACGTAATAGAAGTTGCCAATAAGATACGCTATTCCTCTTCTTAATGGACTATTGTTGTAAGCCTTATTTCATTACAACGCCAGCAAACCATGCAACCCGACTAGACATGTTCTTTTTTGTTATTTTCTAATTGTTGAAAGCCAAGTTCGGTGGACTGACCAAGGTGTAACACGTAGAATCATGAAACTAGATTACTGCTTGTTTTTTACAAGTCAAGAAAATTTCAATTTCACGGTGCACGCAGACTGACTGCTCTGCTACCCGGAAAGTTTTTTGCGGAGATAGGATGTCCAGCAGTGAAGTTAAAGTTGAATTTCATTTCTTTTGGAATTTTTGACCACATACTTTCGTGACATATTTAATTATAACCTACGCAAAAAAGCGGGATTGGTCATATGGGCTTGGCGCTATACACTGCGACGTCAGAATTCGGACATCGTCTTACGTGACCAGATGTGTCATACATGTCGCGAAACCCGCAAAGAACAATAGGGCAGTCTATAAAAGTACTCTGACAATTCCTTGTTTTAATACTTGGAACGCGTGGGATGAAAGGTATTTTCACAATATCATCCACTTTAGTACAGTCTCGCTTGGTGGGTGTACTTCGGAAAATCTTGAACCAGAACAATAGGACAAATTCGATATGCACGAAAAGTGACGAGAAAAACGTGTTGCATATGCTGTATCTAACGCCTTACCTACAAAGCTGTTAGTATTTTTGAGAGATTCGAAGCCCGCTTATTTGGTCGCTTTTTTAGTTTTTGCTATTTAGCAAATTCACACTCCACGCGAAAAAAAATGATAATACATAAATGGAAAAGCATAAAAAACAAGGACAAAACACAAATTGTAGTAATATTTCTCCAGATTCAAGTAAAAGTTCTATAAAATCTCCGCTAATAACAAGTCGGGCTCATGCTTCACTGAGCGTTTAGCACGTGTACCTTGTGAACCCTACTCTCTTGGTGTATTCCTTCAGTTACTCACTTTTTGTTACGCTAATTGGTATTATGAATGCGAGCAAGCGAGAAAGGAATGTGTTTACTACTGAAATAAACAAAAAACCGCTTGAAAAGCATTCTAATAATCGAGAACCTGTATTTCGAGTATGAACAAATGGAACGAGAGAAAATCATGGTAAATATATGATAAATACAGTAGACGCTATGTTATTCGTTCAAGTACGGACATGGAATTTATATCAGAGAGCTAAGAAACCGGACAAACCGTTGAACATTATTGAGTAGCAAAATCAATAAATAAGAAAGAGTTTACAATTATAAGTGGACGTTGGACACAATATTATCGACTCCCTCTCATCCGTTAAGTACGGAAAAGGATCCTACACCCGACAACCGAACGCCCGATAGTGAGAAAAAAAAAACTTTCTAAAAGAGCAACTACTGTAATAAAGGGTTAATATTTAGTACATGTACGGATTTGTTTGGTATTTAGTAATTCAGTTTAAAATCACTAACTTTCTGTTTTTAATGAAAACTCTGTAATTCTTTAAATTTGCTGCGAATTCTCACGCAAATAAACACTAATTACTTTTCTGTGTACGCACGTATGGTTAAACTGGTAACCAGTTAAACCGCGTACTGATATGAGGGGAGTTGACTTATCAAACATTTTTATTTAAGTTAGAAGCCAATAGTAATAACGTGTACAGTTTTGTTTACATTCTTGCTGTTTGGGCGAAGACCGCAATTTTTCTGCGAACGTTACACTATTTTTATGCGCGCATATCCGGTTAAACGGGTAACAAGTTAAATAGTATACGGGTCAGAGGGCGACTACCTACTAAACATTTTTTTAAAGTACCAATAGCATGTATGTTTTATCTAAGCTCTTGTTCTTCAAGGAACTCCAGCTATATTTTTGTATAAACGTAACATTAACCGTTTTGACGCGGATACGTTCGGTTAAACCGATAGTAAGTCTAGCCATGCCCGGTAAGTGGAGAATATATCGTTCTGTTGGACCGTTCCGGAAAATTATTGTAATACGGAAATGTCTGAATGCAATAAAATAGTAAACATCTAATAAATTTTTAATTACTTAACAACACGATCTGGTCTTATTCAATCTTAATTGGTCGTATCCTGCACTTTATCGTGTCTCCCGTACTGGGCAAATTAGTGCAAAGCTGGATGAGAGAGTTTTAAATTACTTCTTGCAAGGAGTACTAGCTGCCATCTAGTAATTGAGCTTTTAACTCGTAGCAAGCGGCTACATTTTTATTCAGCATTACTAGATGGCGCAAGCGTCCTGTCGGAACACCAGCGATTTCACATTTTAATGGCCCAGGTCGGTAACGGGAAGGGGGTCGAGGCTTAGTGGTCTTCCCTAGAGAGAACAAGAGAAAGCAAAGTAAGCAATAAGTTGTGTATGTGAAGTAGTAAGGGCGTTGCACAAGAACCCGAGGATTAATCAGTCGCTAATAGGTAGTGGTAGTGCAATCCTCGGCAGTGTCCCGAGACTGCATGATTTTTTGGGAGGTGTTGATATCTTTACCAGCATAATCCCTCGCAGAAAAGTGGCGTCTTCGGACTCTAGTTGACGCAAGAACCAGCTCATTTCCCAACAACTACATGTGATTCCGATTAGAGCCATTTGGCTTAGTTCGCCATACATACCTAATTTCGAACTGTGAAGAAGTCAACATGGTGGGGCCTCATCCCAAAGAGAAAAGAAGGTAAGGAAACCCATACATATCTTGGTCTTTTTATACCCACATTTTCTCTTCAACGTAACTCTGGCCAGGCTTTGTCTGGCCTTCGCTTAGCACGCCTTAGCAAGTGAGAAGCGCGCTAAAACGGCACGCCATCTTGCTGTTTGATTATGTCTTTGACCTTTAAATTAGCTATTTTTTTCCATTTGGACACTTCTACCCCCACACAACCTTACCCCCTGCCAGTCGACCGTGGTTATGAACAAAAGGGGGGCTTGGTACATATACGTAGCATGAATGCAAGAACCAGGGCGGTTCGCGGTATTTTGTATATTTTTCTAGCCGTGGAGATCGAAGGGAAAGCACAAGACTTCCACTTGTTTTATCAAAACGCGTTGCCCGGATGCAGGAGCGCTAAATGACGGCTGTTGCTAAGCGCATATGGACTGTTCATTTGGTATTCCCGTGCACGAGTGGCTTCTTCCCCAAAAATGATACAACCTCGTACATGTTGAGGTTGCTAAAGGCTGGCATTCTTTCTTCGTAATTACTCCATGGGAATTAAAGCCCAACGAGAGACCGAGACAACCTGGAATCCTTTTTTTTATTTAACGTATTTTAATTAGGGTTCTTTTATGCAATAAAAAGGGAGTTTGGTTAGTTATCTTATGTTACGAAGCACCGGGAAAACAACACATGTTGTTATTTATTTCTTGAAAGTTGCAAGCCTCATGAACGAGTTGTTTACGCGTTGCGCGCCAAAGCTCTAGAACCAGCACATAGACATGATAACATGATGTTTTGGCAGTGGTACTCTTTTTTCGTAGAAGGCCAAATTACAAGGGTTGTCCGGCGGTCGTAACTCAGGTTCTCCCTTACGACAATACCCAGGCGTCTAGAAGCCCAGGTACCGAAACGAGTTTAGGAATATTAAGCACAGGTTTGTGCGTCTATGCTAAGCCAAGGAACCCCTAGGTATGGTAGTAGAAGCGCAGATCACATTATGGCGTGCGGTAATACAGTGTGGTACATGGCCCTTGGGACATGTACATGCTGACAAATTCTGGTATGACTTGCTCGCTTTTGCCATCCGGTTGGATCTTGGAAACGCCGGTCGCAATATTTGATTATTGCGCAACAGTAATTTCCGTGCGCCGTAGCCACAGACGAGGAGGGAAACGCCACCCGGTTTCGCGCGCTTTCTGCTGAAAAGCCGCAAAACGTTTTTCCTTAGGAGTTTTGCAATGTTCTCGTTGCTTTAGTAGAGTCTCTGAAAGGCCCCAGATCAGCCAAAGATTACATCACTTGCGATGAGAGGTGGGCTAAGGGCGACTAGAGGCAGTTGTGCCTTATATGTGCGGAGAATATAGTTCGATGTAACTACCGGTGGGATGCCTTATCAGTAATCTGTATGGAAACGCGACTGAGCTAATGCACTCCCCAAAACCATTAGTGTTTATTGCAGTTTAAGTATTTGGATGGATTTATGACTTGCGGCGTGGAAACGTTCGTCCATGCTCCAGTACTTTTCAGCTTACGCGGAAATTTGCAGCGCAGTACTGCACGTAATGTAAGCGGTCGTTTGCTCCCTAAGATTTCATAATCAAGACATCACCGCAACTGAAAATAACTCAATTACATTATGCTACGTAAATCTGACGAAATTATCAAAGATTGGGTAAGGGTCAATGAAAAGCAGTATTGGAATAACAGGACAGACTATGAAAAATTCTGTTTTACAGCCTGTAACGTGACCGCACTTTATGAATATGACAGTGTAAAAATATTACAGTAGATTTAGACAAATCTGGAATTATTAAGACGAATCGGTAAACGATCGTGTTTATATTCAAAACCCGATAAGCCACTGCCGATGTCATACGTTTAAAACAGAATGTTTCCTAACGGACATTTCAAAATTGTACATTCAGACATATTAATGAAATTAAATCGGTCGGGGTCCTAATTTTCAAGAACTTCCTAGATACTTACTATTTTTTTTTTAAGGGAGAAAGACTCAGCAATTTTCCTGGAACAACCTAATCTATTTTTTATGTAGAGTAATACTGTCTTTTCTGTGATAATAACAGTAGTAATGAGGTGTGTCCCAGCTATTTAAATTGTCTATTTCGCTTTACATTTTTAGTAAGCTTTTCTGAGCTAGTGGTAATTCGTTTCGGACTAGAAGCAATTACAGGGAAATCATATAAGAATTATGTGCGTGTATTTGCTAAGGAATATGTAACTTGTCCTAAGTCAACCTTTAGGATCCATAATGAACCCTTATTGCAACTTTCGACCACAAAGTATAGGGTTTAAAGCCAACCATTTATAGCCACATTGCATCTTCAGGTTATGTGGAGTACCTCCCTTTAATGCTACTTCCAAGTTTAAAGTTCGAGATGAGATTTATACGAAATGCCCGTGTAAAGTAAACGACCCTACCCGTGACGTGTTCTCACGAGGATTGAACACGTGACCGTGTTTGCACGTTCCAGCGTTTTTCCGCTCGACACCCCTAGCCCAAGTATCCTGTGAAATAGGCAATGCATTACTGCAACTCATATCTTTGCCCAAGATTGCGCCCTGGAGCCCGTCCAATCGGTCGCAACTTGGCTTTCTATAGTATTTTAAAAGTCTTAAAGCTATATTAAGCCCGTCGTAAAAATAAGGAATTCCCTCGCTTTTTCCACTACCATTTTTCTTTTTTTTTCTATTTTATGTTGCATTGATTGTACTGCGTTGATTCTCAGGTGACTTGTAAATGACTGCGTGTGACAACTGTTGTTTTCAGATGCATGTTAGGGTAAGATCACGAGTGTTAAAGCACACAGGGAAGCCCAGGACCTTGTAAGGGGGTCCTACGCTTACCATTTGCTTCCTAATTTGTTTAGCTAGCGTAGATTGTTATCACATATAGTATGTCGTTGTACATGGAGTAACAGCTATGTAAAAAATCCCGAAATATAGCTGGAAGAGAACTTGGACGGCTTTCTGTCCTTGTCGAATGGGTTCAAATATTGTGACCCTACGCATGGGAGTGGCTTGGTACGTCAAGAGATGCAGCTTTGACAAGCGATTATCTGACTTGGATGTATAAGCTGTAAAATTCGACAAGACTTTTCATATTAGTGTCATGAATTATGTATACAAGAGTCATAACTAAAAAAACCAGCACACATTGATCTTTTTGCCCCTTAATTGGTAGTTCTCGAAAGTGGAGATCGTTTTAGGGCTCCAAGCTGACGTAAGTACAAGCTGGCGTGTTCGCTTTACAAATTACCGTGGTGTACACAGTCGAACCAAGCAGATATTGCGTGAGGGGCATCATTGAACAATTGTTTTTTGGGGATTAAGCATCTACCCCATTGGTTAGTGGCTTTCACTCTGTTGTTAGGTGAGAGGACACCAGAATGATAAAAGTCATGTTAAAACGCGTTCCAGTTCCGCATTGGGTAGCCCAGGAGAATATGAATACAATTTTTGGCGTTTACACCAGAGCCATTAGCGTTTTATGACAGTTGGACTAGTCATACCTTGCCAAAAGCCACGGGTTTCTTAGCAGCATTGATAACGTATTCTACCTTAAGTCAATAAATAAATGTATTCTTCTTGACTCCTTAAAAAAATGCTGAAAAAGCCTTGTGTGAACTAGGAAATGACTGTGCAAGGGACTTTGACCGTAACGTGTTTGCCTCGAAATGGCCTAGCGCCCGTTTGTTTAAAGTAGATTTTTCTTATAGGCAAGGAGAGAGAGCTGTAGATAAAAAAATATTGGCACCGCACCCATTTGGCTTTCTGAGATACTGAAGTCTGTGGTCTGTTCATTTCTTTTCTTTCGTTTTTTCGTAAGTCTATGGCAAAGGTTCTGTTTTTGTTAGACAAGTTTTCTAACTGCTGAAGGCTGAACGTTTCGGGAAGATTTTGTTGTCCGGGTACTGGCTACGAGTTATGCAAATAATGAGATAGCCTTAGCTGCGGTTTCCATATTAGCGTGCTTTATCTTGCCGACCATTAAGATCTACGTGCCAGAACCAAGAGATATATATGTTGCTAGCCTGCTCGCGGGTTCTCACGCCGTGTGTTAGTAAGCCTTTTTTTGCAACTATCAAGACAACGGGTGAAAACAATGTAAATGACCGTGAAAGAGTTTCAAGCGCGCCGAATTTGCATGGTAAACAGTGTGGAGGAATACCCGTATACACGTATTCCGAGCCAAGTAAACGACTTTTAAGGTCCCGGTATACACAACTTTCAGTATCTTTTAAAAACAAGAGACAAGGAACAGAGGTTGAATGAAGTCAAATAGAAATTTGAGATGCAGACACGTTATTACAAAAAGTAAACGTCGGATTTCGTTATCTTTGTACGTTTAAATTTTTAAAAAATCAGAACTAGTTTGCCTGATATTAGTTTTTCCGTGTAATAAAAAAACAGCAAAAGTCAACCCTAATTTAAAGACTTAAGAACAGCTTTTCGAAGAGAAACTCAAACTGGTGCACTAGATGTCTGCAACACCAACATTACTGACAACAGTTTCGTTGATTTTGTAACCATTTTCCCAGCATGGTGTCTGAAAATTCCCATGTTGTTCTCCCGTAAGAGGCTTGTATATTACTGGGGCCTTAATCCTCGCGATTTAGATCAACAGAGACAATTAAACCCATTTTGTCAGGCGTGATAGCTTGAAACGCGAAGGGATATCATCAGTGATAGGGGTGATTGGTTCAGTACTTCTAAGCTCTGTTCGTTTGTATCTTGTCGCAGAAAAAGCTTTCAACGTGCGCTTCCCGCCCAAGTGTCAAGCACGAGGGTACCTTTTTATGCAAGGAGTTATAAACGACTTATCCTAAACATGTATCGGTTATAAATATAACCTACGTAATTCTGTAATGATTTTATAGTCCCAATGGATGTAGTAAAACAAGGCCATTTTATTGTGTACATTTTTATTGCGCAGTCTACCGAACAGCATGGAATTTTCAAATCCCGTTCGGTATCATTGTAAGAGTGTGGATTTAGTAAGAAGTTGTGATTAAAACAGGAAATAAGTACCAAACGCGAGTTTATTGCTTTACATACTTTACACGTTTATAGCGTCAAAGGCCTTAATTGATAAATTTATTAATTAATTGGTATTGAGGCAAAATAAGGATTGCGTGTGAAAAACGAACTAAAAATGCGAAATATTTAATAAATGTCTAAATATTAATAAAAGTCAATAAGTTTTTAAATGTATGATATAAACGTTTTTTAAATTAATTTTCTGGATACTTTACATATGCAGTAATCGGATTAGTCAACCATTTATTTGCCTGCTCTATGGTCTAGTCTCCTGGTAGCCGAATAAGGTGGCTCTTTGCTGCACTTCTAAGGCGAAAAGAGATGCTTGGCGTTAATGACAGCCAACGGCTGCATTTATATTGCCATGTAAACCCATGTCATCGAACAAAAACATTACGAAGTATCGCAGAACTTTCGCGCAGTAATATATTCAGTTTCCAACATGTCCAAACACGACGAAGTTGTGAAAACACGGATTACCTTGTAGCAGTAGTATAATAATTCGTAATAATAAAGTAGCATAATAATTCGTAATATTTCGCTCGGTAACGCTTGTTTCGATGGCATTGGAGACGCATCTAGTGAGTGACCGAAACATAGTTGAACCTTTAGAAAATCCTTTTTCTTGGAAGGAGTGTCAAATTTCTACGAAAACTTTGGAATGTTGCAATATTTCAGTCGCCCGAATTCGTGTTACGGTATGTATTGCATGTACTCCGTGTATCACCCCCAAATCCCATAGGTAGCACTTGGTATTGGTATGGGACATGTATACAGAAAAGATCCGAAGTTTCTGTGGAGTCGATCATCGATAATAAAGACTTTGCGAGACCGTTGTGTCTATTACGTTTTAAAGCTGCCCGCGTTTCGACACTTGGTCCCGTTTGAAGCACGTTGTGACCCGATTTAGCTGCTGGGTGCGAATTATTTCCTAGAATGGGGCGACTTGTGTTGAGTAGTATACCCTGTTGAACCACGTCTTTAGGGACACCGGAGGGATTTGGCTATAAATGAAAGGGCAAGTTTTGATATTGACTCATAGGACTATGGAAAGCACATAGCTATCTTGGCCATCGAGCTTTGTTGTTGCAGTAGAAGGAGTTATTAGCTATCAATGGCCTCCATCAAAAAGCCGTACATGTGAGGTAAACGTGATTGTGAAATGAGGAAAAAGAGAATCCTCATTTGGGCCTTTCTGGGCTTTCGTGAAAAAGAGGGAGGAAGGGAGGGGTAAATCCAAGTGCACATTGCAAGGACGTGGCTACTCTACTCTCAGTTGTTTCTTGAGTCTTCTTCAAGCAAGTGCAAATTATTCCCGAAGCCACAAGCCGCGTGCTACTGAAGACGCCGAAGAATATGGTGGCAAGTGGGACTTTGGGTTATAATACGACTTATACCATTTTATGGTAGGCATCCAACAGTGATAACAGCTAAAAAAGCTTGTGTGTGAGTTTCGTACTCAGAACAACCCTTTGAAAGAATTATTGACGTGTGAAGAGCAACTATTTTTTGACATAAAAATGGTCGTCTCTCTCCTGGTACCATCGGATTGCACAGCCAAACTAGCGTAAGTTCGCCTTAGCTTCGAGAACCCACCGATCAATTAGTCTCCGGGGGGGTAACCATGACAACCATCCTTTCTATTCGTAGTCAACTTGTTGATGGAACCAAACTTCTTTCTCTAATCGAGAGCTTTTTCTATTTATTTTTCAGCTTTTTTTGGCGACGAGAGACAGATGGAGAGAATTGTACTTGATGACTCAGTTCAAAAGTGACAGTTGTAACTCATTCGTATTCACATGCTTATAGGAAAAAAAAGTGTGACCCTGAGAATTTTTCATCGTACCGCAACTTAATACCGCAACTTAATAATTCTTTATTCTTAATGAATTCTTATCCCCCAAGATTCTCATACTCAAGTCATATTACGGGTTAGTCCTCGTATTCACATTCTCTTTACAAAAGTTTGACCGTAGAAGTTCCCCATAATCCATCCGAACTTTTAAACAAGAATTTTTGATTTAGTTCGAAACTTAAATCAGTTTTCCTTTGCAGACTCATTTATACTCCGTTACTAGAAAGGGAGCGAATTTCGGAGTGACATCTTTGCCAAATGCCCTGGCAACAGCTCTTTGGTTAGGTTTTCTGGAACGAAATTTCCTTTTGCTTGGAGAATTTTTATGAAGTCTCGTAAATTTTGCAATATGTTGCCCAAGAGTCGTAAAAGAACTAGGTACGCTTTCGTAACAAGCAATACAGGTGAGGTTCTCCATAACAAGGTATAAAATTTAAATGCTTATTTTTCATCGCCGTTTATGGCGTGGTACGCTTCACATACACAGTATTTGCAGCGGTGATCAAGTGTTTACTGACACTCAAATTTTCTCCGATGACGAGTTTTCCAAGGGTGTGCGTATGCATGTGTGGGAGTGGTACTGGAACAGGTAGGACAAAGGCCTTTGAGTACGTTTCGCAGAAGGTAAATAAACAGGAGCAACTAGCACAATAGCTTTTTTTTCTCGTGACTGCTGTTGACAAATCGCGGTTGCATATAGTGAATTACGATACTAATTAAAGCGTGATTACGATGGCTATATTTCGATTAGTGAAAGCTAAAAAGTTTATCCGCGCAGGAAATTGCTCCCAAGGATTGGCCAACCCCGAAGTTACCCGATCGTGAACTCGGAAACCGAAGAAGGGGTTTTGCACGACTTAACGACCTAAATTTAGTTCATGGCATACTACAGTGCTTCCTAAAAGTCAGGCAATGATCAATAACCACGCCCTTCGAGAATAAAAAGCCTAATTTAGTCACGCTTATACAGAAAATCCATGTTTCTGTGTTGACACCCTCCAACAATCGAATTCGCAAATGAAAGTACGCTCAGAAGGCCATTTCGTTGTTTCGCTATTTGTTATAATTTTTTTGTTCCTTAACTTCTCTAAAAAAAGGACGCGCAAAAAATAAGCTTTTAAAACAAAACTCCTTTATTCAGAGTCTTTTTCGTTGTCGAGCCATTTGGAAGTAAATCCGGCTTGCTCCGTTCACGAGTTTGTGTACAACCTACTTCTCTCCACGGCTTTTGATTTCTCTAATCGAGAGCCATGTTAAGTTCTTATCGCTTGGAAATTGGTTTCTCTCGTGAAGAAAAGCTTTCAATATGTAATTAGATTAAGATGGTATGGGCCCCTAGGAGTTATATAGAACGCCTTGAGGCAAACCGGTTATGGTAAAGTATACTTCCAACTTTGTTGTTTCATTGCCAGAATTCTGTGCCGCGTCTCTCGCTCGCTGTTGTGTCTTACGTCTGCGCTTTTTTTTTGTACGCTGGGATGACTTGCAAGTTACTTAAATCGGATCATAATCAAGACTTGTGTAATTGATTTCGTATGTCAGCCTCAGCGCAAAAAGTCCGATAAAATGTAAAGGGAGAAGGCAAAATGTCAGTTTTCCAAGGCCAATTAAGATAATGTGTGGCTTATTGTGGCCCGAGTGAAAATGCGTCGTATGGGTAGGAAAAGTTGCCAAGCCCCCCCCCCCCCTAGAACTGCCGTGAACTAGAAAAGCCTTGGCAACGTCTCCTGGCAACGCGGCAAATGGGCCTGCATGGCCTTGCCACGTGTAGAACTTCTGGTGATCGAAGTTCACCAACCCCGCCTTTTACCCATCTAGCTCTTCGATACGTTCTATTTTACGAAACGGTGTCCATAGGCCTTCAATAGGCTTCTAGCACAGCCTAGTACTTTCTTTTTTTCCCAACCTTACAGAGTTCTAAAGGGGAGGGGACAAGACGTGGAGGTCAGGTGGTTTTCTCTAGGTTAAACACATAAATCTACGTAACTGGGAAATGGAACTCCTGAAACCAGTTCCACAGCTGTTCATGGCGTTTAAATATGACGCTTTGGCAGACGTCCCAATCATGAGGATGTAATAGACAGGGGGTTTACAAAAAATTTACGGCTTTAAGCTGTTTGTCAACGTTACTTGAAAACGAAAAGCTGTAATAAATAAAATTATTTGAATCTCTTTTTTTAATGTCTTTTAGGAATTCCGAAAAACGAAAAGAAAAATCCCGAGATGCGGCAAGAAGCCGAAGAGGGAAAGAATCGGAGATTTTTGCCGATCTAGCGCATGCCTTGCCTTTACCGTCATCCGTGAGCTCACAATTGGATAAAGCCTCGGTGATGCGCTTAACCATCGCTTACTTGAAAGCGCAAAGCCTACTTGATAATGGTAAGCCCCTTTTATAAAAAGAAAAGCCTAAAGAATATTTTTTTTATAGTAGTTTTTATGTTATGGCCTGTTATTTCGTATCTTACTATTGGCTTTTATTTAAGTATTGGCACCTGATGTAACAACACACGTTATACAATAACTTACGTAATTGAAGTTTTGCTGTATATTTATTATTGTATTTTCGCATTTTTGCCGATTTCTAAAGTTTTGTTTGCTTTTTAAGTTAGTATAGTGCTGGCTAGTGTCAACTAATTGTCACGTGTATCAAGACCCTGTGCACGCGACAAAAGCTTGCAGACGTGCTAGCTTGACCAACAGGTCTGCCGATAACAGTTTTTTCGAATGTGATTTTGTTGCATTTGAGCACTGTAACGAATATTCTAGCTTTTTCAGCCATTTTGTTCGTTTTCCTGTGTCGTACTCGAAATGGCTGGAAAACGTACGTCATTGGGGCCCCAGACATGGTGTGTCCATTTAGAAATGGTGGTGCTTTTAGATTATCGATATTATATTCCACGCAGTTGCGTATCTGTCTAATTGAAAGTCTCAGAAACTAATTTTCGTATTTTCATATCTCTATATGATGCTGTTATAAATTATTTTTACGGTGTACTCTCGAGCAACTTCTCATAGTGCCCATATTTATGCTTGTTTGCCGAATCAGCTATAAGTTAAAGGGCAAGGAATGTACTACCTCTGTTGAATCCGTATAAGGGTGAAGGGCAACGTCCTTTTTATTGACGCAACCTTTCCCATTTTTTACGTAAGATACAGTAACACAGCTTATAGTTGACACAAGATAAGAAGACGAACTTTGTAACAGGAAACGGAAAATTCGGCGATTAGTGTTATTCCTTGAATGGTGGTCGTGATACTTTTATGAGAGTCGTTTTTCTCTACAACGCGCTTTAGAGCAGCTAGGGTTTTAAAAAACGGCAAACCAACCATTCTGTACACTAATAAAAACTTATAGGTTTCATAAAGACCCTCGTTAACGTCGTTTAAAATTAGCTTGCTTTGTACTGTAAGAAATTACCTCAAATGTTATGCTTGTTTGAATTCTGTGCTATCGTAAAACACGCGTAAAAGCCCTGGTGCATTATGTAATCAATTTAATGATACCGCGTCCTATGATTGCAAATAATACCCGTCAAATCTGCATCATCATTGGTCCCTGATTAGAGCTGTAACAAGTGGCCGTGCCTGTTGCTTGCCTTTCTCCAAGAATAACGCTAATTAATGAACCCCTTTGTTTCCGTGACTGCTTTTGCAGTGCCAATCAACGCCAAGGGAGGCTCCGCCCACGAGAATCACGCTGCAGATGCACTGCTTCTGAAAGCCTTGGAAGGCTTCCTTTTGGTGTTATCGCAAGAAGGGGATATCGTATATCTTTCCGAGAACGTCAGCCAGCACTTGGGCCTAGCACAGATCGACTTGATTGGTCAAAGCATTTATGAATTCTCGCATCCCTGCGATCACGACGAGATCAAAGAAGTCTTATCGCTTCGTGTGACGTCGGTGAATAACAACCATCCCAATGCTGCGGCGGTCTCCCTACCCCTTACCACCCCTGAAAGCCGCTCGTTCTTCTTGCGGCTCAAATGCACCCTCACGAGCAAAGGACGCAGTGTCAATCTCAAGTCTGCCACCTACAAAGTAAAAAAAAATATAATAAATACAAATAAAATAAAAAATAATAATAAAAAATAAAATAAAAAAGATAACACAAATAAATCCGAATAAAATGAATACAAAGACTTTACCCACCGAACAGCTAAACACGACATGTATACAGGTGATTCATTGTACCGGGCGGGTGTTAGCGAGTAAAGCGGCCTTGGAAACCCCAGCGGGTCATTTTCTGGTCCTGATTGGCGAACCTATTCCGCATCCCTCCAACATCGAAGTGCCCTTGGATAAGCAAACTTTCCTCACCAAGCACAGCTTGGACATGAAATACACCTACGTCGATGACAAGTAAACTCTTTGACAATGGACAAATAGCTTGCAAAAGATCGAACTTCACGTGACCCTTTTTCTTTTTCGTCCACCGTCTTGCAGGATTGCCAACTTTTTGGGTTACCAGCCAGACGATTTGGAAGGCAAGTCAGCCTACGAATATCATCACAGTGTCGACAACGAGGCGGTCCTGAAAAGTTACAAGACGTTGCTGACCAAGGGCCAAACACAAACTCCGAGCTACCGATTTTTAGCCCGGACTGGCGGTTACGCTTGGGTGCAAACTCAAGCAACTTTGTTGTATGGAGCGCGGGATTCGAAGCCGCAAGCTGTTGTTTGCGTCCATTCAGTGTTGAGGTAAAGTGGGACACTCGTCTATTTTAGTTTGACATTTTTCATGGGGTATTGGGTCTTTCTTGCGACTTGCTTGTTTCAACTTGCAACCTTTTCCTTTCCATACCCTGATACTCTTAAAAGAGACTAGTTTGCCTTTTCATGGAATCTTTTAAGACGATATGGAGTACAGAGAAGATAAAAATCCTCCAACTAACCAGGGAGTGTGTCAGGTAGCGTGCCTTCTCATTCTCGCTGAGTAATCTCCCTGACAAGTTTGACGTATTAATACGGACTTAACCGCAAAAAGGAAGAAGACAAGGTCTAGACTACAGGTAGTTGAAATTGTGCCTTACGAAATTGCGGGACTTTGTGCTCGTCAGGATTTATTCGGCAAAAAACCTTGAATTTTTGCCTCTTTTGAAAACAGATTTGAACAGTGGTTTCCTTTCGTCTTTTGCACCGTGAAAAAAGAAAGAAAACACTTTCGATGAAATGAGGACTTTTGTACATCAAAAAGGAAACCAGAATCTAGGAGAAAAAACTGTTTGCATAAAACATTTGTTTACTTCTTTTAGCAATTCTCCTAGTAGTTTCTTTTATTAGTACGCTTTGTGTTTTTCAGCAATTCTGTTTCGTGATTTCATTTAAGTGGGTTTGTTAGTAACACCTTTGGGAATTTCCTTACTTCTATCTTGTAGTGGTTCTTTTTAATTATTGTAGTATTTTTTCAATAATTGTCTGTTTCATTGGAATAACTGTACGAATTTGCAGAAACAACTGCGAATCCTGGATATTTTCGAAAAATCGTTTGAATTTGGTTTTGCAAAAATAGGGCGGGATTAGTTTGTCCGAGGAATCTGCGTTTTGTTCTGTTGTTGGGAATCCTCATGTTGAAATTGCAAGGTCTATTTTTGGAAGCCACGTGACCGGTTTTTACGAGGAACTGGAGACAGGTCTTGCGAATATAGTGAGCTTTTTTTTTTTTTCTTTTTTTTTTCTTTTTTTTTTGCAACCAGTGCAACGTGCAACCAGTTTTTAGGTTAGAGTTCAGCTACCGGGAGAGCTAATTGTTAATAAGCCTATTTTTCTAACATTTTCGTTCCAGAACAGGTTCTTCGTGGGATATATTAGGCATTGTTTTTGCGTTAAGGAATTCAAGTGAGATATGTGGAGGGCATATACGACTAAAATTGAGCTCAGGGGACGACAAAACAAGGTTATAAACGAACCCTTGGAAAAAATAACAGTAAAGCAAAAGAAGGAGATCAACAACACGAGGGACTGGCGTAGCATAGTTATTGGTCATTTGCCAAAGCCCGTGATTTGCTTAACGAACCGTCGTGCTCGGCTTGTTGGTTTCACCAGGTCGCGTGGGGGACTTTCTTCGAGCTATTTTCAGTCGAGAAGGCAAGCTTGGACTCGGAACTTGTTCTTTACGCCCTTGCTTATCAGCTTCTCGAAAACACCACAAGTTTGTTGTGCGAATTTTTGATCCTTGGCTGCGCGGGTCACCCTAGGAGGGACCAGGCCAATCATACCCTTCACCTACATTGGGCTTTTTCTCCCCCTTTTTTCTCTGTCTCTACCGTAACGTAACCCAAAAGCATTGGGACAAGGACACACCTTTCAGTAATCTTGTGCTTTTCAAACACAGTGGAGTGGAGGCCGAGGACGAGATCCTGTCCGTGAATCAGATGACCGCCAAGGCGGCCGGAACAACACCTGCTGTCAAAACGGAGTTGGGCGCTGTTAGTTGCAAAGCGTCGATCCAGAGTGAAAATCACGTTAAGCCGCTGCGTTCCGTGACGACCAACGGTAAAGTCCAGCGCCAGCCTTTCGCATCTTTGGAAGTGTGCCGCCCTCGTGCTACCACGGCTAACATTTTTGCGCCCCGCACAGCCGAAATGAGTAATGGTTTCTTGATGTTCGACGAAAAGGAAGGCATGACAGGTAATAAAAAATAAAAGGGATTTGTAATTTATAATGGGTAAGGGGTTTTAACAGCATAACATTGAGCAATAGCGGATATTTGAGAAACCCTGATGGGCTTTTCCCCGAAGAGGATCTTTTGTGTGCTTTTAGATAATCTTAAAGTGAACAGTTGGCGAAACGCCTTGAGTTTGCATTTTTCGACGGATCTATGTACAGATCCTTTTTTATTTCTTTTCATACAGCATACGAAGAATAGCGTCAGAAAAGGTTATTTCGTATTGCTCGTGGTGAAATAATGGAAAATTAAATTCAGGGGTCTGTACTTTCACGTGCTTTTGATAAAGTTATCAAGAACGGATTATCAGTTTCAACACGCGATATAACTTTCCGGGAACAGAACACAAAAGGGTTTGGTCCCTTGTCAAGCCAGAAAATATCAGTGCCCAATTGGGATCTAATACAATTTACTGTGATTTTGCTTTACAGAGCTAAAAGAAGAACCCGAAGACCTGACACATTTGGCTCCAGCGGCGGGAGATGCGTGCATACCTCTTGATTTCCCAGCGTTCTTTTCCATGGCCGAATTGTTTGAAGATATCAGCCTGCCAGCAACGCTGGATTGCTTGCCCTTGACTGGTATGGAATTCCCGTTTGAAAGTCAGCAAGACAGCAGTCTAGACGACGAAGAAAGCGAAAAAGACAGTGTCTACTCTGCCACTGCATCCGTTTTCAGAAATGACCCCTTCATTGACAAACCTGGGCCCAGTCCAGGATTGTCCGACTCGGAGTTGGATATCTTGAAGCCCATTTCCACCAAGGTAAACAAAACGTGATTAGATATATTAATGCCAACCAACGCAGAAAGGACAACCTTGTTTGTAAATGCGTGCGTAAATGGGTTCCCCTTTGTTTGTCAACCGTGTAGTTGTACTTCTTTTTTAACATTATTTTCTGTACTTTACGTGTGTATTCGTTAAGATTTTTGTTTACGATTTCTTGTTTAATGAATATTTATTCGTAATTTTTTCTCATTTATCTTACTAAGGAAAATTGTTATTTAGGAAAATAATTCAACCGTATTTAATATGCTCGATTTGTAATTATAGAACGAAGATCCAATGATCGAACCTATTTCGCCGTACTTATCTTCAGCCAGCGAAAAGAGTATATGCCAAGTGGGTTCATACGCCGTACAGCGACAAAACAGTTTGCCGCCAATGGAGTCTTTGGACGATGACGATTTCATGCGCTCGCCGTTCACGGAAGTGGGCAGTCTGGAAACGGAAGATGTTTCTTTGTACAAAGAAGACATGAAAGTGAATCTGAGCCACCAACCTACCATCAAGAAAGAAACTTGCTTCGAAAGCGAGACGACTCTGGTCGACGAATCGATGGAGGAGGAAGACGAATTCGACACCCGAGCTCCTTACATCCCCATGGACGATTGTGAAGACTTACCTCTCTTTGATAGTCCCAAGTTTAATTGGGATATCCCGTTAGAAGATTTTATGGGCAAAGACCAATCGTTTGAAGAGCAAGCCGTGGAAATGCAAGCCACATTGGCTCCCAAGGAAGGACGAAGCTTGGCTCAGCTTCTGCAACAAGAAAGTGCGTCCACAAGTTCAGCCAAGGCGATTAAAGGTATGAGTCATAAAACAGGTCAAGAAACTTGAGATGGAAATGCTTTAACCCCTTTGGATTTTTCTTAACCTTTATCCCAGGTTCTTCTCTGGTATTTAACTCTACCAGCTGGAGACCCAATGGCCTGGAGCCCGTTTTCCCCGAAGTAAATTGTCCGGCGTTGGGGTCAAACCTGGAACGTGCTAATGACTTGGGACCTGTCCGAAAAAATATCGAAAGTCTGAAACGCCCCTTTATCGAAACGGAGATGGAGACCAAGCTCTCGAGCAAGAAACAGAAGATGGGAAGTGACCAATTGACCCAGTCTAACCTGTCTTCGATGACTACTCAGTTGCCAACGGCTGTCGGCACTTTGGAGCAGATGCTGATGTCTGGAGCGTCAAACTCTTCGAGAATCGACGGGAATCGGTCTTCAGGCGAACTGTTCACTGCACTCAGAGATTCTCCCAACGTCAAACACACTATGGCACAAGGAACCAACGCGAAGCGACTGGTTGCCGCAACTACCACAAACTCATATACGTCGCGAGTCAAGCCCGGTATGTCGGCAGGGTGCTTGATGGAAGAAGCCGTGACGAACACCTTTGCTTCGAGTGCGGTACCGACCCCCAAGTTGAACATGACGGGAGGCACAATGGAGGATGTTTGGCGAAGAATGTCGTGCGCACCCAAAACGGGCGCGTCGAACGCACCAGCATCCACAACCACGCTTCAGCAACAGCAGACGTCCATGCCACTCTCTTTAGCCGGAAGGCGAATGAGACCTGCAGACTCCAATAGCGTGCTGCTCAATTTACTGGTCAGTGGAAGTGATACGGTGGCTGGTTATGCTTGTGGGGGCAAAGGTTATTCAAAGCCTATGAGCGGACAGGGTTCTTCTCTCTTGTCTCTAATGCTAGCTGGGTCCAAAGGCACAGGATCAGTCATGCCAGGGGAAACACAACCAACAGAGGCCACAAAAACGAAAAACTCATCGCCCAGTAATTTCTCTTCCTCTCCGTCTTACAGAACCTTTCCGTAGATAGCAGTGCATCTATATTTTTTCTTTATTTGCCTTTTTTTCTTTGTTGGGGTATACAAAAGTTTAACCGAAAAGTTTTTTTGAAGATTTTAACTTCATGGAAGTTCCTATTAGAGTACTAACGCTTTTTACGTGGCTTTTTTTCGCTCCACACTCTTATTTGCGAGTTCCCTAGAAATTAACCTGCGCCGCAAAATCGTAGACCCAAAGACAGTGGATATTAGCACGAATTATGCATTTTCATTCTTTTGTGGGGGGATTTATGAGAAACCAAAAAATAATATGATCTGAATACGCTATACCGGTTCATTTTCTTTCTTTTTTGTTTTGTCATGTATTCGTCAGACTAGTTAGAAAATAAACCAAAGCTTAGGCCCTCAGAACACAGCATCTGTAATGAAAAATACCTATGGCATGAGGAAAACCTGCATGATGGAATGTACTTTGAATCTAAACAAGGATTAAGGTTTTGACAGTCTGTTTGCATGTCTTAGTGTCTTGACTAGAATTTGGGTGTATGTTGAACATGTCCGTGTCCCCCTTAGCGACGTTTAGGAATGGTAGTCTATGTTGAGATGGAAGCCTTCAGTCCAGGTTGAGTAATGCTCTTTATTCATTGTTGTGTACATAGGATGTCAATAAGCTAAGAGAGAAGCCATCATCCAACACTGTTCGTGGTTGTCCATCGGGAATTCCTTTGGCTGCCACTTCATCTGTGAACACGAACAGAGCCAGCTTTAGCCTTATCAGAGAGGAGCAATCCGTATACCCAGCGTTTTATACCAAAAATTTACCTGTTCAGCGCCCATTTCCCGCTTTCCAGTTAAGGCATGATACTACCTTACCTTCAGTCTCTGCGTCACCTGGAGGACCGGACTTGCTCACCATGCTTGAAATGTCCTTATTGGACATGGCAGATACTCGCCCTCATGTACTGTGAACTTCATAACGGAATCTTTGAAAAACAAAAGCCAAGTATATGTGTGCAATCTTACAAATAACGAAGAGGAAGAAACAAAGCTACTCTTCATTAAAACCCCCAGCAACCTGAGTTGTTCCATCGGAAGCTGATCAGGAAAGGAAGAGAGGCTGGGAATAGACATAGACACTGAAAATTTTGTCGATAGCTTGACACTAACGTTGCAGTTTTTTTTATGAGTACCATTTAAGGGGTTCAGACACCTTTGTGTTGTTTTAGCATAGTGTTTGAATATATATTTTTTTCCATTTAAATGTGTAGTTGCGGTTTTTTGGGGAAAAAACATTCAACTCGTCTCAATGGGTATGATTTACGAGTTAACCCTGTAACGACCAGAGTAACAACTTGTAGGATTGAAACCAGGTTAGAACATTTGCACAAGTGCATTATTGCTATTTTTCATCATTCAGTTCGATCACCTACTTTGGAAAGAAAGTATCAAGAAATATGTTTAAGCTTCTGCCCCTCCCCCAAAGAACTGGTGGTTATCTGTATCCCCCGTTAGGTTCTTCTGTTGTCAACATTTCTTGGTATTACACATATACAAAAGGGGACGCTTGTCGCGAATGTGCAAGTTGAGTTGTTAAGCCATATATCCACAGCAGGGTAAAACATTAATCTTTTTCGTCTCATTTGGCTTTTAAAATGTCTATTTGCCCCCTTCCCTGCATCTCTAACGACCAGATATGATTAACAATTGTTGAGCTTTGTTAACCCGCCCCCTCCCCCTTTGTTCGCCTAAAGAGTACAATTGTTTCTGAAATTCACGCAGTGGAACGGGAAATATCAAGACAGAGTAATTGTTGGGACTATTTTACCGACCCATGACCTGTATTTTTAACAACGCATCCCGGATGGAAAAAAAACTGTTGCAGTCGTGAAACCCGGGTTTTTAGAAAAGGTTATTTAGTTTCAACAAAGAGATTATTACAGAAGAATATAGCTTTCTCGTTACACTGTTCGTATATTTTATGGCTTTTTTAGACTGGCAACCTAAGAAATAGATATCTTCCCAGTTTTTCTCTTTTTTGAAAAAGGAAAAGTAGTCTCCAACATACCTTTTTTTCTTTACTGTTTACGGTGCATGGGTGGTAGACAGAAAACGATGTAGATGGTGATAGTTTAGCCAAAAATACACTGATGTACACATGTTATATGTTTGGTCTATTTTCTAAAAAGAGACTAATTATGAAAAGAGAATAAATACAATATTGAACTGATATTCGTAGCTTATTTTTAAGTAATGTATTACGCTCCTGATTACTCTGGTGGTTTCTACTGGTTATACATAGATAGCGAAGTATTTCAGTCACACATAAATAAAGTGCCAGTTTGATTTTCTTTTAGAAATTATATATTCTCATTTCGGATGAAATCCGAGTGTTTCCGCTATTTTTGTCGAGATTCTTCATGCAAAAACGAAGCGCCTATTCATTATTACTGTTCAAAATGTGGAAAGAAACAATGCGTGATTTGCTGGTTAACTTGATTACTTCGAAACAGAAAATTTTTGTTTTTTTTCACTCGCTTCACGAGGTAGATTTTGCAGAATCAAAAGCGCGCTCTTCGTAGTGACTTGCGGGTCAATAGTATTAAAAAAAAAAACGCATGAAGTAGCTTGCGGTAAATATTTGTACGGGATGCCACAACTGAAACACGTGCTCGAAAATACAGCTACCGAAAGTTACTAGAAGTGACAGAACTACTGGTGTTGAACGAAAAGAATTTGAGACAAAAGTACGAAAACTAATAAATTCATTATAAAGGACCCCGTGTGTCACCGGAAGAGAGTTTAAAATCCCTGTTAAAAAGCTGAACGAATGATCAAAGAGCATGGAGAGCTATCAGGGTGTGTTCTAAGATAACCAGTCGGATGAGTAAGTAAAATTGTGACACCAATTTTACAGCAGATTTTTTTCAATTTTACTAATGTATTGGTCATTCAAGGTCTTTCGAAGAGGGCTTCGAAAGTGATGACTTTCGTTCAATAATTGCGGACAGCCAAGATCAAGCGACCTTTTTCATGGATCCTGTCTCCTTCACTTGGAAATCAATAACCAAATTGGCGCCTCTCCCATTAGTATTCGAGTCTTATCAGGAAGAACCTAACTGTGAAGAAAAACGCAGGGAAACGGCTGTAGATGTCGAATGGAAAAAAGAAATGGAAACTTATAATAAAATCCCATCCGACATCGTTGATAAATATGCAAGCGTAATTGTGAAGCCAAAGAAGAAGCCAGAAAAGAAGTCCGAGGCTTTCTTTGCTTGGCGAGAACGTAATTTTGACCAATTTCCTACGTTGTTAACCAAACAAAATAATAAATTTACGTTTTTAATTCTTTGTAGTAGCAAGGGATGGTTACCTGCCTCCGAAGCGTTGTACACCTCCACCACTCAACAATGCCTGGGAACAAAAGCCCGGAAAACAGTTGTTTAAACCTATTTCACGAAGCTTATTGGTTTCATCAGGAGAGCTGAAAGACTTAAGAAAAGCCACGCAAAACGGCTTAAGTACGCTAGAAGACGATGCAGAGAGGCGTAGAAGAAATTATATTAAGATGTTCGGCAACCCCGATATCAGCGGCATTAATGCACACAGGTTTTGGAACACTAGATCAGAACTCGAAGAGCCGTACCATCCTAAGCACGACACTGATGAAGATTGGGACGCTTACATTCCCCAACCTAAGAAACCAGAACCTGTACCGATGAAAAAGTCCGAACACGTGAATATTCCCCCAGGTTTACCACCTTGTTTGCAAATGCTAGCTCTTGAGAAGCAGAAACGGATGGAAAAGCGTAGAGGAAAAGGCGACCCAAGGTCACAGAACTCTTCCGTGACTGAACAGAAATCAGCAAGAACCACTCATTGCAAAAGCTCTCGTGACTTTTCAGCCCAGTTTGACTTCAAATCGGAAGAACCGGTTGCCAGCGTAGTTGAGAATCCTCAGGAGAAACAAAGAGCTTTCGTCCCTTTGGCTGATACCGAATCTTCTCCCGATACAACTTGGAACACTCCCAGGCCTCAAATGAGGCCAGAATCTTTCAATCCGAAGGTTGATCTCCCATCGCATACGCAATTCCTACAGCCTCAGCCTCCATATCCAAGGCCAGACTTGGCCGAGGAAGAATTAATCCTACACTTTGTGAGCAAGAAAATCAGGACATTAATCTAAGTATTAGAAAGTTCTTTGTCATGCCCAAGCATAGCTTTTGTCACAAGCTAGCCAATTGTTCCTTATGTATGAAAGTGATCTCGTAAAGAGCGCTGCTTGCCCCGTGCCCGGTTATCGCCTAAATCTGCCCGCACTTCGGCAATCGACTCAGATGTCACTGTCGCAATCGAACGCCTCTTTGTATTCCCCGTTAGGCATTACGCAAATTTTTCACAGTTTACACAGCAATATTTACTAGGAGTGCACAATATATCAACTGCACCCGTGACACGTCAGTTTCAACACATGTTAGCGTGTCCCGTACCGAGTATGGATTTTGAGCAGGAGTGGCAGTTGTTAATGGCTCGATTAGCCGAATTGTCAGTTGAAGGGAATTCAATAATTTTCGTGTAACAGTGGAATCAATCCTGCATCTTGTTCGTTGCTGTCCGGATAATTTTTTGTTGTTTACACCGTAATAATGAAGGTCGGTAAAGATGATATTTCGTTTGATTAATTGGTGCGTTGTTTACCTGCTATTACCCAAGTGATCTATGCTTTATCCAGAGAGTACTTGTTAAAGTGCCAAAACTGAAACAAAAGTTTGTAGCTCAAAGTTGTAATATGACTTTCTCTTTTGTTAATCTGAAAGACAAACCCAGAATATTACATATTTTTGTCACTGTATGAGCACGGCGCCCAAGTGTTGAAACATTTCTGAAGGTATTAATTTACCATATTTCGCTTCCATTTTATCCAGTAAGGATTTCACAAGCCTTACATCCTAACTTTTCTTGTAGTGCCGTGCACCGTTTAATAACCTTATCCCAGAAAGTGCCAATGAACCATTCTTTACAATTAAGGCCGCCAGGGTCTACCAATCTAGCTGTACCACGCGTCAAACGTAACTTGACATCCACCAATCCCTTTTTGAGTACGAGAACTTTGCAACCCAGGGTACAAGTAGTGCAACACTCATGAGTTCATTTTTGTTCTATTTTTCTCAACAAAAGTTATAGATGGACGGAATCTTCTCGAAAGCTTTTCTCAGTATTGACGATTCTGTGGAAAGGGGACGCCGGGCAGGTACACACTCCCGACAGTCACGGCATGGTAAACCCCTTGGCCGGACCCTCATATCGAAGGCAAATGATCAAAGCGACGGTGTGCTCGCGGAGCTTGTGATCCTTGGATGCCAGGAGGACTGCCTCCGATTTGGAACACGTGATTATTGTTCGACGTGCCACCTGATCCGGATCCTGCAGGTAGTTGTGGGAGCATGTTGTGATTCGAGTACTGGGAATTCTAAAATTAAACAAGGTTTATTGAACAATTTCCGGCAAACCTATTTTATTATTTAGATTCGAAAATAGATTCGGCAAATAAAATAATACTTCTATATGGAGTGAAAAAAAATGTACTATTAGGATTATACGAGATTCGATAAAAGCTATGATTTCGTAAGTGATAATTTATAAAATGCATGCTTATGTATGCATTCATAGGTACAGCAATTGTAAATCCTTACTCGTGACCGCGAGCGAAGTCGCTTTAGGCGCTCAAATTCTTCCATATCGGAATCAGGCAATCGGACATTAAAGTTGGCAAAATAAGGGTGTCGTAGTAGCTGCTCGCAAGTATACCGTTTGGCTGGATCTTTGTCCAGACATTTCTGCGTAAGTAATAGAGCTAGTTTGAGTTAAGAATTTAGGCAAATAATGTTACTTTGAGAAAATCGATGCCGTCTGAAGCAAAATCTCGAGGCATTTTGGCTTCAAGCGTTTCTCGAGTGTCAGGTTCCGGAATGCTTAAGCCAGCGAAGAAATCATTCGCCTTGAAGATTTGCATATGACGCAGTGTCAGATCTCCCAAGGTTTTGCGAATTAAGTAGAGCTGGTCCACGTCAGATTTGCCTGGCCAGAGCGCCTCTCCTCGGACCAATTCAGCGAAAACGCAACCTTCACATCATTCGCTTTTTTAATCAAAGTTTTTCGTTTAAGTGTTTGTGGAAAGTTACCAATAGCCCAAACGTCAACAGGAGCACCGTACTGGGTGTCACCCACGAGTAATTCCGGCGCACGATACCATCTTGTTGCCACATAATCTGTGTAATTCTCACCAGGACCGGCTAGAATTCATCACAATTAGTTGTCTGATGTCGCAAAGTAAAGCTAATCGTACTTAACATGCGTGCGAAACCGAAGTCACATAATTTCACCACTCCATCTTTATTGATTAGAATGTTTTCTGGCTTCACGTCACGATGAATGCAGTTGTTTGCGTGGCAGTAAGCAACAGCTTGCAAGGTCTGCCAAATTATTTTTTTCGTAAGCGTCTCTGGCACACTAAAGCAAGTAAATACAACATAAGTTATAGTAATCTAACAAAATGCAGGAACGAGTAGAATGCTTACCCTTTGGAGTGTTTTTCAAGCTCGTTCAAAACAGTGTGGTCGCAGAATTCGAAGACAAGATGTAGCTTCTTCTTTCTTCGGAACACTTCGATTAAGTTGACTAGATTGGGGTGTTTTAATTGCTAGAAAATCAGAATGCAAGTCTTTAATAAAAGGACAGGTATTCGCCGTCATCTCTTTACTTTTAGCATACGGATTTCCCGCAATGCAATTTTCTTGATTAGAGGGTCATCTTCGGATTCCACGAACTTCTTAATCGCCACTAACTGGCCAGTTTCGCGATTCCGACAACGATAGACTACGCCGTATGAACCTTCGCCCATGCGGGCCAGTTTTTCATACCTCTCCATGAATCGTGAACTCGGCACCCTGGAACTAAATACGCAAACAATAGCGATGTGATTCTCTGGTAATACGGGATTCGACAGCGGAACGGATACGGCCATTCAGTTAGGAATCTCGTGTTTGAAACGTTGTACGACAAAAACATGCAAAGCAGCTTTCGTGTACTAGTACAAAAGTTGCCGATATTTTCTTGGTTGTGTCAGTTAAGGTCACGTCCTTCAAACTCGATGGAAGTTTTGTTTGACAATTCTTCGAATAAATATTAAATCATGCACGGATTGGAAACGGCTAAAAGTCGTAGCAAAGTACCGATCACTTTAAATGTCAAGGTTGACCTCCGTTTGACTTCAATGAATGCTTTACATGACTAAAGGTAACACTGTATTCAGCTTCTCTGGTAAAAGATGGCTCACATTTGTCAGGAACCGCTCGTGTGTCGTTATTTCAACATAATTGCAAATATGCGACTGAGCGACTCAAACAATGGATTTTCGCTCGTACACTGAATCGCTAAGAATTGGTTGCCTGGATAGTGATTCCGTGTTGTTGAATGTCGTTTCCTTAGCAACGAGCTCTATTTTCTAGCTTGGAAGGGAGAAACGGAACGCATTGTACTGACCCCGTTTGCCCCGCCCTATTAGCACGTCAGAATGTGTACTCGCGTCGGAGGCAGTATTGTTAAAAGCGAAACTTCCAGACATTGAAAAATCGAACGCGCAACACTTGCCCTTTAGAATGTTAACAATAGGGTTTGGGAATTAAGTGACTTTACCTTGACACGCTTGGAATGCTTTTATCTCACTCCAGCATATGCGGGTGGAGGAGTCATTAATTCATGCCAAATAGGGTCCCGCAGGATCACGCTTTGCAAACGGGAGCTTTATTTAGATTTTAGCGAAAAGGTGGCCTTGATTTTATGACTTCGTGTCAGGAAAGCGAGCTGGTTAGAACAGCCACATGAAGGAATATTGTAACACTTTTGGTGGAAGTGCTTTAATAATTAATTGGGGTTTGAATTCTTCCGGTCATAAGCGTGAGTTTAACGTGGTCTACCTTAGTCATCAATCTGCATCAAATAGGGTGCGTTTTGCGCTGTTCTGTGCACATTTTCTCGTGCTCTTTTGTTATAACTAAGACACTAGAATGGAGCGCAGTTACTAGGGCATTATGAAATGGACTGGACCGTATTGTAATGCACTGGAAGGGTGGAATCCCAAACGGATTGGGCGTATATGGGAGAAGTATTTAGTCAGCGAACACAAAGAGATATGAAGTACAGCACAGTTTACCCTTTCATTTAAAGCGCCAGTAGCTGAAGTGAGGTAGCCATTAATCACGACTGTCGCTTAAGCTCTAATTTATAAAAAAGCCAATTATTACTCAGTGAAATTTCCCTACATCTGTAACAAACGAAAGATACCGCAAAATATAAGTTGGTAGGGAACTGTAACAGATGTACACGCTGGTGTACAACGTCTGTAAAAGTAACGAGAAATAATTGACAAATAAGTCCTAATTTCCTTAAATTTTAATTTAATTTATATTAATCATAAACGCTAATAACGTGAATTTCTTCCGTATTCTTAGGATTTTACTCGATAAACTCACGAAATGACTGAGGTCACTAGTGTTCGGAATAGTTGGAGTGTCAACGTCATGGCATTAGTACAAAAGAACTTCGCTTACGTCAAGAAGACACGTCAAAACTGCAAGAGCCTTTGACCTTTCCGCAGTCAGTAAGCGCATAGCAATTTGGCTTTCCGTAATAAAAATCCCTGTAGCATGTGAGACCCTAGAATCAGTGCTTTGAGCTATGAATTTCAGATGAGTTGGAAAAACCCGACTATGAGCTGTCGATGATTTGTGTACCGTCAATAAAGGTGAGTTTGTCACGTATACCTGGTTTTATGATTAGTGAAAAAGGTAAGTAAAGAAAGTACTTACCCCCGGTGTAATAACGGCCGACTTTGCCCCATAAGCCACATTTTTTGATCGCCCAGCCATCGATCCATGTTGCATGGCTGTTTTTGGCTCAACTTGCTTACGAATGAAGCACGTGTTTTTCCCCCTCCTGATCAAACATAACAACCGGGCTCGTAGACTCGCAGAAGGCCGGCTTTCGATTTTAGGTAATGGGCTTAATAGGTTTCTGAACGCAACGGATCAACTCCCCCTCTGCGTAAACATCAACCGGATAACAGTCTACAAAGGAAAGAATTCATAACAACGAATGAGTTGAAGAACCTTTTCGTGTTGCTTCGTGTAAGATCCCTCATCATTTCACCATTGATATCTATCACAGCAAAAGGTCTGATAGCCATGCAATCCGGCGTTCCGAGTACTTCGCTACGAATCTCGGAATTTCTTCTTCCAACTCGCCGGGATCCATAAAAACAAATCGGAGCACTACAACACAGCGCTTAAACTATATGTAGTTTCACAAAAATTCCCCACACCATATCACCATGAAACAATACTTGGAGTTTTAAGAGAAATCTACGGATGTGATAAAAAATTTAGATGAGCTTTGAAGGAAAATACGCGGTTTTTCACTCGCCAGAAATTTACAACTGTCTCTGTTTATAAACATAATTAATTGTGATTCTTCTTATTTTTTATTGTTTTCTAGGTATTCAGTAGTTCGATAAAGATAAAAGAAGTGCACTTACGAAAAAATTTCACAAATATTTAAATCAAAACCAAACTTAATTTAAATAAGTACATGGTCAAAATTTTCGATTAGCTATTTCCATGAGACCTTTCATTAGACCTTTCCAGTATCATGAATGTTCATACTGTCATGTTCATACTAAATTCAACAAAATCAATTCACTATTAATTAGTCATCGAACTCAAGTTTTGGAATAAAGTTTTGAATGTAAATTAATTTATTGAGTTTTGCTTTCATATATGTGCGAGTACTGAACTGCGTACACTAGCCCGCATAAATGCAATTAAAAAAAAGTTACAAAATGATTCAGTACAAGTAAATGAATTAAAATACAACGATGAACTAATGGTCACTCATTGAAAAAATGTCCCATTACAGTTAAAATAGGTCACGTGTAAACTTTAAACTGGATACTTTTAAACGATGCACTGTCGAATAGTTTTCGTATCGAAGCAACAGTATTTAAATATTCAAGCAGTATTGACTCACCTGGAGTTACCATGAAAGGTCCCCTACACAGGCAGCGCATGAAACGCAGCTCTTCTTCGCACTACGCGGTACGCTGTACTACACGTCTTCCTCGTAACACCACTTCTAGATAAGGGTCCCTTTTATCAAGTCCATATGGTATTACGCGAGTTGGAATGGGATGACTCGAAAGCTTGACATAGCTATAGCCCCAGGTTGAAGATTGGGCGGAGTCTTACGGGGAAAAAATCGTCCCTCGCTTCTCGAGTTGCTCGACTAATTAATTATTGCACAAACGGGATCCGGTTGCTATACCAACGGCAGCTGACAACCGAGTACCAACGCAGTGCTTTCGATCGTTCACCTACAGCTAAGGGAGCGAGGCTTGTGGGACGTATGTCTGTGGTTTTGCGTGATTTAGTCTTGTTTGCCTTTACTTCCTAGAAACTTACAATCCTTACCCGGGTTTCCACTTCATAAAAATCCACATCTGTGGGCACATTTGGGACCCTTTTATGAAGACTTTTCTACAACAGAAATTTCTGTAAGAAATTTGAGGGCTCACGAGACAGCCTGCTTTTCGAGAAAAGCGCTCTCTAATGTGTGCTTCTGCTATAAAAACTGTCGGAGTATCACCTTCACGAGAAAAGGAGTCTTTTTTTTTTTTACAAATCAATGCTGAGTCTTTCCTTTTTGTGCGGTGTCGGGTGTAACACTGAAAATATCAACGTGACTTTTTAGCACCAGCTCTCGAGCTTAAACTTAACAAAAGATACTTCCCGAGACAGGAAAGGATGGGATGGCTTTTCTTCCTACAGCCGGATACTGGCGACCACGAGCATGCAACTTGCTTAAGAAAAAAGTTGGACACGCAAGCAAGCTTTTAAGCTTTTGCGAAAAAAGTGCACGAATAATTCAAAACGGAATTCCAGTTAATCCTTTGTATTCCTAACCTGAAACCATGTTGCAACACAGTATAGGACGAAAATTGGTCAAACAAAGTACGGGAATTAAAAATTGAAAGTTAAAGTTGATTCCACATTACAGGAAGACATGGTAGGGAAGATTCTAGAATTCCCACGTATCCAACCAACGCAGTCCGTACATGGTACTGTTCTTTTCCGTAGAGGGAGCACTGTTAGCTCCGTAGACCAATGGCGAAAACAAGTAAAAGCTAAAATAAAAAAATAAATGTTAAGTCTTCTCTAAAATTCACATTAATCAGTTACCTGTAGAAAAGTAAAGCAAGAAGGCCTCCAAGGAGTGTATGGTAGGCCGTATTGGACAAGTGGCGCGGTAGAAAAGTGACAGCACTTTCGAAAAGATAGTCGAGAATTACGGCTGAAAGCATGGTGGAGAAAAGCAACGCTGGGAAATAGTGGTGGTAGTACAAAATACGACCCATCGTCCAAAACGGTACATAATGGAGCAACCAGCCTACGTACAGCCATCCACAAGCGTGCAACGCACGATTTTGTAGTTCTGGTGAAATGAAAAAAGCAAATAATTAACGAGGTCAGGACACAATAGAAAATACAAAGAAGAAATAAAAAATACCTCGTTGCCGGGGAGTAGTGTGGACTCCGCGTTTGTCCCTAATTGCTTGCACGGACCACAGGAATAAGTAAAAAGCCATGAAAAGCAAATTTCCCCACCAAATAAACGGGTTGCCCAGAAGGTAAATACGGATATCTCCTCCAGAGAAGTATTGTCCCTAAAATGAACACAAAATCAATAGTTTCCATTTTTTCCGTAGGGGCTGGCGCGAGGAGGTGAAGGACATGATAATTACTCTCAGATTGATGGGCCACATCCAAGGTCGGGACGTTTGCTCGCCTTCTTTAGGTTTCAAGCCCGCATTTCCACTGAACATAACCGCGTGCGACTCAATAAAGCGCTGCAGATAATTGAGTGAATACGTTGTGAATGTTATGTTGGGCACTATAGCAAAGTCAAGGTCAGCCACGGTAAACCATAATACAAATTATATATATTTCTTTACAGCGGGGGAATTTGTTGTCCTCCACATTCCAGAATGCATTGTCGTCACGTATGTTGGGATTGCAGGTTACTTCTTGTTGTTCGAAACCCCTAAAAATTTAAGGGAGAGAAAAAACATCGTTTAGTGGAAATAAACTAAGAGAAAATCGCGTTGTAGTCTTTTACCATTTAGGTAGTTGCTTTTTTGTAGTGGTCAATACGCAGTTTTGGAGGTAGTGCACCAACTTAAAGCGGCTTCGCACTGTTTCAATAATATCGCCTTCTTTTCCGCCAGCAACTACAATTCTCCAAACGTCGTTAGCGTCTCCGGTGCCGTTCTAAATGCGGGAGAATGTGTGAATTTATCTCGGGTTAATTAATGGTGCGGAATTACTTCGCCATAGCCAGTGACTTGGAAATGCTTTTTGGACATCGGCGCAGGTTCTTTGTGCGAATGCAGATTTCGACCGGTCGGGCGATGTTCCAGCCTGACCAAATCGCCACTTTTAACGAAATCGATTTCTTGTGTTTCGTCAAACAGCGAAGGAGCGGGCTTGTTGAAGCGCTTGATGATCCATTGATTGTTTCCGTCTTTGTGGGTATACGTAGTAATTTGCTGTTGCCGGGCGCCCACACCTGCTGGGTACAGGTGAATGTGAGAATGCAAATACCCGCCGCCCGTCACACTATTCTTGAGGGTCAGGATCGATCCATATGCCGCCTCTGAAAAAGGGAATACACACGACATGAATATCTGCATGATAAAATTTCCACTTCAGTCCCTCACTACTACAAAAAAATGATTCAAATCCTAAAAAGGTTCGACAAGCATGGGTTGATATAAACTACTGCAATTTTTTCTTTATTTAGCTTACCTCGCGGAGTACTGGCATTATGCAAGGAATTTCCTTCAAGATGTGTTTGGAAGGCGGAGCTAAAAAATCCGTCGCCGGGACCACTATAAAGAATGGACCAGTTCTTTGAAAAGCTTCTTTAGAGAGACAAAATAACTTACGTGAGGTATAAAACACGCAAGTGGATGTAAAAGACCCCCAAATAAATCAGCGCCGGGAGAAGAATCAAACAAAGTGCCCGGGCAACGAAGTGTTTGAGGGTATATGTCTAGGCAAACAAATAACAAAATATAAATTTCATTTTATTACTGTCTTTATTTTGGGCTCCATTGTGTGTAAGCTTACCACTGGCCTTGAAAGATCGCCAAGAATATCCCACAAATCCCGGATTGCGCGGAAACCGACCAGAACGATGATAAAAAGACCGACGAATTTGACGCTAATCGCGCCCGTCATTAAAATGCCGGTCACTGCAAGCCAGAACCACCACGAGACTGAAAACGGTCTGAAACAACGAAATTTCGGGTTAAGCTTCTATGGCTGAAGCACATTTTGTAAATATAAGGTCGAAGGTCACTTACCTATCACGCTGATTGTGGAATTTGACTGTAGTGTAAATAGTTCCCGAGATGAAGAAGAGAAGAATAGGATCCAGCAAAATATAGCGATTCAATGTCAACAGACCGTGGTCTTAAAAAAATAACCGAATTAATTAATGCTCGAATCTATAGTTAACCGACAAAAATCTAACCTAAAAGAATCATCAATCCGGCGAAAGTAGCGGCGGGTAGCGAAAATGTCATTTCCCAAACTGTTAAAAACGAGAATGGTACGAGGAAGGCTCCCATTGCAGTGCAACCCTGCAAGAGAAATACATCAAAATAATAAAAAACAAATTTTAAATTTAAAGTAGCTTACAATTCGCATGCCCATATAATGCGTATCGCCATATTTATCTCCCGGCTTCTCAAATGCGAATTTGGCATCATATCCGGATAAATATCCAAACAATCCAACAAGCATCTAAGTAATTTTTCTTTATTTATTTACTGTTTCAACGAAACTCTCCGACACTTTTATAAGAAAATTAAAATTACTTTGCCCAAGGGCGGATGGACATCGAAGAAAAATGTGCGATTGATGTAGTACCCTCCAAATTTACCAAAATGAGTTTCGTCCCAACTACACAGACAAAAATTCATGAATATCTGCATTTTGTTTGAATTAATATAGTTCATTACCAGACATGATCGGGTTGGTCAAGTAAATAAAAACGTGAAACAACAGTAGCTATGATTAACGCGGAGTAAATCGCCCACCATAACTTCGGATTACCTCCTCTGTGAATTCGGGGAAAGAAACAAGCGAGTGAAAAGGGAAAATGCCAAGTGAAAAATAGCAAAGAGTTTACTGTAATACCTAAAGGCTGCCAAAAGTCCAGACTCTTCGTTTTCGGTTTTCTTCAAGGTCAACTTCTCCTCGGTCGACGACCTTTCGCTTGCTACTTTGGAGGGCGCCATGGCTCTAAAATAAGGGAAATTTTATAAGCATAAAATATAAATGGGTGAAATTCTGGTATTACAAAAATGCTAAACAAATAACTCCTCAATTATCACAGAAAAACAGGGAGACAAAATAAAAAATAGAAAAAGAACGCGAGAAGCTCACCTCCGTTCTTCACACTGTTCGGAAACGAAGTGGTGAGATTCTTCAGCCCGGAGACAAGTGGTATGGCAGGTGAAAATAGTCCCAAGGCAACAAACGCCCTTCAAACCAGTTTCTATAATGCTTTTTCAGGAAACCCTCCTCATTTGCATCCAGTAAACGAACGCGTAAAGTGGCGTCATCCGGCACTTCACTAAATCCTCGTAGAAAAGATGGCACACGGTTAAGAGATATGCAATGCTAGTCGTATCTCGATGCATTTGTTTCTGTACTACAGTAGAATCTCGCTATAATATATACCGATTATAACGAGCTTTCAACTATTGCGTAAACGTCCACATGTCCCTTGGAAACGAAATGCATTTATTTCAATACTGGCAATTATATACAACTGACCATAAGGTTTTACTATACTAGAGACATAGGAGTATTTTAAACACAGAAGTAAATAATAGCACATTTTTTATAAATAAAATGTAAATCTTAAAGTATTACGGCTATGACATTGTAATCTAACCTATTACATTCCGAACATAATGAACGCTCGCCACTTTACAGCTTCTGCCTAATTTAATTTTCTGCAAATAAAGATAAAAAAGAGTGCGTAAAATAGAATGTTACGTAATCATGCATTTTCGTTAACTAAAATGCCGATCTACAACTCTTATTTGATGGTCTACTACTATATTCCGACGGTAATGAGAAATCGCAACTTCATCGTATTATCTTGATTTAATTTTCCATACACACAAAAAAAAAGACCTGATAAGCAGCGAGCAGCGCTATTTCGCTGGCGGCTAATAAAGGAACTAAGATAGTGAGGTGGCGTGTTACCGGCGAAGGTCTTGAAAATTTTGTTCATATATCTGACAAGCGATCGTGTTAGCAGGTATTTTTTGCTCAGTTTTATTTAACGAAATCGTTCACTTTAAGCACTCGTGCAAAATCACGCAACATACTCTTATGAATTCAAAAAATGGCTTGTTTTTATCGGCACTAGTTTGCACTGAATGGGAAACGTCTAGAGACTGACACAAAGACTGTATGGCGGATCCATTCAAATTAGAGTTGTACAAAAAGACGTTAGAAAAAAAGTTTTGTTTGTTCGCGCTTAGTTCCGTTTTTAAATCTCTCTGAAAGAGTTGACTTGCAAAGTGTCTTTATGCTACCAAACTTTTATTTAGGTTTGAAAACATGGGTCCGTGGAGGATCCTTGTCTTGACATTAGTGATCCAGTCCTGCTTTGCAGTGGATAGAAACAACTTTAAGACATGTGACCAGAGCAGCTTTTGCAAGTAAGCACCATTTTTCAATATTACATTATCTGATAGGTGTTTGTGTCGGTTTTTAACAAGTATATTTCTTTCAGACGCCAGAGAAACACGAAACCTGGAGCGTCACCATGGGAAGTGCAATTAGATACTCTGAACGCCACTGTAAATAGCCTACAAGTTGAAGTTCTGAACGTAAGGAACAAAGTCACCTTGCAATTAGAACTCATCGCATTGGCTGACAACACTTTACGTATGAAACTCAACGAGCTTAGGCCTCTCAGGCCCCGTTACCAAGTGGAACATGCCTTAGCCAAAGAACCTGAACTTGCCAAGTAAAATTCGGGAAATATTAATACCTATTTTTTATTGAAACATATAATATTAGGTTGGAAATAGTGCAAAAGTCAAGTGAGTCAGTCACGTTAGCATATGGCAATGCCAAAGCGGTCTTGTCGGCCAAACCTTTCCGTTTGGATATTTATGTCGATAACCAGTTAGTCGCCAGTGCAAATGCCCGTGGCCTACTCAAGTTTGAGCACCAGCGTGAAAAAAAGACTATGTAAGTCTCAAATTTGTTTAAATTTTTTTCTTTTTTTTTTCCTCTGTGCTCGATGTGACGTTCTCCTCCATTGTCAAACATTCGAGTTTGAACGTCTCCCATTAGTCTTACCATCTAACTATTGGGTGTTGGTCTTGTTGCTCTCAGGCTGGGCAGGGCCATCTCAGGCTTATATCAGGCCTTTGCAGGCAGTTCTAAGGTTGACAAAGCTAAGGATGAAAGTGAGAACTCCGACTCAGGATGGTTATCCTGGTCTAAAGCTCATTTGCGTCAGTGGCTGCCCGGGTCCAGGTATTGTACACTTTCGGCACAGATTTTTTCAGTTTTTCTTCCATACTTTTGATTTCTTCTTGATTTACCTGTTCATTTGTGACGTATTTTTTATTTTAGTTTCTCTTTATGTTTCTGTTCTGGGCGTATTATTTGTATGTGTGGGTACCTAGACCTGGTAACAGCCAAACCCTTATATAGAAGTCAAACCATTCTACCTTTCTAAACCCAACTGGGATGTTCGCTTCTTTTCTCTAGTAATTTCGTTAGGTTGCTAGCAAAGTAATAATTATTTATAAATTATTTGTTTCAGTGAAGAGGAAAAGCCTATTCAACCGTCTCCTGTTGGCCAGGAGGATGGCAATGCACCGGAAGTTGAGCCGGCCCGAGAAGGAGAGGCGGTGGAGGCTATTAAGAAAGGAGAAGCCGAGCAGTTTGAAGAAAAATTGGCGGAACAAGCCGAGCAAAAAGAAACCAATGAAGTGGAATCTCAAGAAGAAGTAGAGGATGAACACGGATTGTGGGAAGAAACTTATAAATCCTTCATCGACTCCAAACCTCGCGGACCTAGTTCGGTCGGTTTGGATTTCTCCTTCCCAGCAGCCCAGCACGTTTATGGTATTCCGGAACACGCAGATTCGTTTGCGCTGAAGAATACTTTGTAAGTTTTATTTAACACTTCACACATTCTAGTTAGTTAATATATTTCCCTTCTTTAGGAAAACCGATCCCTACCGTCTGTTCAATACGGACGTTTTCGAATATGAATTGTGGAATCCTATGGCTTTGTACGGTGCTGTGCCATTCATGGTGGCCAAACAGTAATTCAGACATAAATTGTATAATTCTTCCGGAAGCAAACTTATTGCTTTTTGTGTCTAGCCAAAATGGAGGAGCTACTGGCTTGTATTGGCAGAATTCAGCCGAAACGTGGGTTGACGTTCAAGATAGTCAGTCGGGTGGTATGGTTTCTTCTTTGATGGGTTTTGTTGGAGCGGGATCGAATACTCATAAAGAAACGCACTGGTTCTCCGAAAGTGGTATCATCGATGTGTTTATTATGAGCGGCCCGACGCCTAAAGACGTTTTACGTCAGTACGTGCGACTCACAGGACCCACACCTCTTCCTCAAGTAAGTCTTTTAAATGAGCCCTGAAATTTCCCGAGAATTGATTCCTTGAAACCGTCCGTTGCCCCTGCAGAAGGTGGCCTTCAGTTACGAAATATTTATTATGCTATTTGTTACCCGTCTTCCAGTATTTCGCCTTGGGATATCACCAGTGTCGCTGGAATTACAATGATCAAGAAGACGTTATGGCAGTTGATGCTGGTTTTGACACTCAGGACATTCCCTATGATGTCATTTGGCTTGATATTGAACACACTGACGGCAAAAAGTAGGTTTTTAACGAAAAGGTTTAATTTTGTGCTGTGAGGGTCTTCTGTTAATTTAACGTCGATCTACAGTATTTACCCTTCATTATGGTTTTAGTTATTTCGTTTGTTTTGTAACTTACCTGTTAATAATTTCCAAGTATTTTTATTTTTTAAATGACACTGGTAGCCAAATATTTGACAGGTTTTTCTATGTCAAAATTAATAACGGGATAAACATTTTCGTTGTCGTTTGTTCGTTGCAATTGTTTTCCGAAATTCCATTGCCAAGAATTTTAGTAGCCTTATATTTGTCAGATTTCTTGAAATTAATAACGCCGTAAGCATTTTCGTGCGCATTTGTTCCCTGCATATTTCTCCAAAATGTCATTTTATAATGTTTAATAAGTAAATAGTTTGGTTTTGTTTCTTTTTCACTTGTTTCTGTTCTAGTCGCTAATATCTTTCCTTGTAATTTCATAGATACTTCACATGGGATAGTGTCAAGTTTTCCCATCCTACAGAGATGACACAGAACTTAACTTCCCACGGCCGAAAGCTTGTCACAATTGTAGATCCCCACATCAAGCGTGACAGTACCTATTTCTTCCATACAGAATGCGAGCAAAGCGACTTTTATACGAAAGACAAAGATGGCAAGATTTACGAAGGCTGGTGCTGGCCAGGTGCCTCATCATACCCTGATTTCTTTAACCCTGTCGTTAGGCAGTATTGGGCATCACGTTATGCATTAGATCTCTACCAAGGTACCACATTAGACACATACACATGGAACGATATGAACGAACCTTCGGTCTTTAACGGCCCCGAAATTACCATGCCCCGGGATTGTCAACACTACGGAGGTTGGGAACACCGTGACGTTCATAACATGTATGGCATGATGGTCGTAGCGGCGACTTACGATGGCCAACTGATGCGCTCCCAAAACAAACTTCGGCCGTTTATTCTCTCGCGTTCCTTCTTCGCTGGTTCCCAACGTTACGGCGCAGTATGGACGGGAGACAACATGGCCGAATGGGGTCATTTGCAGATTAGCATTCCAATGCTGCTCTCTTTATCCGTGAGCGGGGTTGTTTTTTCTGGCGCCGATGTCGGTGGCTTTTTCAATAACCCGGACGCGGAATTGCTCACGAGGTGGTACCAGGCTGGTGCCTTCCAACCGTTTTTCCGAGGTCACTCGCACATTCACACCAAACGACGCGAACCGTGGTTGTTCGGGGAAGAAACCACCAAAAGAATCCGCGCCGCTATCCGGAAACGATATTCTTATCTGCCTTATTGGTACACATTGTTCTTTGACAATGAGAGGACCGGAGTACCACCAATGAGGCCTTTGTGGCTTGAGTATACCAACGATAAGGAAACTTTCGCGATGGAGGATGAGCACTTGGTTGGAGACGCTTTGTTAGTCAAGCCTGTAGTGGCTTCTGGCGTTAACAACGTGGCTGTTTATTTCCCTGGAGAGAACTCGGTTTGGTATGATATTGACACTTACGAAGCCTACCAAGGCCCTGGTTATGCCAACGTTGATGCACCCATAGAGAAGGTAAATGAGGTTAAATTAATTTTATTTTCTGTTAGTGGATTGCTAAATTTAGTTCAAATTTCTATATACAAAATGCAGTGCGAACTACGTGGACGCTTGGAAATTATTATAGGCAGTAGGATTTTATTGGTATTACAAGAAAATCCCTAATATTATTTTTGGTGGTATTATTAGTATTATTACATTAAGAACTTATGGAAAACCGGTTTGCGTTTTAAATAGTTGAAGATTAAGAGTCGCAGCCACTCCCGTATTGTCTAGTGGTTAGGATACCTGGCTCTCACCCAGGAGGCCCGGGTTCAATTCCCGGTACGGGAACTTGTTTTTATTGTATTTTTTTTCCGTACTTTTACTTCTAATCTATGCGTTATTTAATCTAGACATCTAATAGAAGAACTTCCGTGCTGTACGGTTAGGGTTTTTCATTCATTTCACAATTTTTTTATTTTATTTGTACATCTTAGGCAATCTCGAATGTCTATCTAATCAAATACAAAGGCGGTAACGAGCTTTGCTCACGCCGAGTCAGGTTAAAAAATATATATTTTTTATTTTGTGTATATTTGTATCTATTTATTTTTTATTTATGTACTGTCATTTTCACGATAAATTTGTCGATAAAAAATATGCATGCATTAAATTGTTTGTCAAATGTAGAAAAATGGAGTTTTGCTAAAAGTCGTGGGTTATTTGTTTGTAGGTCCCAGTGTTCCAACGAGGCGGTTCAATTGTGCCGAAGCGAGAGCGTGCGCGACGATCCTCTGCGCTCATGCATAGAGACCCCATCACTTTAATTGTTTGTTTGGACAAAGCCGGTCGAGCCGAAGGAAATCTTTACCTGGACGACGGCCAGTCCTTTGATTATTACCAGCAGCACTATGCGTATATCAAGTACCAATTTGATGTTACCACTCTGACGTCGCAGTTCTTGGATGAAGCCCGTTTCCCCACCAACGTGTGGCTCGAACGCGTTATAATTGCCGGATACCCTAAAGCGCCCGTTTCCGTTGAAGCCCATGATCCTCAGAGCGGACAAACAACGCCGGTCGAATTCAAATACGATGCTGGTAGTAAAGTTTTGATTTTGCGTAAGCCGGCCTTGCCCATCGCTCAGGAATGGTCCATTACCTTAAAAAACTGACGTAAGAGATAAGGAATACGTCGTTTTTGTCTTTTATCACATTTAGTTGTGCAAACATTCCAATTTTGGAAGCACGAAGATTTTGCTGTGTACCCATCGAAATTTTTTCCATTGGTAGCGTATGGTTTTGCCATGTCGTCCGTGTTTGGTTGGTAATTGGTGCAGAAATTGCTTGTGAAACTTGGGAAGACAACAGAGAGTATGGCCAATACAAAAGCGACAGAAGCATGAAAAACAAATGTTTGGATCTCCAAAAGATATATGTAAAGTAAAAGGGACAGCTCCAGCTAATTTTAGTCATTAATAAGGTTTTTCTTGCACTTCTACGTGAGAATGCCGTGGTTTACAAAACAACAAAAAAACAAACTGCATGTGCTAGCTTTTTCTCCCTGGAAAAGCTGGAAGCCTTGCACTAAGGTCGTTTTCTTGTAATATAAAAGAAAAAAGTAGGGGTATAAGAAGGGTAAACCGAGGAAAAGGAGGTGAAGAAACAACGTTTAGCGAAGACACGCCCAGTTGTGTTTCGTCCGGAAACGGACACAAGACGCGGACGCAAGCTCGAATACCAAAATTAGATTGAGGATTCAAGAGACGAACGCTGCCCGCTTTTACACACTATCAGAGACCAGCGTGAGTTGAGACTTCACCAGTCTACTGTTTTCCGTCCTGTGTGGATTTCTACGTTACTGTGAAACCACCTACCTGAGTTTGTCCCCGAAACCTAGGTGAATTTATTTAATTGTGTTTTATTTCCTATTTTATTAAAACCGTGTCATGTTTGACAATAACGTGTAGTTTCTTATTTGTGCACATTTTTAGCTAACATACCATTAATTGTCCACCTTACTAAGTACAACATTTGAGTAGCACCTTCACTTTGCAATGTTTTGTGTTTGTGTGCCTAGATTTTCGACTGCTTGTTAATCTTGTGCTAATTTTCGTGGTATTTTACGTTTTTTCTACATAAAAAAAGAAAGAAAAAAAAACACAGCTAATATTTAAAAATTTTTGCAGTGTGTTCGAACTTGACTTCAAATCGACCAGGGAGAATCCTTGGAGAAACCAACGCCATGGGTAGTACTTACTATTCTTCCGTTACGTCCTCGTACGACAAGCACTTCCCGGTACCTCGTCCAGTACATTACGTGTATGGCGCAACTCCAGTATACCGCCCTGGAATGCGCACGATCGTCACTTCGGCATATGTGCCGGTAAGACGCAAAACACATGGACCATGCATTTTTGCGCATTTATTTTTTAAAATCTATTTATAGCAGAACTGTGCGCATCCGCCCATTAGTCATAAAAAAGCCCACTGTGCTATAAAACTGCCAAGGTTTTGACATGTCTTATAAGTACTAATATTGTTTGCAACACTGAGCTATTTCGCGGTAAGTGGGGGTAACATGCTCTTGTGCTAGGTAGCCAGAAAAGGGTCAGTTGTGACTTGGAATCGGTGGTTGTTGGGTATGGTGCCAAAGAATGTGGCGAAATGCCTACTTTTTGTTTCACGGCGTTTTTGCAGTGCAACTTCGTATGATAACAAACCATCGATTTCAGTAGTTTGGGCGGGGGACGGCTTCTTTTTTCCTTTAAGAAAAAATGGTCTGCTGGAAGACAAAGTGCTAGCAGGAGGAAGATGGAGGAGCTTTGGTTTAAATCCCAATTTATTAGGAATGAAACGTCAGGAAACAGAGTACCACGTCTCGTAGGGGGGAGCCCCACAAGGGCATGTCCAGCAATTCAACTAGTTGTGTTACTTTTCGCGGGTTTAAAATAGCTATAAATAGGAAGCTGTAGCTCGCGGACGCCGGCTGAAAATAGAAATTCCGGTTCAGAACCGAGATTGTGTTAGTGTGCCCTTCTTTGCGCTTATGGCTTTTCCCGAACAGAGGAAAAGGAAGCTGTTCCAAAAGGAAAACTGAATGTACTCGCGTCATCGCCTGCCGAGCGAGAATAGGGACGTCGTAGCCAATACGACGCTGTCGTTTCCTATTTGTTTGTTTAGCATCGGCAGCAATGGGGGATAGCTTTGCCAACAAAGTCTTCTCAGTTAATGACGTTACCTACCTCGATACTGTGATTTGTTCACGACACTTCGCATAACGTTCTCCAAACTATTATTCCGGAAGACCGAAAGGGGACGCTATCTATTTTCGGACTATTTAGAGCTAAATAGTCAGCAAGAAGGCCTAATTTATTGCACGTTTTCACTGAAGTGGTAAGGAATACGCAAAGGATAGCTGAAAACTGACACGGCTTATATATGTGTTATCTTAATTTTTGAAGTTGTGGTAACTTATGACAGTATTTCAAAAACATTTCTTATGGTCCCAATTGCCGCTTATTATTCTTTTTACCTGAGTAAAATCCTATATAGCATTATCCAAGGAAATATAACTTGTACGCAATTTTAAGACGTTTTTCTTTTTTTTTTAAGTTTTATTTCTTTGTGATATTTAATAAAAACGGATCGGTAGTAATTGTTGGTATTTCGTAGCCGGGTTTGGGAGCTCCCATTTCACGTGTGTCCCCGCTGGGCATTTCTGTTGCGCTACCCAACAGGGTAAGTTGGTTTGTTCCTTTATTTGTGCGTGTGTTATGAGGACATTTAGGTAGTTGTGAAGACAGAACTTTTAAGTGGGAAGATTAACCTTTCAGAATGTAGCAAAATGGTACGCACGTTACGGGGTGTGAATGTTAAAACGTCTGTTTCTTTCTTTTTCTGGGTGTGTGCGCATAATTGAACTTGTCATCAGCCCTTACGTCGTCACTTCGTGTGTTTGGAGTTACCCCAACGCCAATTTAGGGCAAATGGAGACCCCGGATTGCCGTACTTCTAAAAATCCTTTCAGCCAAAATAGATCCCACCCATTAAACATGACCAACTCTTTTCAAAGAGGCTGGTCCGGCTGTTGCATGCCTTTAGTGTAGTAAATACTTAGCAGTAAAAGTCTTAACCCGACTATCAAGGTCCGTCTTCTTTTCACTAACAGGATTCTTTTCTGAGGGTAAGAAACTACCTGCAGTCAGACGGCCAGGGGAGGAAACGTGCTTAGTTACTTGGGATTAAGATGGTTTTTAAGCAGGTGGCGAATCCAGGAAATCGTAAAAAGTGTAGCGTAATCGTTTTACAGTATTCATTCTATTTCTTTCTCTGTTCTCGGGTGGAAATTTTTTGGGGGAATAAAGAAATTACTCGCCCAAATTCGAAATAATGCTCCGGGACTAGGCAAGGTAAAGGATTTTATTTCTACGCAGAATTCACTAGTAGTGAAACTGATAACCATTGACAGTAACATTTCTTGTTTCAATAAATAACGTATTTTGGCATACTTCCCATTTCGCGCTTTTTATCTAGCAAAAAAGATAATAAAGAAGGTTAACTTTTTATTTCCTTTGGTTTTCGCTTATATATGTGTCTTATCGGCCGCTAAAAATGACATCGCAATTCGCTGACGCTTATATTTTCGCCGGTAAAGCTTTCTTCACAGTATTCTACAACTCAGCAATTTTTCTGCTTTTCTGCCGGAAGGAAGGAAGAAAGCAGGAGCTAACCAAAAAACTGTAGAGGTTTGTTATTTTTGGTTGCGAAGTTGAAACATGCTTGGCAAAGCACTCCGCTTCATTCTTGTTTTCGTTGCGAACCTTTTGAAAGTTTTGAGAACTAATGATTATTAGGCAGGTTCAAAGGCTTATTGTTAACCTTTAGAGCGTGCTTTTGAGTTTCTTTTTGCGTTGGATTTTGCCAGGGCCAGACGTTTCATAGAAGTATTCCAGCAGTAGCTCACCGACGACTTGCTCCTTCCGTAGCCCCGCCTACTTCCTACCGCCCGGTCTCTTATCACGATCTGGACAATTTAACTTATTACCATCATGCGCCGGTTAGATCCAACCTGAGCTTGAAAAGGCGTCAGTTATACGACGATTTGGAAGAATTGGAGGCTGAAGAGACAGCACGCCTCACCAGCCGCAGTACTTATTATTACGAAACCCCCAGGCGTGACTACAGCTTGCCACCTCCCACAACGCAAACGTAAGCTGTCTTAGAGAAAAGTGTGTTCAGAGCTTAAAACTTTGATTTCAACTTAGGTCCGAATATGGCTCGAAGTATACCGACTCGGCAATTTTGCAATCGTTGCGAGATGTTCATCGTAACGTGCGCAACTTGTCGCATTACAGCGACTCCACAAAAAAAGCCAGCATTGGTAACCGCAAGCTTGCTGTCGTTGAATTTCTGCTTTCGCTATCTCATCTTTTTTTATTTGTATTTTTTCATTTTGTTCTTTTTTTGTCTTTTTTTGAGTTTTATATTTCCGTGTTTTTTATTTGATTTTGGTCTTCTTTTTATTGAGTATTTTCGTTTATTTTGTCTTTTGCGTTTTGTTTTGAATTTTCTTCAGCGTTTTGTTTAGAATTTTCTATGTTTTTTTTCAAGAACTTCCGTTTAGCTCGTTTTGCCAAGAAGTTCAAGCCTTTTTTACGCTTCCCATACTCATGATATCAATATAATACGTTAACGGCATGTAATGCTTCGAAGGATCCGGAGTTCGGAAGGGAGAAAAGGCTTGAACCAAAGTTGACACATGTCGTGATGAGATGTCCCGGAGTTTGGTGTGCAATGGATGACTAGGGTTTGGGCGTGGTATATTCTCTCGTAGGGCGTGGCCATTTAGCTTGCGTCTCTTATATAGGAGGCCGAGTCCGCACACGTCGCCATAAGCGTTATTTTGCAGATGACGAACCTGTCAAAGCCTCCGTCACGTACCGTTCACATTATGGACACATGCCGCGTAGAGCGGTCAGCGCTGGACCAAGTAAGACGTGTTTAGAATAGGAAGACGTGACTACGTCTGCGAATCTTTGGTTTGAGCCTTTCTTGTCGTGCCTTTGTCATCCATCCTTCGTAACCCGTGCTTCATTCTCTACATGGCAAACCTCGTCTTCTTTTAACCTTATAAGGCCTCATCAATACGTTTGTTTACTTTTGTTTAGCTGTCCAAGCAACCGGCTGGCGAAAGAAGGTCGAAGAAGAAATGAAACAAGAGACTGAAGCTCAAACTCCTAAGGATCAGGTATTTCCCGTACATTCAGGAAAAAACGCGACTGACTTAATTTTCACTTTAGTCGAAACCAGCGCGCACTTTATCCACCACAGAAGAAGAATCCACGCCAGTTGTATCCTCTCCTACGCGGAAAGTTTCTGACGTCAAGGAGCCTATTCACCATGACTCACAGCCTAAATCAGAACCGTTGGTGGCAGCAGAACCCGAACCACAACCGGAACCTGCGCTTGTCGTGGCACCCGTGGAGCCAGAGATAATTCAGGCAAGTTTGATTTATTTTCCTTGCGTTTATGACCTCATATTCATATTTCTGTGATTTCAAACAGGAAGTAAAAGCTGTTGTCGAAGAAGAACCCGCTCCTCGCAAAACTCGAAAAGCGCGCGCAGCACAAAAAGAGCCTGAACCCGAACGCGAGCCTGTTGTAAGCCAACCTGCACCCGAACCAGTTAAGGCAGAGCCTGAACCTGAACCAGAGCCCGTACAGGCACCAGTACAACCTGAACCAGAACCTGAGCCAGTAGTTGAGGCTCAACCAGAACCGGAACCAGTTCCTGAAGAGCCTGTAGCAGCTCCCGAACCTGAGCCCGAGCCTGTAGTCGAACAGCAGCCTGAACCAGAACTTCAAGTAGAAACCGCAGAAATTGCTGCTGATGAGACACCCGTCGAAGAGACACCTCTTCCTGAAGAAAGTCCAGTTGAAGAAGTAAAATAATGTGTATAAAAAAGTTAAAAGTGCGTTAAAGGAAATGTTTTGAAGGAGACACCTGTGGTATTAGCCGAAGAAACTGAATCGACAGAAGCAGTCATTCCAGCAGAGTTGGAGGCGCCGGAAGCTACTCAGCCGGAGCCAGCTGTTGAAGAAGAGCAAGTTGTTGCCGAAGCCTTAGCTGCTGAGGAAACTGAGCCAGTGGTTGAAAGGATAGAAGAACCCGCTGCCGAGGAACACGTCGTAGCTGAAGAGTCTCAAGCTGCTGCAGTAGAACCGGCAGCTGAGCTCGAACCTTTCGAATGGGGTGAGGAAGAAGTAGAACAAGTTCGCAGACCTCAACCTGTGGCGCAAGAGGACGCACCAGCGGAGGCAGATGTGCCGGAGGTTACTGAAGTACCGGCAGCGACTGCTACTGTTATTGCAGTTGACGACCAACTAGAAGCAGGTCAGGAAGAGCAAGGCATGGTAGAAGTTGCAGGAGATGATGTTGAGGAAGAAGAGGAGGAGGAAGAGGAGGAGGAGGAGGAGGAAGAAGAAGAAGAATAAAGCGACAAAATCGTCGTTAGAACTTCTTCTTTTCATAACAATTCCCTCCCCTTTTCGTTGTTAGTTTGTAGCCTCTCAAGAATGGTTATTATTGGCCAGTAATAACTTCAGAACCTAATTTGAGCTCGTTGCCTGGATTCGACCTGCACACCTGGCTCCTAGTTGTCGCTCGTTGGTTAGCAAAAGTCTGTGCATTGTTGTGTTTTATTTTACTGTAGGTTTCATTAGTTGACTTGGTATCGCAGTCTTAAAAAACGGCTGCTATTATGTTTCTGTATACTTTTGTTTCAGTTTCTTTTCCTTGTCGTTAGACATATTAGTGCATGAGGTCGCTAAAGCATCTTGCTGGGGATCTTTAGAATGAATGGGGGCGGAGGAGGGTAGTTGGGTCACGATACGGGCAAGGGGAATATTGAGTGATGAACTCTGTATTGTCTCGAAATATTGAAATGTCACATGCGTTCGGAGAGGGCAAAAAACTAACTGGGTGGTCATCGTCATTGTGTTAATTTTCTATGGGATCGTGGTACTGAAGAGGTTTTCTATTTTTGATACTAACCCACTGTTAAGATGTGTGTTTTGTGGTGTGTTGTATGAATTGGTAAAGAACAGGGTTGTGGCCCTCCACATGCCAAGAAAAAGTGCAACTGACCTTCGGTAATACACCCTTCAGCACCCTCGATGTAGTTGTGCTATCGTAGAGTTCGACTTGCAATCGTTGCACGTGCCTATCTCGGTTTTTGTTTCGCAAGATGCCAGCCAAAAAAATCCCCCCTTGTACCCACTGTCCACGTCATATCTAAAAGGAGAGAACTGTCACCCCTAGTTTTAGTACGAATTCGTTAGCTGTTGCGGTTAGCTTTGACGTAAGAGCGCTGGCAGCGAAAAACTCTGCTTAAGCGGTCTCAAATTCTATTCGCAACGGCAGTTGAGATATCTTACGTTTCTTTACCGACGCTCATGAAAGAAAGTCCAGTGCTTATTTTAAACGGCAGAAAATAGAAATGGCACTATTCAATGCATGAAGCCGTACATTTCACGCAACCCCAGTTCTTATTTGGCCCCCGCGCCAAGACGGAATCCTTCCGTATACGAGTAATCGAGTTAGTCATCTTGTCTAAGGAGCCTACCAAATAGGCAGTAATTGACCTTTTACAAATTTGTCTTGTCCACCGAAAGCTTCACTTCCTCAAAAGCAAAAAACCTATCACAAGAAAGCGTTTTTTGTTTATTTTTTCTTTCGTCGGGAAGTTTTTCTGGTTTTGTGTTAGGGAGTGTTGGCAGCTGGGAAGAGAGGACTTTACTAGCAGGAAATATTTTTTTCGTTTTTTTCCAGTTTCATTTTATTATTTGTTGAACGAAAAGCGGCAGAGGGAGTGAAAGAAACCCGAGCAAAAGGGAGAAAAGGGTCGAGTTTTCGAGTTACCAAGCGCAAAGCCGATCCCGACGAGAATTTGTGACGCACGTAGATTCAGGTTTACGCTGGGTTTCAGTTCAACAGCAGACATGGAAAGGAAAGGACCCGGCTACGTTTAGGTTCTAGTTGTGCATCTTTCATTATATACAGACCGCTTATTTTGCGCTTATTCAGTGCACGGAAGACAATCGGGGTCGTGATTTCTTTGGAGAAGAGCCTACAGTTGGGAAATATCCGTTGTTGTTTTCCATCAAAAGTCTCGTTGGCTAGCGTGGACTTCGGCAGTGCCTATTGAGGATCAGAACGCAAAACGTTTGTGTTTGGTTTTGTTCTTTTCCCTAGCTGAGAGCGAGAAAAACTTTCAATGCGAATTACGTCAACTGCCAAACCAAACCATTATATCCTGTTGCTGAAATCGTTGGCATAGCCCTTGCTCATTAGAAGGCTCTCTCTCTTGTCTGACGAGCGTTCTGTCGCTAAGTTTTCGTCCGTTCTGTTTTATTTACTTGGAGCATGGCCAATCTTGTTGTGCCAGTTTGTGGTAAGTTAACCATCTTTTCGAAACCAATCCACTTTTAGTTAATATTCCCTGTCTAAAGTCGTTAATAGCCGCATTGGTGTGGTTTATCCTAAATTTAACTCGTTTAAGCTGTTATGTCTTTTCACTGATGGAAATGAGTCACGTGCTTTGCCTCCGGGCTCGTTGCCCATTCAAGACGCCGTAAACTGTGATTTACAAGACCTAATTTGCCTTGCGGTGTCGTATACCCATCTTAACTGGGAGTTCTTTTATAATGTACTTACGGCAACTGTTGTGACAATTCCTTTCTTTCACCGAGTTTATTTTAAACGCGATGTTGCGACCACAAGTCTGATAAAGCACCGTATAATAGAAACCTTGTCTGCCTTTATTATCATCTTTTTTATCTACCGGCCAAAAGAGCAAGTCCCTTTTTACTGAACCCAACTCCGGTTCAAGATTGAAGCAGGTGCTTCAATGTCCCGAGAGTTAGACTCAAGTAAAGCGAAAAGCATGGTGAACGAAAGTTTCGAGACCCGAAACGTGCTGTCGAGCGATTTTTCTGTCGGTTTTGTTGGGGGACATTGTTAAAACGGTGCTAATCAATGGCGAACCACTAAAGACAGCCCCTACTCCTTGCTTTTCTATCGTCAGCATTGACGTATGTGCTCGTGCTCCCGAGCTGGCATACACCTTATTCTCATACCTACCGGTTTTCCTCCCATATCGAGAAAGCTTTATAGGACCTAATAAAGCTTACTACCCGACTAAGGAAGTTTCTGGGGTTGCTCGTTAAATCAGATGTCAATCCATAACCTCGGTTACTAACCTAAGCCATAATAAGTTCTGTAATCAAACCGACTGTTCAGAAATGATACCTAACCTCCCATTAACGGCTCCCTGACTCCCCTAATTGGAACATATGAGGTACAGACATGTATAAAGCTTTCGCTATAAACGTGGTTATGTAAGCTATTACTAATACGCTTACTTTGTATCATTCCAGGAGCTGAAGCTGCAAGTATCGGATTAGGGAACAATGAAGGATCTATTCGACCTAAACTTCAGCCTTCTGTCAGGTAATTAACTATACTTATTAATTGCCTTTATTTTATTCACTTTTAACTTTAAGGTTTTTTGTTATTAATATTTAACATTTTAACTTGTGTTTCCTGCTCCGTGTAGTATTGTGGTCGACGATGTGGACGGAACGGAAGCTGCTGACCCGGCTCCCGTGGTAGCGAACGAGGAGGAAGTATTCGATGACCAAACCGAAGCGCGCTCTGATATTAGCAATGGTTCACGTGGCTCCACGCGGGAAGAGAGCGATGCAAAACTCCAGCTAATCAAGGTAATTTCGCGTTGTCTCGAGCTGTCGCAACCTCGTTAAGGTCCTGAACTCTAGGCAAGACAGTACGAAAGCTTAGACCTAAGTCACGTCCTTCATTTTTAAACAACGCACTATAAACAGATTTTTTAAAAAATGAATGTGATGGTGAAAATGGAGACAATAAATTGAGTATATCAAGAAAGGTTTCGGCGTTGATTTTTTTTTCAATTAAACTGAAACCTACGTAGGGCCAAAGTGCTATTGCTAGCGAAATGGACTGACAAAACTCATCAACGGGGGAAAAGCTGAAGTTGATGCATGATTGGCGTGATTGTCGGTAACCCACACGGGAGTTGTTTGTCTTTGTCCTCTTCTTTCATCTTTTATTTGTTTCCCGAAATGTCTGCATTAGTTCATGCGTGCCTACTTCTATCACGAGAATCGGCAGGTGGATTGCCGTAATCTGAGCGGAATTCCTCACAGAAGAATGTCTCTCCTCGGGTTTCACATATAATGCTGCGTCCTTTGCGTGCATAGCGGGCTAATTCGGGTACTAATCCTTTTTTATTTTATTTTTTATTTTTTTAGGAAGAAATCCGCATGCGGCGTGACGGATTTGCCAAGTTGCTAGATGAGCATGAACAAGTTGTGCAAGAATTGAGGAGAATTGAAAGTTCCGGGGACCTTAATACCTTGGCTAATGAAGGGGAAGCAGACACCTATGGAAATTTGCCAACATCACATGCCGAGCCAGAAGTAGAAAAGCAGCCTGCTTTGACTCCTCAAGTACCAGCGAACTGAATGAGAGCTACAAATATATACGCTATACATCGTTTAACTTAATTTTTGTTGAAATCTTTGTAAAATGGTTCTTGAAATGTAAAGAAAAAAATGAAGAAAAAAATCTAAATCGTCGCGTTTCCTTACAAAGCAATTGCCCTGAAAAACATTGTCAGCGGATCAAATGGTTTTCGAATTTAAAAAAATCCTTAATTATTCGTACATTATTAGTTCCAGCCAAATTATTTATGAACACAAATTCATTTAACTCCTCAGATATTCTCGTTTAATTCTTCTAATACTGGCTTTCCATTGTATTGCGAAGTACGAAGCGAAGAGTTTACATATCAGCGCTTATTTGATGTGATGCAGTGCCACACCTATAACGACAAAGAGTGGGACGCTGCACGCCACTGGGTCCCAGCTTACAGGAGCTAACGAAAAAGGTTATCGAATGTATTGCACTTACGCACTAATGACCTTCCTTGCGTAGACAACGCGTTCTGCAACTACCCAGTCAAACCGAAGAATGAAGAACGACGGACTTGTACTATTCTTAAAGCCACTTCGCATGTAGCTACTTCTTAAGACGGTTTCTGTATTCGCCAAGGCTTCACGTGCATTGCCATATAGTTGCAGTATTGCGGGCGCTAAATCATAACAACAAAAATGCACTATATGTCATATTTTCTTTCATTGACTGCAAAACTTTACATTGTTCGTTTTAATTTTTAGTCTATTTATGCTATCCCCGGGGTACGACACAATTTTTTTAATCCCATAAAGAATAACGCTAAAAGGGGACGATATAATTTCTAATTATATGCTCCTCCAGATTTCTTCTACCCGATTTTAGCCCCCGCTGCGAATTTATATCACATATTTACTGCAGAAATATGTGCTGCATTACTCGTCTTCATGGCTGTTAAAAAAATTTTTTGCCATCTGTTGGCCAGACTGACGACTTCTCTCGTGTTTGTGCTGCGGTATGGCACAAAATCGCTGTACAGGGTATTAGTTTTTACTAGTATTTCAGAGATGGCGTACGCACTGGTTTTTGGATCTTTGTTTCGGAGGTTGGTTATCCGGATTTAAATCGCACGAATCGGGCTTCGCCAGTGCGTCCTACTCTAAATTCATTCGAACTTTTTAACACTTTCTGAATTAAGTTTTAAATCTTCCGTTTCTGAGGTAAAATGACAAAGCCTGTGAGTGTCTTAACCAAAGCAATGAGTAAACAAAAACTTCTAATTAAATTTTTCCCTTTTTTAAAGTCTCGGCGACTGCTGTCTCACTCTCTCTGACATTTTCGCATTACATGTAAGTGGAAAAATCTCGTACAGCGGCAGTGAGCTAAGGTCGGATCAGGCCAATTAAAAAGAAATCAACTCGGACGTTTCCTTGGGTATTTACTAATTTCAGCTATCCTTTCGTGAGTCGAAGAGCGAATTTACAGACGTAAAGACTTTTTTCTTACTCTATTCAATAACGTAGTTACCTGCAATGATCCGCCTTTGAGCAATAAATTTTGCGAAACTTCGAATGTGAACTTTTTTTCTCGACAAAACTTGGAATAATCCATAGAGGTAAGAGAAGTTTACACCGCTAAGTAAACTGAACGCAATGGTCGAACGAAACAGCACGACAAGAGCTGGAAAGATATAGCAGTATATGTAATGCGTGGGAGTTCACTAATTTTGAGGAGAGTGAAGCTTTTGCCTGTTGTCTACAATTGGCATGATCTTTATTGTGTTGGGCTGATCTAGTCGACTTCTTGCTTATAAGAATTACCGCCGTATCACTGTTATTTCTATGTCTGTAGGTCACACATAACTCTGTGCTGACCCAGTGAAATCTGATCGCGAATAATGACAGATTGTTGCGTCGTAGGATTAGGGGCGCATCAACTCCTTTATATGGGGAAGACTGTTACTAAGGCCATATTAGGGCACCTTACGCGTGACGTAGCCTACTCGTGTGCACGCTAGTAACGCTTTCGAAAACCTCAAAAATCTTATCAGATAATTCTTCAAGACAAACACGTTGTCCCCTCAAATGACTCCCCTATAAGCTTAAACTTTTCCGTCAAAGAATTTAAGATAACTCGTTCACTTCATTCGAGTGTCTTACGAGAGTTTGAAGTATTACAACTCCTGAATAACTTCGTTATTGCCGGTTACCTGCTGTGGACAATTCTGTGCATTGAAACTGGAAAGCTAATACGTGATTATCAACAAGCTCGGTAAACTGATTTTCAACCCTTTTTATTCGGTCTTTTCTTCCTTGTTAATTGAAGTTATAATTCTAACAACGTTGGCTCCATTTACTTTCTTACAAATCGAAATAAAATTCCCATGCTTATTCATCTGATTTCTGACATGTTCTATCATGTTGTCTATCCTATTTGGTACACTTTTTATACGATGTATGCTTCACTTCTACACAAAGTTTTTGATCGACTTTTGTAGCTTTTACTTGATTTGCTTAAAAGGCAAGCCCTAAATGCGAAAAGCGTGTTGAATATACGAATTGCAACGAAGCGTACTTGATTCACTTCCAGCATTCATACAACTCTAAGTCACGGGTCTTCGCTATGGAACTGCCACTAGTTTGGTCCTTTTAAAACCGAGGTCTGTTTGCAGATTCACTTGCAAAACATAAACACCAGAAGGCTATTAAGCTCAGCAAGTGCACACCAGCCACATATTGCGAAGGCAAATTTTTTGGGAAACCTTGTTACCCGCCCGCATGACCTCCTTTACAACTTAGATATTTATCGTCAACACTCGTAACAACCCACATAACATTGCTCCTAGTACGCTAGGAAAGGCCTGGAGGGCGTTAGAGCCTCTACGGGAGCACGCAAGTCTACTGCAAACAGAAATATCAACCTTCGGTTCCCGGAAAAATCAGCCTGGTTTTATAGCTAGTGTATATACCCATGGCACCAGTATTACTGCTTCAGTCGTGCTAGCAACAATACATAGCACGCGCCGCTGCTATTACACACGTCGTGCCAACCCGTGACTTTCCCCAATGGATTTTACGTTGAGACAGTCGTTTCAAAATTAATCGCTGGAAACATTGTACTCCTTCGTGTGTAGTTTTCATGCTAGTCTTCACATTATCTACTCGACTGTGAAGATTATATAACTCACGATTTTCGTGTTCATACGAAAAAAGAAAAAATTGCAAAAAAAACTAACAAAAGTAGTGTAAAATGTTACTTTCGTGGGTGAATTTTTATACTTCTAACGCGAAACGTAAAACTTAAGACGTCCAACGTTTTTACCCAACCGTATAATTATCGTTTCGAAAGAACCTGGATACCCGGCAACTTAGTTACAACTTGGATTCCACTCATTGTATTCAGGTAAAACTTACGTTAATGGAGTTGTGAACTTAGTAACAGCTTTAGGAATTGTAATGGATTCCAGCGCGGTCTGGCATTCCAACTTGAGATTGTCTCCTCTATTACACAGAGGAATAAGGTTTCTAGCGATTGCAATCTCAGCACCGCTTACGAAAAGTAATTTACTGTCTCCGAGATGACACTGGGTAAAATGAAACTAGGCTTCCCCTGAAAGTTCCATATAGAATTCGTAAAACACCTGTTGATACAGAATTGATTACACGAGTATCGTGGTACCCGCAAGTGGAAAGAGGAACGAGACTATCGGTGGCATTTTCCTAAGCCCACATCCCATTTATATTAATGGTACACACTTACAGCACGTGCTTGTTGTTGAAAGAGGATAAGGGCAAGAAGAACTTGAGATGTGTTGAGGGAGGTTGAGAGGGGACCCCCGCATATTGTCATGCAGAGCGGATAGCTTTAGGTTGTGTTCAAACAGTGGCTGGCCGTAACCTAAATTTTTATCAGCAACAATGGCAAGACCGCCTAAATAGCACAGGCAAAACCAGGGACTCCGACACAGATAAGCAACAATCCTATCCTAAAAGCCCTCTCGATTGATGCGACTACCAGGACTAAAGAAGATGTGGAGTAGAAGTAGTGTAGAAAGCTAATTAACGCCAGCAGGCTGGGATGCGAGTGACCTCTTTACCAGCTTCACGTTCTTCATTACTGTATTCTCACGGCGTCTGTGAAGAGCAGAGATGAATTTATCGAGGCGCAATTTTTTCTCTAGTATCCTTCTCCTATGGTGGGCACCACTCGCGAGAACGAATCTAATGGATGTGTCCATAGAAGTTACCATGCAACTGGAGAAAAAATGGATAAAACCAGTTCAGAGCGTATGTGTATATACGCGACCGTCACTGCTTACTCTTTATCCAAAACTGTTTACATAACAATTAACACCTCAGCTCCCAAGTCAGTAACTTTTCTATTTAGCGTTCAGTAGATATGCATTCCCATATGGTGTAATTTAGTTATATTTTACCGCTTATGCTCAAGCTAGAGGAGAAAAGGGACAGTTTGGACACAGGACAACTTAGACAAAAATTATACAACCTACACCAATATCTAATAGCTCTAAATTATCGGGGCTATAGCAAATAAGAAGCACAATAAAGGGGATTTATATGGAAGGAAATGACATAAATATGATTTCGCCTGTTTTTTTTCTCCAAAAATTGGCCCTGTTAATTTACTTAAATTGTAATTTTCATTGTATTTTTCGTTTAATGTGTATAAGTGGTGCTCCGTGAAGTCAAATGAAGAAATTGAACTTTAATTAAAAGTTTATTTAGATGAAATCCCGATCTAAAGCATTATTAGAGGAAAGCAGTTTAGTAAAATAATGTTATGGAGAAAATGGTAGACAATAAACAAAAAATGTATAAGCTTTGTACAAGTTTCCTATAGTAATATGCACGAAGCATAGAGAGTAATAATGTGTCGGCACGAATCGGACAAAAGTGATTTATAAGAAAATAGCAATTCTTTTCACGCATATAGAGTTTTAAATCGTTTTAATAATGATTTATTCATAGATTTTCCCTTAGATATTTTAAGTCGTACAGTAAAAATTTTAAATAAATTAATAGAGTTAAGGAGTGATTTGTAATATATAAGTTGATGTTGGAATTATTCTAATGAATTAATCGGAATTGATATTATGGGACTAACTTTACTACTACAAACAATTTAAATATTATAGAAAATTTAAATATCATAAGAAAGGAAAAGGAAATATTATTGTAATTTAAATGTCATAATTGTAAAACATACAGTTGCTTATAGGTTTTATTAAGTTCTCTTGTTTACCAATGAAACAAAACTTTACATGGGTAGACAAGAACTAACGTTACACGACGTTCTTTGCCTGATCCAGTCCATTCAACAACTCCTAACGCTCGAGAACAAAACAAATATTTCCTTCTATGGAACAGACTATTCTTCAACTTTCCCAATTACTGGAATAAAATAGCAAATATGAAACTAGCACAAATAATCATTTCTAATGGTTTTCTCCTAGTTTAATATTTAATATACCCTTCTTCCCAATTAAGAATATTTTGAACATAAGTATACAGTTTCAGATTAGTTTCTTTTGTATACTAACTAAAACATTCCAAACCGATGCATAATAAAATTGTTTCAATTATTGCTTTTAATACAGGTATTATTTAACTGGGTTTGATCAAGACAAATTTTCTATTAAATTACGTTTCTCCCACTGAATAATTAAAAGGTTAAAAAGCTCTAACCTTAGGATTATGGTTGTTTGCGTTTGAAAAGGGCTAAATCAAACTCTTGGTGATGTCATTGGCTTGGTATAATACGTCTAAGCCATTAAGCTACCAAAGATGGGTCCTAAATTCGAGTCTAACGACTCAATCACCCATACGAGCCCATCTCTGCGGTAATTCGAGCTACCGTGTAGGAGAAAAGCATCGCCAGCGAAGGAAAAAAGGGATTAACTCAAAGTATTCGAGCCTTCTTTAACATTCGCATAGGGAGTTCAGTGGCTTATCTCTGTTGCGGGCTCTCAAATTGAATGACTGCGAGAAATTGGAATTGCTTTAAAACCCGTTGTGAACCCTAGGAAAAGCTAAACACGGGGAAAAAACGCACATGTCTGGACTTGAGGGGAGCTTGCTGGGTTGTGTCAACAAACGTGCTCTTTTTTTTCTCAGCTTAATTTTTGGTGGACTAAACTCTCTCCTAAAAATAGGGTAGCTAAAAAGCCAAAGGAGAGTTATGACAAAGATCCAAGCCTTTAAAACTCTTGTGCCAAAAGCCTAATTTTCCTTTCATTTTCTCTCCGCTATTTCACTCCTTAGCGACCATTGCCAGCTAAGCCATTTCATTTCTGCCCTTTTTCAACAACCACTGGCGAGATCAGTACTGGGGGGGAGGTTAAAAGCTTAACCACTTGAACAACATGTGAACAACTCCGAAAGAGTGAACATGTTCGCCTCACGCCATTGCTCGCTGCCAATTCATTGTTACTCGCTCATCTGGACGGCTTACTTCGTTCACCAACTTCAACTGGTAGTCCATGCTGACGTGTTTACTCTGGGGTACATCACTGGATCTCTGCGTCGTCCTTGGGACAAAGAATACCCGCGTCCCGGGCTTTCCATCTCCGGTGAGTGCTTCATCCGTCTTGACTTTTGTCACCCGATCATTGAAGGTTCAAGCTACAGATTTTTGTTGTATCTAATTGGTCATGTCTTCGACATCCCCAGGTGCCATTTCTTTGGCTGTCGATGAAGTGAAAAAACTGGGCATATTGCCAAATGGTCACGAGCTGGATTTTGTTGTAGCGGAGACGTATGGAGAAGAAACCGAGTCCATTCTCCAAACGGCAAGCCTTTGGACGAAAAATATATCGGCCTATATTGGTCCACAAGAAACTTGTGTCACCGAGGCACGAATGGCAGCCGCTTTCCAGCTTCCTATGATTTCTTACGTAAGACTAGCTCTCCTTTTTCCTAACTCTTTTGTTTCTATAGTTTACCCTCAGAAAAGCGTGTACGGAAAGATAATGGCATATGGACGATTCCATTAAGTTGTGCTTTCCTTCCCCTTTTTCGAGTATTAAAGCTTGTCGCATTTCTTGTCGCAATGGCCACCAAGGGAGCAAAAAATAAAATAAAAAGGAACCTGGCGAGGACATCATATTTAAGCGAACAAGTTTAGCTCCTAGTCGCGTGGCGTTTCGAGTTTGAGAGCAGCTTTCCATAACCATAATAAATGTCGAGCAGGCAGATGGTCTGAAAGGATAGTTAGCAACTTTTTTTGTGTCTTTTGCTCAAGACCAAATGAAAACAAAACACCCATAATCTGTCGTTTATGAAGCGCTACATTACTGGCCGCCTCACTAGCTATCTCCAAAGCCTTGAAAACGTGATAACTCTTTATGAAGTCGGTATCAACTTCTGGGTTAGACAAGCCTACAATCGGTTGGCAATATATAGTAGTCTGAACGCAGTGACGGAGCTAGCGTGCATGTTGTGCAATAAAATCTTGCCATAACGTACACACAGCGGGACAGTAAAATTTAAGCGTTATAGCGGATTGTACGTAATAGCCAAGCATTACAATAAATGCTTGTTATTTTGCCGGAATGCGTAATAGGCCCTGGTTCGTTCTATTGGCGTACGTTATAGCGAGATTTACTGCATATTCTATTCATGATAATTATTCTGTGAAATTATCTTCGAAATATATCGAACTATTACTAGTAAAGCTTGAAAAATTCTTTTTAGCAAATTCATAATATCTAGAAAGTGTCTTTGCCAGTTTTTTCCTGAAGTTCTTCCTCTTAAATACGCGAAAATTGTACAGGACATTACTTTTCGTCATCAGTAATCTAAGAGATGTATTTTAAACAAAATTTAACAGGAAATCTTTTTAATATACTTTTCATGTAAACTTTTGCTATTGCAAAACATACTGTCAAAAAATGTTTCCTAAAAATTAAAACGACGTTGTTGGAATCGATGGAAATTTTCCCATGCAATTCAACTATGAAAGAAAGGGTAGATGTACATCGTTAGAAAAGCAAGAAAAACTCCTTTAATTTAATTCCGTAAGGACGCTTCTGCTAAAAAGTTATTTGGGCTAGTAAATTAGGCAAGTGGAAGAATATATTTCGAAATATTTATTATTATTATTATTACTATTATTATTATTATTCATAATATTATTATTATTATTATTATTATTTATTTTAAATTATTTTACAGTTCTGCACTCATTATGAGACGTCTAACAAAAAGCTATTCCCTACGTTCGCTCGTACACGACCTCCGGACACGCAAATCTCCAAGTCTGTAGCTTCAGTTCTGCTTTATTTTGGTTGGAAAAAAGTGGCCTTTTTGTACAAAAACTCAGAGGACTCCGAGTACAGCACGGTAAAATTAACCTTTGTCAGCTATGCTACCGTAAGACTCTTGGGAATCTTGTTAAGAGCACGACCATCGTTCACTTAGATTGCAGAGACAATCACATCAACACTGAAAGAAGTTGACATCCAGATAAAATTCAAGAAACCTTGGAACTCGACGTATCACCACGGCTATTTCGACAATCCGTTCCAATCCATCGTCGATGAAACTTTTCAGGATATTCGAAGTAAGTGTAACCTTTTCTTAGTAACAAAAAAAGACACGTAGACCCTTTAGCTGAAAACAGATACAAAGGAACGCTTATTTCATCGTACTTATAGTCACACTATTTTCCTATCCCATTTTGGGGCCCGACTAGCCTAGATCCTCTTTGACAGTTTACTATATGTCCCAATTAATCGAACAGTTACTGAACAAGCGGATAGGAGTTTATCCTTTCTTTAACAAACAATTAATCCTTTCACTAGGAAGCTCCTGATTTATTTTCCTTCGCTAACAATGACAAAAGGCTTGCCAAATATAACTTCCGTATACGCGCGGAAAAAGCATATAAACCCCAAGTTTTAGCTACATAAGCTTCACTACCGGTTAAGGTAGACAATCAATAGGCATTTACTTGACTTGCAGGAGTTTTGATTTACCGTCATCTTTTTGGCAAAAATACGGTTAAAACACTGAAAGTCAACTTGCAATAGAGACACCAATAGTACGGAAAAGGAAGGCTTTTCACCGGCCAAACTTGATGAGGGTTTTCATTGTCCTGTGTTCCTTTTGACTAGATTAATGATTTAAGACCGAGACGCAAAAAATGGAAGGACATGCTTAGTGCTCCAAGATACTCTTTCTACTCTAATAAACCTCCGCTTGTCATCGACCCGGTTTGCGAAGCGGAACTGGTGTGCAATTTTGCAAAACGGAAACGGTAGATAAATACGTCATGGAGTTGTTTTGTGTATTGTTGTCATAGTGGAGCGTTAGAATGTATCAAAATGGTTTTCAATATTAAAAAAAACTCCTTCCGGTAAACCTTCAAGGCCTCGACGATGGCACCGATATTCTGAATAGTCCATTCTCAGGAAAAGAGCATTAAGACACTAAACAGCAGTCGTTTCTATCTACTCGCTTTTGGTCGTGACCATCCAACCGATTTACCCGAGTATTATTCTTTTCACGTCCCAATGGATAGGGTAGAACCTTCAACGCAATATTTCCGAAGTCGTGAATTCGGATCATCTCTACTTATGCTAAGAACCATCTATGATCCTTGCAAGCAAAAGACTTGCCATTCTTTGGGCTAAATTTAGCTCACTGACCACAGACTCTGCTGTTTGGTTGCAAGGAAATACGAAAACCTTTTTATATTCCGTAACGGAACATAAAAAGGTTTCGAAAATAACCTCTAAGGTCGTCTAGAAGGTTTTCTATTTGCTTTCTCTAATCCCAGTGGTTAGATAGGGATAGTCCTCAAAAAACATTTGTTTTCCCCGACTACCCAAATGGTTTGTACACAAAGTCTACGAACTAGCAGCCGACCTTTAAAAGAAACAAATGGCTTTTGTTTGAAAATAGTAAGGAAGAAAAGTCGATTCCGTTCTAACAGTGCTCTGTGGAATAGAAATGTTAGCTTTGTTTGCGCTCCGTCACAGGCGTACTGTACAATGTGTATTAGAGGGTTCGTTTAAATTCTTTATACTTTTTGACCGAGTCAACTGCTTTTGAGATAACGAAGACACATTCATGAATCTTAATTTTTTATTTCAAATTCCAGAAACCCATTTTAGCTCACAATACTGGCTAGCAGCTGTATTTCGTTATGCACAGCATAGGAAACCTGGTCCGTATCAGCAGTACTGACCCAAAAGGAATTCTTTTTATTTTAAATCATCACGAACTTAACTTGCTACATTAAGTGCGAAACAAGAGATTTGGGTAACAATTAAATTTGGATCCAGTGACAGAATTTTCACGACTAACTTGGCCAAAGGTTGAAACCGGAATGGACAAGGGATAACGAAATCGACAGTGTGGGCAAAAGGATTGGTTGTTGCAAGAATGAATTCTGCTTTACATTATAACGTATAGGAAAGGTCGTAGAGTGACGAACGGTATAGCATTTTGTACTTAATAATTATTCCCTTTCCGGTTGATTCAAAACACAACCTTATAGGCAAAACATGTGTTATTTATATCTACTAATGTGTCTTTGTTGTCTTTAAGTTTATGTGGTTTTGGGCCATTATTACGAGCACATCGGATTGTTGATAGCCATGGAAGACCGTAAGCTCTTCGACAAAGGTAAGACAAAAGCCCCAACACAGCTTGAACACAATCCTAGATTACTTATAGCTCCATCACCGCAGTCGTCATCCTTCATCCGTTAACCTCCTCCGCTTTTCTCCCTTATCACATGGTACAAAAATAAGCACCGAACGAATGCTTGTAGCCTTCTCCTAAGCGCTAGTAACGCTATGCACCGTTCGTGTCTGCCTAACCAATCACTCAAGGCACCGCCAGCTTTTCCTTTGAAGTCAAGCCAAAGAGCTTTTCATTACGCTAACAAATTCCCATATATTATAACGTCACAACTTTTGCCTCTTGTTGCCTTGTAAATTCTCGACATTTTCTCGCTCATTTTCCTAGCTCTAATGGGTGAAAGACAGCGACTGTTAATGCCCTAGATTTCGGGTATAAAACTGACCGAGTTTGTTTATCGAACAAGGCGAGTACTTCGTGGTGGGAGTGGATATTGAGCGTTACGACGCTGACCAACCCGATAAATATTTACGCGGATTGTTCAAAAACCAAGTAGACGAGAAAGTGCAGTGGGCCTACAAAAACTACATCGGTGTGATCGGATCCCCGCCAGTCGACTTCGACGGTTTTACGGTTGACGTGAACAAATACATGGAAAGACCGCCGTTCAATTTCCCTAACCCCTTAACTGCATTTGGGGGGGTGAAAACTGTAAGCAAATACAAAGCGGTGGAACGCTAATCCTCTACGACGGTTGGAGAGCTTTGGCGTTAATTAATGTCATACCGATGGATTAGATTCGGGCAGAAGCTGCTTATTTATACGATGCCGTGATGCTCTACGCTTATGCCCTGAGGGATGTACTCTCGATTGGTGAAGATCCACTGGATGGGATTACAATTATCGAACGCATGAAGGATCGAACCTACAAAAGCGCGATGGGGTGAGTCATAGTTCCATATGTATGTAGGCGCTATTTTCTTCTCTTGCGTAGCGAAGCGGAAGAAATTTTGTAGCTCTAAGTGTCTATAGAGAACAAGTGATTTTGACGTTGATCTGGAGTTATCTTGTTTTCAATCGCGTCTTTGTCAGGTATGTGGTGTACATGGACGAGAATGGTGACGCACAAGGCAATTACACCTTAATTGCTCGCCAACCTTTACACACATCGCCTTCCGAGTATGGACTCTACCCTATCGGTGTTTTTCAGCTGGCTGAGAACCATTCCAAATTACCTGTAAGTGAAATCAGTCAGTATGGTACTTGACACAAGTCCTTCACATAAGAAATGAAAAAGGTATTCTGCAGAAGAATAACTATAAGTAAAACGTAGTTTTTTTCTAGTAAGAGAACAATAGATATTTTTTCACGTTTTTTTCTTTTTTCGATTATCAAATTAGTTACACAATCGATTATTCATTACGAAACCATCATTATTAACACTATTAATAACGGTCATTAACGCTAAAATCCTCTTTTGTTCAATTTGTCCTAGCGCACGGGCAAATTGGACATGAGAAGTGTTCTCGAAAGGAGACTTGCAGGTCTAAGTTTGATGAATGACGTGCCATGTGCTTAAACTCTTGAATTAGCTTACAATGTCACGATTACTGATAAAGTAGTATTAATTATATTAACTTATTATTAACTAAAATATTTACCAACTATTTCTTTAGAATAAAATTTAAGTAAAATATTAGAACGAACTTAGCGAGCTTCATTACGATTAGAACTTTTATCATTCTTATCTGACACTCTTTTCATTCTATTAAAGCCGGAGCACGTCATTTTCAAAAAAGTCTTACTTTCCAGTTCGTATAAAAAGCGTTGTTCTTTTATGTCTCGTGTAAAACAGGTTTAGAGAACTCTTGTCTAAGCCTTAAGCCGTTTAGTGACTTACACTTCACTCACAAACTACGGCTATATAAATATTTTAATCCTATAACCATACGAATAAAAACAACAGATCACCAATTACGACAAAACCAGCAAATTTGTAATTTATCAGCTTCAATTTTTTCCCAAATCGTCCTGTCACCCCTCAAAGCCTTTTCTGCAAAGTGGAGACAAAAAATGCTCTATGTTTTATTGTTGGTTTTTCTTTCATATATTCTGAAAAAAAGAAAAAAAAATCCTTGACTATCTACACTCAAACGCCTTCTTAAACACACTTTATAGACTCTTTCCCCATAATACTGCTTTTATGAGTACACTAGGGTATATTTTCTGATCGTTAATAGCAGCAGGTGTTTACTTTGAACAACGAAATAAAAAAAAAAATTCTCACAGGAATTGCGAATAACTTCAGCAATTACGTGGACTGGGGATAAAGTGCCAGTCGACGAGCCCCCTTGCGGTTTCCGCGGCGATTTATGCATCTGTAAACAACGCCAACTTCTCCATCTCATGATTCCTTTTTCTGTCTGCAAAATTAACTTTTTTATCTCGATTTTAGCATACACAGCAGAAATCGCGGGCGCCGTCGTCGGCGGCTTATTGCTCGTCTTGGGGCTCGTAATTCTGTCGGTGTACCGGAACTGGCGTTACGAGCAAGAACTGGATTCACTCTTATGGAAAATTGACTATAAAGACCTCCAAATCCCCGAAATGCCTACCGTAACATATCCCAACACTCAACCACCTTCGAAAGTGATACGTGTAATTCCATAGCTTTTTACATGCTTTTTTTTGCATCTCCTAACTCACCCATTTTCTTTCTATGGAATGTCTAGAGCAGCCATCCATTACTCAGGACGAGTCAAGTTTCCTTAAGCTCCAACCCAGATGCGGATTTTCGCTACTCGGCCATCTACAGTCAAATTGGGGTCTATCGAGGCCGCATTTTTGCCGTCAAGCGTGTCAACAAGAAATGTGTTGATTTGACGCGTGAGATGAAGAAAGAACTGAAAACGGTAAATTTTCCAGAAGACTTTTTCCCGTCGTATTTCACCTTGGTTATCATTTCTATTCACCTCGCAGATGCGTGATTTGCGGCACGACAACTTGGTGGCTTTTATCGGAGCTTGTGTCGATCCACCGAATATCTGTATTATTACGGAATATTGCACTAGGGGTAGCCTGAAGGATATCTTGCAAAATGAAGACGTCAAACTGGACAACATGTTCATCGCATCTCTTGTCGGAGACATTATTAGGGTAAAAGCTAGTTATTCTTAGGTTATGAATCAGTTTCCCTTTAACAATTATTGAATTTCTTCTCTGAAGGGAATGATATACCTTCACGAATCGTCCATTCGTTCCCATGGAAAGCTGAAATCCTGCAACTGTCTTGTTGACAGCCGCTGGATGCTTAAGATTGGTGATTACGGCCTCCATGGCTTCAAAGCGGGGGCGGAAGAACCCATGGATGAAGCTGCACAACAGAAACTTTTGCAAGGTACTGTTGGCACATTCAGCAAGGAAGCTAGTGTCAAAAATTATAGATTCCCAAAAAAAGCAGTTTTTTTTTATATACCCGATAGATATGTTATACCACGCGCCAGAGCTATTGAGAGATCCCAATCCACCCTCGCACGGAACTCAGAAAGGAGACGTCTACAGTTTTTCTATGATACTTTATGAGATCCATGGTCGGTCAGGCCCATTCGGAAATATTGGCATGCCGCCAGAAGATATTTTACGGAAAGTCGAAGCTGTTCCCACGCTTGACCCACCGTTCAGGTATCAGTAAACGTCCAAAGCACGAAAGATAGTGTAAAAGCCCTTACTGACAGTTGCTTACGTGTACACTTCCAGTGCAAAAACTTTTATTTCCATTAATTAACCTACTTCCTTGCGAAAGATCCAAAAATCTTGAAAAAGATAGGTAAAGCTTAAAATCTCCCTATAACGAAATTTCTCGTGAAGAAAAGAACACTCTGGTAGATCCGAAGCTCGATATATTAGACATTAGGAGTGCATTCGCATAACCCTCGAACTATACAATTCATCAGTTAAGACTACGGGATACCTAAGGCTCTTATGGGCAAATAGCACAGGAAAGTATTCAGGTCATAGCGCAAAGTTCGTTAAATATTTCAGAATACCTTTGCGATAGTAATGGTACAGAGGATTAAGTTTACTGACTGTGGAAGAGATTTTCTTAAATTATTGCTTTAGAAATGTGCAAATAAGGAACATATTTTGTACCTTTGGAAGGAAAAAAATAATTTAAAAAATCGGGCCACGACAGTCAGTGAATTATTTGTAATGAATTTTCGTAGAAAACAGGGCTGCAGTCCGAAAATTAATTTTTGAGGTGTGACCTGAATAGTTAACTACAAAAATTCCGAAAAAAATCGTTTGCCGTATGTTTGTGATAGGAAGGGGTCATGTCAGGAAGACACTCCATACTTGGGTATTTCGATTCTTTGTCGCGTGCCCTATGTTTCTCCCACATCAATTTGGGCACAGTTTTTTTTTTCATAACGTTAGAAAATCTGCTCGTCAAAGTAGGGCTGCGAACACGTGCAGGAATTTCCAGTAATCTGTCATAAGCAACATTGAAAAACTTTTGCCAATAAATCCTGGAAATCACCCTTCCTCGACAATTTCTAATAACCGTCCTTCCAATAATCATGGCTTGCGCAAGTTTCGCAAAAGAAAATAACCAAGCTGTAAACTCGTAAAGCAAACAGCTTAGCTCACGCTGTAGAAAAAAAAGAAAAAAACGTCATTCCGAAAACTTTACATCGGGCATTTTTTTTCTTCTTTTAAAGATAATTTAAACGTAATTTCCGTATATACATACTGATTTTACTTTTAACGTTTTACTTTTTTATTTTAATTTGTAATTAGGCCCAAAGTGGAATTGTTGGAGAATTGCTTCGATTGCGTACGCACAGTCTTGAAAGAATGTTGGTCGGAATGTCCTGAAGATCGACCGGACTTTAAAGCTTTACGGTCTAAGCTTCGTCCTATGCGAAAGGGCTTGTACGTTTTATTACTCGTTGTTAAGTACTTTAATGGGTTCCTATAAGATATCGTATCCTAGGCGCCCAAGTATCCTTGACAATATGATGGCTATGATGGAGAAATACGCCAACAACTTGGAAGCGCTGGTCGACGAGCGAACGGAGCAGTTAACCGAGGAGAAGAAGAAAACGGGTAACTCTTTGAAAGCTTCTTTTTTGAAGGCCCTTTCCAAAACAATCATTGTTGTGACTTAAAAACATAGAAGCGCTACTGTACGAAATGCTGCCGCGCTATGTGGCGGAACAACTCAAACGAGGTCATAAAGTGGAAGCTGAAAGCTTCGATTGTGTTACCATATACTTCAGCGACATCGTTGGCTTTACGGCCATGTCAGCCGAATCGACTGCATTAGAAGTAAACATAGTTTTTTTTGCATCTTTTTATTTCTGTTCCTAATATTGCGAAAAGGGAAGGTAGAACGGAAAAGTAATTTTTTTCTTACAGATTGTAAATTTTCTCAACGATCTCTACACGTGCTTCGACTCGATCATCGAAAACTATGACGTCTATAAAGTCGAAACCATAGGCGACGCGTACATGGTTGTCAGCGGATTACCGGTACGAAACGGATCCCAACACGCGGCGGAAATTGCGTCCATGTCCCTTAGCTTACTAAAAGCCGTCGAAGCTTTCAAAATAAGACATAGACCCCAGGACACACTAAAACTACGGATAGGCATCCATTCCGGTAAGTAAACTATCCTTTTTATACATTGTTATAAAAACACAGCAGTTTTGGTCGGAAACTAAAGCAAGACAAGAAATATAACGAAATGTCGTCTATAAAGTGCGGCTTGTAACGTTAGCATTCCACGTAAAGTTTAGGAAAGAGTATTATCGTAACGTACTTCAGATATAAAGATTTTAGGGGTTTTGTCGCGATCAGTTCGTTCTAACTCCTTCTGAGATTCTATAAGGGCGTATTCCGTATATTTAACGGAAAAGGCAAATATACACAATTTACAGAGGTTTAAGACTTTCATTCTATACTAATCTTCTCTACTTTTTCTTTATTTTTTCTGCGTTTACTCCATTTAGGACCGGTGTGTGCAGGGGTTGTCGGACAAAAAATGCCGCGCTACTGTTTGTTCGGGGACACGGTAAATACAGCCTCCCGCATGGAATCGACCGGTTTGCGTAAGTCCATTGGATATTACGTTCCACATGAGGACTCGTAACCTAATCCCTTTGTCTTTTCTCAGCCTTGAAAATCCACTGTAGCTATGCGTGTCAGCAAATTCTTGAGACATTGGGCGGTTATCACTTGGAAGAGCGTGGTTTGGTCAAGATGAAAGGTAAAGGTGACGTGCTGACTTACTGGCTTCATGGAGAAAGTCCCGAGACACAGCTCGCGCGTCGTCAGAATCCGAAGCATGTCCAGACTAGTAATAGCTGTGAGCCCATTTTGGGCTTCAAGGGCTTTTTACAGCGGAATCATGGTCCACGAAGTTCATTAAAGAACACTCGTCTGGATCTCGGCCGAACAGTGAGCTTAGATTCTCCGAAAAAGCTTCGTTTCGCCAACCAAAACCTCATCTCGGACTCGAGCGCTGCCGAAGACGCAAAGGATACTATGAAAACAGAGCACCCGACAGCTGTTTCGGTGTCAGCAGCTTCGTCACCTTCCCATGTTCCGCTGACCACTATTGATACATTCAATCGTCTCAGCGTCAAACGGAATTCTTGTCCGTGTATGGACGCGCCGGATTCGCTAACGTTAGCTGGTGAGATGCAACATCTCCTGCCTCAGAGCAAGGAAGGGCTTGCTCACCATAATAAAGTTTCAAAACGACTCCCGCGGAGAGATCCGAATAAAATGAGCACTACTTCATTATTAGAAGCGATCGCCTTTTCCGCTCAGGCACAAGGCGCCAAACTCATCAACCGGAAATTGCGTGACAAGGAGACAAAGGATAAAAATGGACAGAAAGAAGCTTATTCAACTACGGCCTACACACCTACGATACGTCTGAGTCCCCCAGACAATGACGTACTAATAAAGACTACGAAGCATGCGATGTCAGGTGTAGAACCGTCCAAGATCGATTCTACGAACAGAAACGGGCGAGTGACCCACTACGACCAAACAGACCCAGACAGTCCGGTATAATGTGCATATTATAAAAAGAATATTCTCTAGTCGTAAATTTTTTGACTCAGAATACAGATACATTTCCTGAAATGCGTGAATACCTTCATTTGACATCCGTTTTTGGGGTTTTCATTTCCCATTAATTCACTTCGACATCACTGAAATTCTGCTTACCTTAGTTCAGAAATCTCGTGATGTTGAACAATAAACTAAATTGGAATTAATTACAAATTCCTTTCGAAGTAGGACTATTTTCAACCTCCAGCTTGTCACTAACATAGCTAACTAAAGTCTACAAATACTTGGCACACGGACGCTAACGTCAAGCAACTTTTGCTTAGCATTTCTGCGGCGCACCTGACTGAAACCACGCAAGTCTTTGGTATTCAATAATTGTGGCACTTTACCTGCCGAAAGGCATTTTACTTGCATAATGTGAAGCGTCTTCAGGAACAGCCTTGACGGAACTATGCTGTTGAAGAAACACAGTCCTATGTAGTGTGACTACAGGTTTTCTTAATGTCTTCGAATTTCGACACACAGAAATGCGTTCCGAAATTTCTATGCGATTTCTAAACACGTCTCATGCGCTTTTCTACAGAAATGTAAGACAGGAAACAAAATTACGTTGCTAATGTTCTGTCGCGGACTCTTTTCCCCATTTTACTTGCAATCCGTCTAAAGCAGTGGTGCCCAACCTTTTTTCACCCGAGGGCCGCGCGCGACATGATATAAAATCTCGCGGGCCTGAATGTTCCGGTTCTGCCAGAATCATGCCGACGTTAAAAATGAAATTATGCAGTGATATACATGAGCGGTATAAATGAGCGGGCCATATGAGGCACATTCGCGGGCCGGATATGGCCCGCGGGCCGTAGGTTGGGCACCACTGGTCTAAAGTATTTAGAAGCTACCACATTCTCCGAATAATGTCAGAAATTGCTCCCTATTCTTATAAATACGGAATCCGCACAGTACTGGGTCTTGTTATGAGCGATCTGCATTTTTTGGCACTCAGTTTTAATAAATTAGCTTAAATTAGTTCTCTATTATCTATTTAAGAAATTAAACGTTTCGCAATATCGCGGTGCCAGCACTTTTTGTCCAACCGCTGTTCAGTTGAAATTATGCTACCTTGCTTTTAGAAGGCGAAAAGTTATCATTTAATTGCAGGCGGACGAATTTCTACTAGAAATGACCTAATAAGATAATCCGTGCAAGATATCGCATTTTAAAGGCGCATAATTCTCATATACTTCGATTTTTCACGGATCCAGTAATTTTCTACCTGTTATCACGTTGATAGTTTAAAGTCGTTCCACAGCTGCTGTCGCCATCTGGGAATTCCCATCCATATCAAGCTTGAAAAGATAAACATAGGGGTGGAATGCCCGCATTGGTGTGTTGTGGATGAGTACTTTTTAAATATCCATTCCTTTCAGTTTTTTGCCATTTGTGAACAATTCTTTTAAGTGAAACATGATTCCTAATGCTAGTCCTGTTTTGCAAGCATGTCTGGGCACGTTTTTAACGTGGGGTTTAACCGCAGTCGGAGCAGGACTCGTGGTTTTTATTAAGGGAAATCAAGTAAATTATGATACATTTGTCTTCATTTTAAAATTTTAATTAATTTATGACTCTGTTTTTCAGAAAAAAGTTCTGGATGGCAGCCTAGGCTTTGCTGCTGGCGTAATGCTAGCTGCGTCTTATTGGTCTCTGTTAGCTCCGGCCATCGAAACCGCCGAAAACTCGGGCTCTTATGGCGCCGAGGGTGAATACGCCTACATTCCAGTAGCTTTTGGTTTTATTCTGGGAGCCTTCTTTGTCTACATGGCGGATATGTTGATGCAAAAGCTCGAAATTGGCGCGTCTTCAGCAAACATAGCCTTGGCTTTACGAAGCGAGCCCAAATTCGACAAGGAAAGCTTCGATAATGAGGCTAATGACCTTGAAGGGGGTAAAATAATGTTTTATTAATTATAGGTTGATATTCAGTAATAAATTAATTTATTAGGTTATTCAGTGGTTAAAAATGGGACTGTGTCGCGTAGAAAACAGCAACATGACGGCAGCGTAAAATCTTCCGAGCTGAATACAAATATTTCAGCTCAGAACACACACTCCAACTCATCACAAAGCAAAGAAAATGAAGAACGCTGGAGAAGAATACTCTTGCTTATTGTAGCTATCACAGTGCATAATATTCCAGGTATAATTTGAAATTATAGCGGGAAGCCTTGAAAAAACTGTTGTATTATTTCCTACTAGAGGGCTTGGCCGTCGGGGTAGGCTTTGGTGCCGTTGGAAAATCGGCCAGTGCCACTTTTGAAAGTGCTCGGTAAAATTTCCTTTTTTATTTTATTTTTGAACTTGAAAGATTATGTATTTTTATTGTTTTATTTTTCAATATTTTGAAATATTAAAAATCACCTGTGATTTATCTGAGCCGTATGAGAGTTAACTGTTGTTTAAAGAAGCTTTACGAAGGTATTAGCAAACATTCCTGGAAATACGGAAAAGAGATGTCTGATTTAACACGTGTTAATTTGTTTTGCTTACGTATCTCAACAAACGATTGATTAACAGCGTTGTCAAAAATTAATGGTTCTAGAGGCTTATCTTAAATAGCTTGACGAGCTTAAACGGACGATCTTGACAAGCAAAGTTTTCCCATCATGCTTAAGTTTTGCTTTGCTTCCAAAAAAATGAATGTTTTGTCACGGAAGTTTTCGTCGTTACAACCATAAAGCCGAACCCATATCATATCATGTTAAACTGTAACCGTGGAAAAAATTCCTAGCCTTTGAAAGAAGAAAAATACCCGTCTTTTGGAAGTCGTTTCATGCCCACGATAATGAGTGGCGTGCGTTAAAGGACGTCAGTGTGTCTTTTTCATTTGCACATGAATCACTTAAAAAAAAGTAATAGCCTTAAGTGTGGGCTGAAGTTGATTTTTTTTAGTCGGGGAAACGAGGAATCCTTTTACAAAAGAATTCTAATTGCAGGCTTTTATTGCGTAGCCATTATGAGTTTCTCCTGTGTGGAAGCGCTATAAAGCGTTCTCACACTTTTGGGTTTTCCGCTCAAGCCCAGGGATTCCGGGGCTTTAAAACGTTTGAGTGTCGCTTGATCTCGTTGCTTTTTAGCCTCAACAAACTCCCCATAAGCTAGGAAGCAGCAGACAGTCTAATTACGCTCCAGACAGACTTATAAAAAGCCCCCGAAGAAGCCGCTTTGCTTTTCCATGAAGGTGAAAATTTTTCCTGACGAAACTCGAGCGATTCTCCGACTTCCCGATTTCTTTTAGCGTTCGGGAGACCTCCACATTTCCCCCAGACACGAATTCGCACGGGAAGGCTACCGGCTACCTCAAGCAGCTCCTCTTTTTTTTTCATAATATCGTTTGCACTATTCTTTTTGCGAAGAATTGCGAATGGCATATTTGGGACGCGGAATTAAGCGAAAAAGCTGTTGAGACAATGCCGGCCTAATTTAGCTCCGTGTCGAGGCTGTTTCATGCTAAGGTTATATTCTGGGTCCATGCTGAGCAGAATACTTATCAAAGTCGGTTTCGCTTGTGATCCCTGCGTAGCGTCTAGACGTCGCTTTTTCTTCTGCGTGGTCTTCTTTGCCGTGGGACTCTTGCCAAGCGTGAACCAACACATATTTTTCTAGACTTTAAGGTGGGAAGGGGGTTAGCAAAAGGGGTAGAGCTAGGCTTGTTGGCTCGTTAAAGTAGACTTCTCAACAAGAATCAAAGCAGCCGAGACGAGAAAACAATTTTTCTCATTAGCCCTCCCTCTCCCCGCAAAAAAAAAGTGGTGAAAGATTAAAAAAAAATAGAATAAAAACTTGGGAAATAAAAAATCATAAATAATGCAATTGTGGTAATTGACTGGAACAGTTGCAGTTTTTGCTCCAATCAAGCGTCCATTTAGGGGAAAAAGTGCATGGGAGAATGTGTGTGCTGGATAAGAATGTTTGGTTGGTTGTCTTTTGCAAATTTTCGTATTTCGTGGTCAGTTTTTCCCGTAGTCTGCCTGGGGTTGGGAAAACTGAGTGGCCAAGAATTTCTGCATAGCTTGATAGAAAAACCGCATTCCATTTCTCATGGATTATGGCTTTGGGCTTTTCCTTTTTGCGGTGGAGATAATACGAGCACATGGTTCCCTTTTTGTGATGTACATCGGCCAAAAGTTTTGAGCAGGTGTAACGGGAAAACATAATGATACGAGAGAAGTTTTACGTTGCGCTTTTCTTTTCTATTTTCGCAGGAATTTGGCCATAGGCATTGGCATCCAGAATTTCCCCGAAGGACTGGCTGTCAGTCTGCCATTACGTGGGGCGGGCTTTTCGGCCTGGAGAAGTTTTTGGTAAGTTTTGACTGCATTCTCACTAGCCCCGTACCATGTGTGCCGGTACCCGACCTGAATCCAACTGTTATTTAATATCTTCCGGCTATGTAGCTTGGTCGGTTTACCTAAGTGTGGTCTTTGCCGTGTGTTACTGTCGAGACAAAAATGCTTTCTAACCCAGATAGAATTTTTTACTTTTATAAATTATTCCTTAATTCTACTAAAATTGAATTTACTGTTTATATTTTTATTTTTTTTTCATAAATGACTCCGTTTTATTATATTTTTTATTAATACTTTGAGAGAAAAATGTTTATAATTAGTTAATAAAATGCATTTCTTTCAGAGGTATTTTTGATAACTTGAGGTCACTTCCATCAATTCTGACTTTAAACTATAAAAATGCGCAAAATTTTCAAGCAAACTAATCGAAAGGGTTCCCTTGATCAAAGAAGTGGAAAGACCTGGCCTTCCTGTAGTTTAAAGGCGTTAAAGTCAAAAACACTGTGAAAATATGAAAAATAAGGTTCAATAACACTGTTCATCAATAGCTGAGACCTACGGTAGCAAATACTATATAAAAAATCAGTATTTCGAAACATGTTTATGGAGTTTCATATATTTAATTGTGGTTCCAGCACACGCAATCCTCTAGTAGGCTGTTAATAAACAAAAGCATAGACCGCTTTTTTAACGAGTTACATGTTACACGGCTTAGGTATTTTCACAAAAATTGCTCAGTATTTGCTCAGAAATTCTTTATTAGAAAGTTCCAGAAGCACAGTATCTAGTGAATTTTGACAAGAAGATTACTTTGTGAATTTGCAACAAACTAGTTAAAATTAAACTTGTTTTGAAGAAAAAACTTTTTAAAAAATGAGCGTATTTGTTCATGAAAGCGTCTTTTGACCATTTTTTATTATTGTCGGTATCTTTTTTAGAGAACAAAATTCAGGTCCGAACTATTTCAATAATTTGGTAAATTTTCCTAAGCGGTAAATACGGTCCAATTTACGGTTTGAATTATACTGTATTAACCCCCATTTGCTAGAAATTTACAGTAGAATTATCGCGAAAAGTTTTAACAAGTATTAAATATTTTGATTCAGAACTGCTGACATTTTGACTAAATATTGAGCAATTTCCGCGACGTCGCTCAGTGCATTTAGCATGTAATTCCTCTACAATGTTCGGTTCACCTTAGTCGTAAAATATAACACGAGGAATTTGTAAGTAGAGCTTTGACTATTGAATGAAATTATGTTAGCTATTCCTTAAATAATGTTCTCTTAATCTCGAGGATTCCGTAAGTTATATATTAAGTAAACTGTTTTTACGAATACTGCACATTCACTTTATTCTTCAAGTGAATCCTTGAAAAAAAGTTGAAGTATGATTATTCACAGTGTCCCGTGTTGGGGTTATTGTGAGGGTTTTTGTGGTTTTGTGTGTTTTTCTTAGAGCTTCCTAAAGAAAAGGCATGGAAGAGTATTAAACCACATGCCGTTTTTCGTTTTTCTTTCGAATATTATTCAACATTTTATCCTTCGGCAGGTATGGTCAGCTAAGTGGGATGGTTGAACCCATTGCAGGCATATTGGGTGCTGTTGCCGTTTCCTATGCTGAACCTTTACTTCCGTACGGCCTTGCCTTTGCAGCTGGCGCCATGATTTACGTCGTATTAGATGATATCATTCCTGAATCTCGTGCCAGGTAAGAAAAAGTTTTTCGGGTGTCAAATCTGCCTTTTTCCTAAGATTTCCCCATTTTGGTATCTTGTGTCTTTATTATTATTATTTTTTTATGTTATTTTATTTATTTTTTATTTATTTTTTATTTTACCGTGAGACTTTTAAGTCACTAACCTTCGATTTCTTCTCCTCGAAAACTCTCATGGTTCGAAAAAGCACCGGAAGTTTTTCGGGAGCTCGGAATGAATTTTGAATTATGGGGTGGTAAAAACTGCCGGGGGAAGTTCGGGGTTTTGTCCCTTTGAGGATGTGCGGTAATATTTTTCCGAAGGGGAATCATTATTACGTGATTGAAATATGTTGCTTAGAGGAGGTTGAGGGTGGAAGGTTTATTGGCTCAGGAAAAAATAAGCCCGGCCTAGCCCGCAATGTGGTTAGCGATTGTTGGGTGGTGGCTTTAGTTTATTGTCAAGTCTTGGCCAATTTGGCATTGAAAGAGATAATGTGTCTGTATGGGTTTAAAATGCCTCTACGTTTTGTTGTCAGCATTTCCTTTTTGCATGAGGGAGAGGCAGCCTGTTTTGAAAGTTTTCTACGGTCTAGCACTCCACGCACACATGTGTCACGTGGGCAAGTGATACACCATTTCCTTTTTGCACAAAAACGTGCAGCTGCGCTTCTCTCGACTCGTAAAGTCTGTCACTTATTAAGCTAGGGGGGGGGACTCTTGACTAATTAGAAGCCTAAACTATTAGTGCTGTGAGGTTTTGGGGGCCATTTTTAGAAACGTCGTTTCCCTCGGATCTTTTTGTCTAGGAATCCGTAACTGACATGAGAACTGATTGAAAAGTTTATTTTCTCCGAGCGACTTGAAAGGGGTGATCTTCGTGCCTCAGGAGGCGGGGCTAGCCTATCTCGTTTGAAGACTCCTAACTTCGCGAATTGTGAGCCCTGTAGGGAAAAGATATACCTGGGTCGTCAAAAATGAACACCCATGGTTAATGCTAATATAAAGTCGCGCTATAATGTACAGTGGTTATAGCGAACAATTCTGTTGTGTACAAATTCACATGTCCTAGCGAAGTAAAAAGCATTTGTTCCACTATTGGCTATTACGTACAATAGGAGACATGTAAAATCTCGCTATAACGTACACCTATATCGCTATAAAATTATAAGTAGCAATCTGCTATAGTGTACAAGACCACATATCCCGACGAAATGAAAAGCATGTATTTCAATACTGGCTATTGCGTACACTCGGCTATACTGTGTGGACGTTATAGCGAGATTTTACTTCATAACGGAGAAACTTCCCGCCTCCTGTGTAGATGTTATAGCGAAGTTTTACTGTATTAGGTAGAGAAGGGTTGTGTACAGGGTTAAGTTTTTTGGTAAGCATCATTTGAGTCCGTGCATGTTTTCTACGTGAAATGGAAGAGGCAAATGGCATGGAGGGGGTCGCACACCTTGTGTGAAGCGTTTCGCTGACACATATCACAACGAGCCGAAAAGCGCATAGTCGGAGAGAGCCTCATGCCTTATTCACAAGTTGGAGCCGTGGGAGACTGGAAGAGTACCCACGGCCACGGAGATTCTCCCAACTCTTGCTGTTTTTGTCTGCAATTGCTTCTCCGGAGCTGCTTTCGCTTGTTCTTACTACGCACCTAAGGGGAAGACTAGTTATTTCCCAACAAAAGCAAACAAGACATAATATGGTAAATAAATAAGAGGAAGGAGGGGGGAACAGGCTTGCTGGATACTCAATTATTTGTTCTGTAATCACTTTTACTTTTTGTGTCATTGCAGAGGTAACGAGACGTTGGCCTCCTGGAGTGCAATCTTGGGATTCGTCGTTATGATGTGCTTAGACGTGGGATTAGGTTAAAGCAAAATATTCTTATAGCTACAGTTTCAAAGTGCAATTATTAATACCGTGTAAGGTATTGTTTTAACTAGAAAAATTCCGCCTTGCGAAACATCACTTACTAGATTTTTCACACAAAATCGCTAGTCGATCATTATTTTCTTGTTGTTAGTATTTTTTCAATGCAATGGTGGTTATGGGATTGGATAGTAGATTTAATGAATGAAAGGGAATGTGATTTTTCTCCTTTCCAAATATTGACAAAATTTAGAACGTACACAGTGCAAATGTGTCCATTTTCCTTATACACGAAGTTCCCAATCAGCAAACGTTTGCTTTTAAGATTTTTCTTTATAGAGCTTTATCAAGCCGAGACCGCACCACGATCTTTTTGTATATTGTTGAGGTAACTTACGTTTCATTGTACACTAAAATCTCAGCTCTAATTCAAGGATTATAAAGAATTATTGGCTCATATTGGCTCATTTCATGCCCATATTGGCTCGAACTTCTCCCAGAACAAAGAAACCCCCTTTACCGTGGACGTTTTTGTTGGGCGAAGTTTCGCTGTAACTGTTCGGTATATTTTAGTCGGTAAGGCGTCTAGGACTTGTTAGAAAAGTTGTATTTTGTTCCGTACATTTTTGTTTCGATTTCGTTTTCTGAAATAGTACTCGAATTGCTAGTGATATTCTCGTTTGTTAGCGAAGTAAAACTGTTAATTCATTTCAATTACGTTGAAAACCTCGTGAATGCAAATGTCTATTGGTTGAGCTGCGAGAGCACTAGTTAAACCACGCAAAAACGCAAAGTCGTTGGGCGAATAACGCAGGGAAAACTTTGCAAGTGATTTGAGTAAAAGTACTTCGACATTTTGACGAACTGTTTTCAGGGGCAGCTTGCCAGTGACCTATGCAGAAATTCTGAGACCGGCTTCACTAAACCCTTTTAATATTATTAGTACTAAGAAAGCCTGTGCCCAAAGAAGCATTGTTCGGCCTCGGCCCATACGGCATTTGCCACAATGGCCATTTGGCGTCCGGCTGTTTTCATAGCATGTTTAGCGATGTCTAGTGCGCAACATTGCGAACGCCTGAAAAATTCATGTGATGGATAAATGTGTAAACTTGGGTTTAATTTAGGCATTTTTTTTAGTAAATGAAACATGAAAAATTTATGCAATAGGTGATTTTTTCTGAATTTTGTGCACAAAAGTGGAGTTTCACAAAAGAAAAGATCAAAACGTCTAGTTTGATGTCTTTTCATAAGATATTTCTGGAAAAATCGTCGAAAATATAAACAGTAAAGAAACGACTTAAAGTAAAATCCTCTATTGTAGAGGTTCCTTTTTTATGCGTTTAATCATTTATGAAAAATACGCAAAAATTTTACCTTCGTTGACAAATTCAGCATGAGCTTTGCGTATACACCACGAATTTCTACATTAGCTATTGCCATGTCATGTCAAAACCTTACTGTAGAAACCGTTTATTGAACTATCGAAGCACTTTTAAAAATCACATGAAATATTTTTTCCTAGCTATTCGCTTGCAATTAATATATGTGGGCATACTAACATGTGCAGTGTAATCTGTCAACAGCTTTTTACGATATTGCATCGATTTCTTTCGCTTTCTGCGCTTTCGTTGCATATTGTTCCGATCGAGCTAGTCTTCGTCTGGTGACTATGATAGGAATACAATATTTCTGCGGCAATAGTTTGTTTCAGTTACTGTTTCGTTGACAAAGAAGCCATGTATTATTTCTATACTATGAATCGGAGCCCATCAGGAAATACCAAAAAAAAACCTGCACTTTTCTTCTGCTGGAGGATTGAGGTCGCTGTCTGTGTGGCTGCATTCCTTGGCCAGATTCTCACCCTCTCGACTCCTTTTCTCAAGTTCCTTCGGAGCGTATATTCGGCGCCCAAAAGCATCGTAGACCAGCTAGGGTTGAAAAGGGGCGATCTCATATGCATGCATGCTGGCTTCCCACCTTAAGACAGGTAACAAAAGGTAAATGCCCTTGTTTGTGAATGTAAATGCGATGTTGGTGTGTTGTGGCTGTGCATATAACAGAAGCTCGAAGCGGCGCACAACTGGGGGATGCGATGTGATGTGATGGGGAATCCCCTTGGGAGTGGGGTCTCTAGTCTGCTTTTGCCGACTTGACAACATTCCACGAAACAAGCTCGTCAGCACAAGAACCCGCCGAGGCTCTGAACCTTCGTTTCTTGTCTTTTCTTAACGCCTTACGTGGATCTTTCTCCCCTGTAAAGTGAAAACTTCGGCCATACCTTTTCCCTTCCCTCACACTCCCCTTTCGTTTCCCCTTTCGGAAAAAGCTGATTAGCCCGAGAAGCTTTGGTCATAGGAAGGCACCACAAGACAAAAACCAGTACGTGATGGCATGCACAAGAGCCGTTACATCTGTTCCGTCCATCGTTTTCTCGGGCCTTTTCAATGTTGTAGAGAAAAAGAGACTATAACCATACTACTACTCCCAGGCTTGCACAAAAAAGGCTCGATGAGCTGCCAACCAGCACGGAGGCACTGGCCCGGCGAACGAAGCGAGCCTAGGCACGGAAACTGGCACATGCTTGGCTTAATTCTCATGGAGGTGCTAACGTGTTTTGAAACGCCCCTCGCTGCCATGCAAGACGGCGAAAATGAAGAGCAAGTGTTAGGGGAAAAAACGCAGACAATGATTTTTGTTAACAAAAGCTGAAAAACCAGTATGGCCATATAATTTCCAATAAAGCTCGCGATCAACCTACAGGTTCATCGAGGATACACGTTGGTTTCAAGTGAGAAGTAGGTTTCCCCAGCTTAAACCAATCGTCGAGGCAAGGAGACTTTCGCGTAAATCAACAACACGTAAACCGATAAAACACCTGTAGCATAAGGACGTCTGGTTCTCACTAGGAAAACACCTCAGGAAAATTTTCATGCGAATTATTGTTGCGAGTTTTCAATGAATAATTATTTCCAAAAATTTATTTCATTTTATTATGTACCGTCGTTGAAAGCTTTACGTAGTTTGTGTAATGTAATTGCAGCTTTGGTCTAAAAACATTTATGGGAGATAGTATTGTTAAAATAGACAATAATAAGGAAAATTATTGGAGGGATTAATTCGGCAGCGACTCTTTTCTGAATGGAAGCTTTTCCATACGCAGCAAGTGCGTGACTCGAAACAGCATTCTTGCATTGTTTCAAGTGCCTGAACCTGACTATTAGGATTTTTAGTTCTTTATCATGATTTTTTTAAAAATTTTCACCCAAAGTTAATTAATAATTACAACATAGTTCAACATGAGCATTTATTCGTGTTTTATATTTTTATATATACATACATATTTAGAATACTTTGCAATTTTTTAAATCAATTTAAAATTAAGTTGCATAAATGCTGGCAGACGTTAGACCGAGAAGGGAATTTTGGCGCGTTCTCTTTGAGAAAATTTTCTCGGTAATGACGCGGGTCTTTTTAAATTGCTATCTTTTTCTTTCATTTTTTTTTACGTGTTCGGATTTAGGGTTCAAAGGAAGTAGGTTATTTTGCCTGTACCTGGTTGGCAACCTGTCGGGCGACATTCTTGCCCACTTGAGACATTCCAGAAACCAAATAGGGATGCACCTGTAACCTGTAAGATTCACAACATGATGTATTCTAAAATATGAGCCCAGAACCTTAGGGGGAACGAAGATTCCTGTAAGGGGCGCGTCTTGCGAGCTCTTTAATAGGAGCGAGAAACTTGGAGGATTTATTTTTTATGTAATGTGTGCGAGATGGCGCAACGTTGGAAACGCCCCTATACTTAAGCTGCCAGCCTTAGCGCAAACTGACTGGAACATTAGTCCGCGCTCTTTGCCAGTACTCACATACCCCCTAAAAAAAAAAAAAAGCTTTACCAATATAAACGCGTATTGTGGGATTCCTTAGGTATTCTCTATGACTTGGAGGGAAAACTTGATGACGCAGCCGTCACTTTGTCTTAGAGCCCGCGGCAAGTTTGCTATGATAAAAAAATGGTACATTTTCTTTTTGGCTTGATGGGTTTTGTGGTTTCATGCATACAACTGATGATTTTATTAAGGATTTGATAGAAAAATTTTAAGGGTCAGAACAAAGCGTTCTGTGCTTTTCTTAAGCGAATGGAGAGGTTTTCTGATTTATTCAGGCCGAGGTCGAAAAAGGTGCGAGGAATGTGATGAGCTGTTCGATTTCTTTTTGCATCTTGGAGTTTGGAAACTTAGTTGTGCCTGTTTCATGCTGCCTTTGCCAAAAGTGTTCCAACACAGTGCGAACCACCCAGATTATCGTGTGCTTGCTGCTAAAAGAAAGAAAGAAAACGACTGTCTGGACGCTGACCTCAATGCTCCAAACTGCATGTATATCTGCCGAATACAAAGCGTGATACCCCATAGTAACATGACATCTGTGACAGAGTAAGTGCTAACAATGCCGCCACTGCGCAAGCCTTCTTTCAATACTAGATCTTTTTCTATGTGGTATAAGCTACAGCTTATTACTCTTCAAAGAGCAGCAGGAATGGTTCACTTCAGTATTTTCTGCAAAAGAGTATTTCGACATTACATAAATATCGTAATATCGATATTTTACTCTTCCTACAAAAATACTGCAATTAAATACCGGAATAGCTCGACAAGTACATTATATGGCTTTACATACTACAGGATCTACGACAAGTCTACCGTCTATTTTACACCTACGAATGGACATGTGTACTAATACGTATTTATGCACATGCAGACTAGGCAGAAATGAGGTACTAATTGTATGCATATACGTCCGTTTCACACATACTTCGTATTATACATAGCACACGTACTTATACTTACATACTTTAACCGTATACGCGTTATAAGAATTACTTTCCATGGAGCAAGTTTCCTTTTCACGCGTAGTTCGGAAGATGCACGACATTCGACGAAACTTATGTGTTTGCTGCAAAATTACAGTTATTAGTTCAAACTTATTTAAATGTCATAAACCAAGGTCGGGGGGCGTAGAGCATGTAATGACACTCACAGGCTTTTCTGAAGGGTTACGTGCCAAATTGGTGTGCAATGAATTGTTGAGTTTTAGACGATTTGCTTCAATGCATGACCGTGAGAAACTCCCAACAGATACGAAAGAGAACCTTTCACAGGTATTTTCAGTTTCCGATTACATTCGCGTGGAAGAATATGAAGCTGTTTAACTTTGGAAGCCTATGGCTTCTTGAGTAGAAAACTACATGTTTCTTGGGATTTGGCGGAAGCGGAAAGTGCAAAACGAACTTCCGCAGCAACAAGTTTCTATTATGCACGTGTTTCCTGAGGAAATGGAAGGTTGTATACCTTTAGAAGAACTCGAAACTAATGAAGAATGAACTATTTACCATATCAAATGCAAAAGCAATGTTTTAGAATATTGCACCCAAAAGCTAGAAACCCTTCACCATGTATTCTCTATGTGGAGAAACAACGAAGACCGATTGCAACGACTACTGATGAATGAAAGTTAAGGTTAAACTGAAAGTTAAAGTTAAAAATGAAAGTTAAGTGCCTTGCGCTGCGATATCTACCATATTTGAACTAAAAAAATGAAAAAATAGGAATCCATCTTAACTTAACAGAACCTCCTTAAAATAGCATCAACTAATAAGAAACGTGGGAATTCAAAATTAACGGGAATCATCAAATTTTGGGGCTTTATTAGAAATCTGTTTCATGTAGCAGTTCAAAACGTTCTTAAGGTCAAAGAATATGTGCTGAACAACAATACTGCTAGTGGTTGTTAGTCTTTCATTTTATAGTAATCTTTGGATCATGTTAAAACTTGTCTTAAGTTAACGGTGTCTGGTATAGTTGTAGAGACCACTGTCATGGTTGAGTACCAGGAAGAAAAAATTGGGGTTATGGAGTACGTTTTATCTATATTTTTGGTTCCTTTTGCTGCTATAGAAGTCATTGACTTGATTGAATAGGCGTTTCAATGTTTCACGATAACGCAGGATTAATACTACAGCACGTGGTATATGCTACATTCAAATATTCGAATGTACTGTCTCCGAATGATGTACGATCGATGTAAACCTTTCTACCACAAATGATCTATCCCCGAAGTCTGCTTTGAAGTTGATTTCTGTTCACAAGCGACTACACAATAATTTACAGTACGGCGAAAGCAAGGTAAGATGAATGGGATGAATTGTACATGTTAAATGGCAAAGCCAGGGAAATTAAAATTCGCTTATCATAAATTGCGTGAAAACCTCCACAAAATTCGGGAAACATTTTGAACCTGCAGACGTGTATTGGTGCATGTAAACAATGAAGATTTCTATATCTATAAAAGTCCTTTAGAATTACTTTTAGAGAGTTTGCGAGGGTAAGTGATCGTGAAGTTTTTCCTTGGATCACCAAGTTTGTCAGAAGCTATATTTTCCTTGTATAAAAGCTTGTAAACTTCCAGTGATCCTCGGTATTGCGGAGTGTCTTGCGAGATAGTATACATATGTCATAGCATACTTATCTGTTATATATAAAATGTATGTATACATGTTGATGCAAGAGGAGGAGCTTCTAAACAGCCTACAAGGCTTGTCGGGACCTGATGATGATGATGTTGAGTATACTTATCTCTTCATATGTTGTGCTCTTGAATAAACTGTTTCTCCAGTATTTAGAGCGTTTAACGCACTACATTATCAAGATACTATTGAGTGTCTGTAAAGAAAGATAGACTAATACCCTGTCTACTAATGCATCTTTTCGCAAGTATAATGTTTGATTTTTTTTATTTTTCACATTCCGTAATATGTCTGAAGGAGACTTTTATAGTTTTTAGAGACCCTTTCTTTTACTTCGCTGCTGAATCACCCGACTGAAGACCTTACGGTAACTATATATAAAAAAAATCCTCCACTAGGATGTAGTAGCAAGTTCTCCTTTGCGCCCCACTTAAGTGTGTTGTAGCCGTATTACTGCCCCCACACTCCTTCTTAGTGAAAGTGTGGGTTCGGAATGCCTTGTTGTTGACTGCTGTGGGAATACAATTTTCCTTGGCCGATGCAGCGTTACTCAATCTTGGAATGCTTCATCTATATAAGGGAATAATATGCTGAACGGAAGTGCCGCACATCGGCGTGGTCTGTGATAATCGCATTCCTCCATCTTACCTTGCATAATTACAAACAACTATGTGTTAAGAGTAGGCGGATTGTTGATGGGTAAAGGCTGTCTCGTGACCTTATAAAGCATGCGAATGGAATATTTCTCGACTCAATGTGGAATGCAACAGTGAGCTTAGTGGTCCTAAGTGTTCGCTAATCAGTTCTCACCCATCTGCGTGATGAAAAGGTAAGAGTTTCTCTTAGACGGGGGGCAGTACATTCGAAAGCACCGCTACTCGTACGGTTTAGTAGATTTTGTAGTGATTATAGGGTTATACGGTTTTCGTTCACCGAGTATCTAATCTAACAGGGCAACAGGTCTTTTGTTTGCATGTCGGTTGGAAAATAATCATACTATTAGTCTATGTGGCAGGTGCGAGGGTCCTCTCTGTCACAGTTGGGGTTGCGTTCGAAGTAAAGTTGGAAATTCGGATGCAGAACGTTTTCAGGTGCGAGATACGACCAGCTGTCAGATAGAATTAGCTAAACAGGAGACGTGTTCGGATAGAATGAAACAAACTACATAACCCCGAACGAAGAATGGTGCGCAATTCCATTGTTACGTATATTTTCCCTTTCATATTTTTAAATGCAGTTGTATCATAGGTAATATCCACTGATGACACGAATTCGTGAGGTTATATAAGGGAAGTTGCGGACGAGCTTAGTATTGCGGAGAATTCCCCCATAGCTGTTAATGAAAGTCGTGCCGATTTGTAGGAAAAGACACGGATGTGTATGGTCGATTTCCTACTCCTAATTGCCATTTGTATTTTCATTTAGTCCAACGATATGGGACCATTGTATGGTTGTCAAGAGCCCCCTTTTCACCCTGTCTCTCCTTACGCTTAATAAACTGGTCTCGTTCTAGTTTAATTGTTCCGAATAGGGGAAGCCACCATATGCACGTCAACGTAGGAACGTTCGTTGTTGCAAAGAATAACTAGCTGTTTCCACGAGATGACAATCGTCCGCAATACTTGACGTGTTTAACGAATATCGGTTGAGAAGTACGAAGAATCGTAAGGTCACTTGAACGACTCATGCGGTGAAATGGGTGAATAAATCGAACTAACTCGAGGCAACGAGCATGGGTCACTTCTGAGCCTAGGAAAAAATTAGCTGACTCTGAATTAACTTTCTATTTCCGCTTTACAGTTTACGTGCGTTCATTGCAAATTTTTGGCAAACCTCCGTACAAAAATGTGGACGTATTATAGTGGTCTGAGTTCATCTTTTTAAGCTTTTCGTCTTTATTCAATACGGCAAAAAAAGTCTTTTTACACAGTAATTTAACTTTGTTTTTCATAACTTGGAAAATGCCACGTGTACCCAATTTTAGGAAATGTAACCAGGATAAAGTCAGTGCACTGAATTTGACTAAACACAGTTCATGTTCCATCTAAATGGAATTTGTTCGTTGTTTTAAAACTTCAGTTGAATGGGATTGACCTGAGACCCGATTGAATTCACAGAAACAGAATTAGAAAAAAAGAAAGGGCGTGTTAGAAAAATTGACTGGAAGAATTGCTTCTCAACTTTGACGCTCTACACGAATTATGCGTGTGTTTTGTCATAATCTTCCTTAGTTAAACTTGTTCAATTGCTCAACCTCTTCTCGTGGAAATTAGGTTCCAAACTTCAAATGATTTTGACTTTAGTTTGTTACGAATTAGAAAAATCCTTATCTGAACTGAATTGATTTTCAAAATGTTAAAAGCAAAAGAACTGAATTGACATACATTCTTGGTATTTCCAAAGAAACTTTAAATTTTCGAAACTCTTCTTGAATTGCATTGATTTGACTTTCTTGAATGTCGAAAAAGAAAACCATGAAGAAATGGTATCCAGGTTTGAGACACATTGTTTTGGTACAAAATACGCCCTTTGACGAAATTTTCTGTTGCAAGAGACTACATATTAATGAAGATATTGAAGCTTTTGACGCTTGTTATCTTTTTTATGAAATAGATCGCACGGTAGCGCTACCGCAGCTTCTATTCTCCACGATTTCTTGTCGCTACCCAAGGAAAAACTTTTTTGTTCCATTGGGACGTAGACGACGTCCCAAGGTTGTTAAATGGCCCTGGTGACGTCATAGGGAGGTGCTTAAAGTCTTTCACGGTACCGCAAACCTCAGCAGCAATGGCTATCCCGCGTAGTTATCCCGTGCTAAACTCCTAAGTTGGCGCGGCACAGCTGGCTTCCATTTTGGAACTTTCCTTAATCCCGCCTCATGCTCGTATTTGTTGTGTTGTGTCGCTCGCTCAAGTTGACCGGACCTGCCGTCCCTGACGTCTCTTTTGCCTCGTTGGCTGTGCTGTCGCTGCGCCATTTGCCTGTGTGAGAAATCGAGTCTGTGAAAATCCGATTTTTAAGGCACTAACAGGTAAATCATCTTACTTTTTATCAGCTTTTGGGCTAGCGGGAATTGGGCTCTGTCTATCGAAGCTATTTTGGCACATGCACGAGGCCAGACTACGACATATTTGAAAGCTAAAAAGGAAGGCAAAGGAGCAAGGTCGTTTTAAAATTGCGCAGCAACCAAGAAAATCGTTTCCTTTTCCCTTCATCTTGCGCTCTAAGTTAAGATTTTTTCATCTATTTTAAACTCTCGATCACGGAAGATTTCTTTACCAACGAAACACAATCCTACATTAGGCCCACCACCCATTCTCAGCGCTCTTTTAACACTTGCTTACAGAACGTGTAATGGAATTTCACGAACGCTTTTAGCCCTTCGGGTGTCCTGTACCTTTTGTAGCCATATTTAGAAATTTTTTTTTACTTAAAATATTTCCCGAGCCTTCTGTGTCGTAGTTTGTCAAAACAATTTTTTTCCATATTTTAAATTTTTTCTTACGAGCTTTGATGTCGGGAACTTTTGAGGTGTGCGATCTTTGGGAAACTTTAAGGTAAGGGACATTTACCTTGAGTATATATGGAATGATGCGAGGCAGAAAAGGGTACCGGGGACCTGATCTTTTTGCCTTGACACGAATAACGTCAAGTTGGAAAGCCAGCTGGAAAGAGGCCAGTAATTTGCGAGTAGAATTGAAAAGTCTCAGTAGGCCTCTTTCCCTGCACGCATGGGAATGTGTTATTGCGCTTGTTGCGTAGGCGAGGCTCAAAGTCATCCATCATGGGCTTGTCGTTTCCTGGTTTGCCGTCCTCGTCAAGGAAAAGAGATTTACCATACACCATATCCCTCGTAGCGTTTGCAGTAGGCCTAGCGAAGCCTCGTCTTCGCCTCCAAGGACCCTTGTGCCGCAAATCATAAGGTCCCTAGGAGAGACCTCAGGGGTTTCTCCCTTTCGTGATTACTTCAGTCTTCTCAATGACCCTGCGCTTAAAATTCGAGGTGTTTCTCTCCAACTTGTCTTCTGACATCTCACGATATGTGTTATATCAGTTTTGTTTCTTTATCCATTGCTGAGAAATAGGCAAAACAGTTCCAAAATAGCGTATTTCTCTCGACACACGTACTTTACTCTCAACCGATTGGAAGGGGGCAGTCTCTTGTGTACGTAATCCACGGAAACCCATTTCCTAGGGTTTCCTGTTTACGTCGCTTAGGCAAGGACATGTTAAACGCGATTAGTGCGGCATTTACTTGTTTCGCCATCCCTCCTTTCTTCACCCTTGAACTCGAGTTTCGGGTACGGCTCATTATTATGGATCTTTGATTGATGGATTGGTATTTGAAAAGCGAAAGATTCGTAACACCGCACGGTGCACTTTACCAGGGTATTGTGATTGCGAAGCTTTTTTACAATATATAAACTTTTCTATTTTCTTCGGACTAAGCCATTTGGTCAAGTATTACTTGCTAGAATGCAAGAAGACGAAGCAATAAGCTCCTCGAGCACTCGATAGACCCTATATTTCAGGTCCGTACCCAATGAGGTTATAGCAGTGCTTTTCAAACCTGGGTACGTTATCCATAATTCTGTAAAAATGGTGTTTCTTTGCATGATAAAGTATCCAAGTTTATACTCTCGTTGATGAAAAAATGCTTTTCACACAGCGATATTTTGGCTAATAAAGTTTTTAAAGTTACTATTGTGGCGTTCACTCCCATCGAATCTGCGAAAGTGGTCAGATTTGGAAATTAAGGGAAAATGAATTTCAATACACTATGCGTGTTGTCAAATCGAAAGCTTGTAAGAAAATTCTTGTCATTTCGCATAGTAACACTAGTTCGAGTTGAAGTTCTCGCGTAGAAACGTCCTATAGTAAAAGCTTGTCGAGTGATAAGCTGCTATAAAATGTAATAAATCATTTCGTATTATGGCTATAGGATTTTCGAGGCTTAGCATTGCTTTTGCGTTGATTCGTGACTATTTCCAAGTGGAACGTCCATAAGAATCTACGGATGTATGATTCCTTAGCAAGTCCTTGTGAATGGGCAATGTCAAGCATGTAAACCTTCTGAGAATTTTCCTTCCATCACCCGCCCCCTCCCCCCATTTCTCTTTCCTATCCCTCCCTACACTCCCCCTATACCGAGTGCACAATCTTTTTCCACATCCTGATCCTTACATCCTCTTTTTTCCCTCTAAATTCGCTGCGTGTCTGCCTGTGTATGTTTATAGATACGTGTGTAGGGAACTGGGAAACGAATTCCGAAAGATTTCTTCAGGGAAGAACGAAAAGTAAAAGAACGGGGACGAATGAAAAGAAGGGAATAAGATAGAATAACTTCAACGTACGAAATGCCTATGCCAGCAACACACACTGAAGCACATAGGCTTATCGTAGCTGACTTGGAACTTTTTGCCTCCTTTTCTTTAAAGCTAAGGAGCATGGCATCTTATTTTATTTTGGTAGGGGGGAAGGAGGGGTTGTCGAGGAGGAGATTTTCTTCCAGCAGCAGTTTTAAAAGCTGCTGTTCGGTTGTGAGACTGGCCCGTTTCGGTCAAAGGAGAGTGCACATTCTGATGTGGGGCAAGACAAGACTTCTCTTCTCGGGAGAGAACCAGCAGCAAAAGATGCTGTGGTATGTGGGTCAGACTCTCCATCACAGCCTTTTCCTTCCTGCTCTTTTCGAGACCCGCTTCACACTCCCAGAGCTAAATCTGCACAGATTTGCACTGTTCCTTCCCAGTTAACCGTCAATGGTACAATCGGCTAGTTATTATGAGTTGTTAAATTGGAGGGGGTCTGTTAAAAAGGGGACGGAGGTGACACTTCCCTATTTTGTTGTGTGTACGGGAAAGAGGGGAAAAGGGTGGTAAGGGGGTTGACAAACCTAGTCACGTCCGGTTAGTTTTGAGTGGAGAGACAATTGAAGGGAGGAGAACGGGGGGCCCAAGATGGTAAATGCCAATTAAGTTTCATTAAAAACGTGCCGGATTTTCGCCGGGGAAAGTTTCGAGTCAGGGAGCTTGCAAGCAAACCTTCCGCGATCCCTGCCCACATTCCAATCCCATTCTGGAAGACGAGAAGGTTGAAAGCTTGAGTCATTATGAAAATTTTCTTTGTCGATTTGCTTCGCGGGGCGAACAGAGAGAAGTCTAGCCAGTTTTCGGCGCAGCCAAAAACTTTCTCACTCGTATCAGTTTTCCCGCCGTAATAAATGCCATTTTCTGTAGCCTTCCCAGCCCTTTCCTCTTTACTGATCAACCTGAATTTCAAGTCATTACATTCACGATTCTTTCGGATCGCTGCCTCAGCCCATGTAAGAACATTTCCAAGCTAGTCAAAATTATATCTCCAAATGGGTGCAAAAATAAAACACAAATAATCGAACATAGAAATAAAAAATAAAATAGCTTAATACAACAACCAAAGGAAGGAAAATAGATCAGCTGGTAAATACAGTAGAAATCAGATTTTTTAAACTCCAGCTCTTTCGGATCGTTACTCCGATGGAAATTTCGGATTCCGCCAACCGCGTTGACACAATCTTTGCCTCTGTAAGATGAATTTTCTTATTAACTTTGAAGCATCTACACATGGTAATGTAAGATTTTCCAATAATCCCATGAAACTCAGATTTAAGCATTAAAATTATATTTTCGATTATTGTTGCGCAGTAATGCAAGTAAAACAGCCCAGCAAAGTTGCAAAAATAGGACGCGGCATTATTAGAAAGCACACATCGCCTCGCGCAGAAAAGAGCTAACAAAATATAAAATGAAAAACAGAATTTCAATGAATTATTTGTCCGAACTTTGGGAGGACAGTGGTTTTGCGCAAATGGAAGCCGATTGAAAATGTGAAAACCTTTGAGGAATGAAGTAAAGCCCAGAAGGCTTCACCGGAAGGGTTGAAGGCAGGGGTTATTAGAGTGCGGTCAGGGAGAGGGCACCAGTTGCACCCGTTTAGCTCGTTTTTCGTTCATTTGCCTCATTCATTCATTCATTCATGCTCACCGCGACGCCGCTCCGGCGACCTCTCCGCGGAATGGAAAAGTTTCATTCATTAACCACGTCAGCTAAGGTTCTTTGACTTTTTGGTGGGGTTGTAACTTCTTCGAGGTTTTCCAGAGGGCCTAAGTCGGGAGTTAATGATGGATGTTTTTCTTGAATTCCAAAAAGCGGCGTTATACCCTAGGAACGTTGTCTTGAACAATTATATGTTGCCTATTATGGAATAACGAAACGTGCGTCAGGCCTTTTTCTTGTCTCCTCGTTTTCCTTTTTCTATCCTCCGGTCTGTGTGACGAGACTACGACCCCTAAAATAAGCACCCGTGAAAGAAGACCGCGAGACACGTACGCGTAAGCATCCCCATATTTGTTGAATTATGGATTGAGATTCAGTTAGGGCTCGAAAAGCCGCACAGGGCATATAAGGGAAACAGACGCATCCACACATCTATACGCTTCCGTTCCCATTTTCTTTGTAGCGGATTACGGGCGATGTACCATTGCGAAGAATTAGAATTACGCGTGGAGCCCTACTTTTTGCCTGCTGTTTTACAGCTTTATCAAATCCTTCCGTTTTTCCTAAACGGGTTGAGGAAACCATGTCATTTTACAGAATTAATTGGCTAAAAAAGACGAGAAGGAGGAGGGTGGGGGAGAATCACCCGTACTGCTTGTAGAGAGGAAAGTGTGATGGGGGGGTTGCTCTTAGCGAAAGTGGGCGGCAAGCGAAGTCGTTTGTGTCCTGTTAGAATTTTGATTAGATGGTTACGATGTTCGGTTTTTGGCTCATTCCGTTTCTTGTTGCTGAGAGGCCTGACGGAAAGGGAACCGATTAGTCTAGCGCGGTTAAGGCGTTCGAGATCTGGCTCGAGCTAAAAGCAGGCGAAACGTGCGTTCGTTCGCCATTCACCGTCTATTCGCTCATTCGTCAAGTTCCTTTCATCGCGTGCGGTCGGTCTCGGTACTCAGCTGTGATTTGGATGTTTCGAAGAAACACTTGGTACACAGAAGTGAATCATCCTTTTACTACCTTGCAAGACTTGGCCTACGTATTGTACTGTAGCGTCTCACAGTGATTGTGTGATAAAATCCCTGATGGACCGTAAGCCTGCGCAGATTCTTGCGAATTCCTGGGTGACCAAGTTTCTTCAATTTTTAGCCAGTGGATCTTGCCGAGTTTTCTGAAAAGGTAACGTGATAAAGTACTTCGGTGTCTTGAGAATGTTTGAACGTTGGGGGGAGAGGTTAAAGAATGGGAACAGAAAGGATTGCCTGACAGTTTGTATCGTTTTGTGTTGACGTTTTCAGGGAGCCGCGTGTCAGGTTAGTTGCTGAGGTCGGAGGCAAATCTGTTCCGCGCAATGCTGTGTAACAAGCCGCAGGAGGGATTGAGGCGGACGGGGAACGGGGGGCGAGCAACAAGTCAACGAGACAAATTTGAGCCGTGCAGAACGTGCTCTGCAAGAAGACGCCAATTGTGTGTCGTTTCGGGACTCGGCGGCGCCAAACAAGTCATTGAATATGCTTGCAAATGTCAGGGGCCTTTGCCTTCGTTTGCTTTTGGCCTTTTTTCCCCTTCTGGCTCTGGGCTCGAGCTTGGCGAGTTTTGCGTTTGCCTTGAACAACTTGCGCGACCGTCTCTCTCTCGTCTCTCACTTGCCTCGGCTTGTTGATTGCCCAACCTGAATTGAATCATGTGGACGCGCTTGTAGCTCTCCACGCACTTCGCAACCAGGCGACACGTCAACCTTTTTCGCTCGAGGTCGGCGTGAGATAGTTTTTCATAGATTAAGATAGTGTAGTAAACCATTCGCTTGAGTAATTGCGCCGTTTGCAGGCGACGTTTTATCGCCCAGAGACTGCGAGTCCAAACTTAGGGTCGTTTTTCCCGGTATCCTCCCCTACGTCAAAGAGGAAATGACGTCATGGCTTCGGCAGATGAAGAATGAAGCTGAAGTGAATGACTTGTAGGGAAAGGGAAATCTGGGGAAGGGGCGTGTAAGGATACGCGATACTGGGCGTTGGAATGCTTTCACGGCAACTTCGATTATAACTCAGGAAGATTTTGTTTTGTATGCGCGAGAAGGGGAAATATGGGAGATTTTGGCTTGAAGTCGAAGTGAACTGACATAAATTAGGAAGATGTGTAATGTTTTAAGTAAGGAGACGGGTTGGAGATCGTCGTTCTGTATAAATAGACCCCCGGCTGGCCTTGTTTTGCTCGTTTTTTAGTTATTTAGAAGGCGCAGACGCTCGAGACACCGACGCAAAAAATAGAACAGATTTCTTGTGGTGGGAAGAAAGCGATGCATTTGCTTTTGTCAACGTAAAAGACGTCGCGTCGACTCGCGTCTGGCTTTGGGTATCGGGGCCTTGCGATTGGATACCTATTTTGGAGTGCGCTGAGTCAGTCAGTCAGAACCCGCAATGCCAAGACGACGGCGCCGCGGATCTTGCGCCTTGTGACTTGTTTGTCAAGATTCCCGAGTCCTTGCTCCCTGGCTCAACATTTCCGCCAATAAGCTCAAGTCCTCCGTCTCCCCGCCCTGCTAATCCCCATAGTTTTCAGTGCGTACTTCGCTGTGTTTCCATTGTTGCCATGTAGACCAAAATCTCCCTTAAAAAAAAAAACGGGGACAAAAAACTGTCCAATATATCTGAAGTTTCCCCTTTTTCATTTTTTTCTTCCTCGAAACGTACATTTGAGATTCCTCGACCACCACTCGTAAAATCTTCGTCTTAGCTATATTACTGTATTTTCGCGCTTTCTTTTGACCTTTCTGAAAATATTTTTAGTGTACGAGACAACGATGGCATTTTAGTGTTAATTAGATATTATGATTATAGCTTTCGACAGAGCAAACGAATAACCTGTTAACCGATTGCTGGTCGTTAAAATAGCAATGATTATGTAGTGTACGGTCTCTAATCTGTCGATTCCTTTTTTTCTTTCTTGCGTCTCTCTCCTCTCCCATAGCAGCAGCATACAGACAAGGCCGGACAAGAGACGATAAGAGTGCCTTAACTGGCTCCTAAACGTCGCGGCTAGCTTGCGTTCATTACAGAAGTTTTCTCATTGATGCCGCCCGAGGTTCGTACTTCCTCAATGGGATGCAGAAGCCTTGGCCTGCTAGAAACCCCCCAAAGTCGCGGGAATAGAGTTCCCAGGTAAAAATCCCATTCTGGTGAAAAATGAGCCTGGAGCTTTCCTTCTCAGCTTGCCTCGGCCAGCCTTATCAAGAGTATTTATCGGGACACAAACGACCTCTAGAGCCGAGTTACTTTCAAGGGTTTGAGATCGGGGGGTAAAGGAAGCTGCACCCATTGTCGCTCGACGTATTGGTTGTTAAAAGCTGTAAAAAGCTGTTCGCTGGACCAAGATAGCCGTATACGCTCCGATACGACCTTCTTTTTTTCGGTACTGTTAACCCTAACAACTGTCGGTCTTAGGGCAGTAAAAAAATCTGCGACTTCCTTGCAATTCGCGGAGATTCCTTTAGCGATATTTTTGCAGACCAAGCCCCGAAATAGGCAGAATTGCTCCCAAGCTAGTATACCTGAATATTAATTTGGGATAATATTTGGTATTGCTGATTCTTGCAGAAATCTTCACGTAAATCGACGACTATGAGTTATATGCGTGTTGGCGTTGGCGTATTAATCGACGAGACGTGGGCGCATAAATTTATTTTAGAATTTGAGGTAAATGATTTTGGAAACTTGGATGTTGAAAGGGTTACAAAGCTTTGGTTTTATCAGGTGAAGTGATGAGTTTTCTTTATTGAGTCACAAGTTGGGACTTGCGTTAGCATTTTTTTCTCGCAGCTTCCTTTTTTGGAGTGTCGGGTTCCTTCTTGTAGGGGGGGGGAGCTATTGCCGCATCCCAGCGTCTCATTTGAATCTTAAAATGTTGCCTGACACAGGTAGACGGAGGTATGTTCTTACCATTCTTGTTCTGTCTTTAGGTTTTCGAAAGAAAAAAAAATGAACGGAAAAGAGAGAAGAGCGAGAGAAACGCAAGACAAGGGACACGCCGCTTCTGGTTTCGTTCGGAAGAGTTTCGGGCAGGATTGAAAGGAGAGTAAAGCCACAGGGTTTCGCCTTTTTTTTTGTATGTTTGTTGGCGTCTGATTAGCAGCGGCCTATTTTGTGTGCGCTCGATAAGGAAGAAGACGCGATAGAGAAGTATTGGAATGTAGGACTTCGACTTTGTTTTGATCCTAATTTTCTTCTCGGTACAAGCATACACTTTTTGGCCCCCGTCGTACCAAAAATGAGCCGGTATTGTAACCTGAATTCCAACTTGGAGGGGAAGGAAGGGGGGTGTTGGAGTTTTCGGGAGGATTTGAAAGCGCGGATCGGGTTCGGATGGGTTTCCGAGTCAAGTCAGGAGCGTATATCCACATATACATTTATCCACACGTAAAAATACCAGGTGCATGGCAGACGGCGAAGAATGCAGACAAGGCGGAGTTTTGCTTACGTCCATTCTCCCTAAAGATGAACGCTCCGCAACAGCGGTAAGCAGCATTAACTGGCCTTTCTTTTAGTCGTTTTCGGAGCGAGATTTCGGTGGGACGTTCAGTGTTGAAACTCGTCAAGAAAGATTTACTACCAATGGATTTATCGTCTTGCCAAGGGAAGTGAGTGAAATAACTTTTTCTGGGAATTGTACGAGATTTTTATATTCAGACCGGGATCTGTTGCCGAGGCAAGAATCAGGGAGTTCCCACGCGGCTTCTGACAATTTGGGCAGCAGTGAGGCAGGCATAGTTTGCGAAGAATATGCAATGATGGTGGTCGCTAAGGTTGGGCTTATGGCCCAACCCAAAACCCCCTTGGGCGAGGCGGTTTCTGTGTACTCGGCTAAAAGCGTGGGAAAAACGTTGAACGAGTGCGCTCAAGAGCTGGGAAAAGAGGGAGACCAAAAAGGAGATTTTTGCGTCTGTCTTAGGCCGTCTGACAAGGCAGTTGACGGATAATCGAGCATTTACATCCAGATTGGCGATCGGTCCACATTCTCTTGTAATACGTGGGTATCCCGCAACGACGTACCATTTCTCGCAATTTGACATATTGACTATTTGTGTCGAGTCTGAATGTACAAGAACTTTTTTTGCAGACAATACCAAAAAGGAGGGTTGAAGGGAATTCGGTAGATCGGAGCTCCAATAAAAGTAGGGGTGGCAAGAAAACGAGGGACCCAATCGGGTTACAAACGTGTTCAGAAACGCCTGAGCGCATAATGTTACATGCTGACGCAGCATCCTTCTCAATCCCTGGCTACTCTAGTCAAGTCTCGTCCCGTTGAAGCCTTTTTCTCTCTCCTTTGAATTTGTAATTAATCCCAAGTCTGGACTTTGACGTTGGGTTCCCGACTCCAGAAAGGACTTTCGGAAAATTTTCTGGAATGTGTTGGAGGGGTTTGCTTCCTTGCAGAGCAAGCCGTGTCGCCTACTTTGGTCAAAGAATTTAACCCCGCCCCTGAAACACCTTCCATGTTATTTTCATTGTACAACTTTCGTGTCCTGAGAAAGTTTGGATTTTTGAGGACAGGACCGTTTTAAGTTTCGAATTCGGGTAAGAAGTTGTGTAGGTTTGGAATGTGGTCTCAAACGAGGCAGGAGCTTAAAAGAGAGAGAAAGAGCAAGAGAGAGATCCTAGATTCTGGGAGGTCGGGCATCTCACCTTGGGCAAGGTGTTTCGCTAAAGGAAGTAAAGTTTAAAAGCTCTTTAGTGGGGTAGACGAACTATGAGAGACGGGCTGGAGCCTGTGGCCTTTGTACTTGAAAACTTAACCGCAGGCTAACAAGGATTTCGGGGTATCACAAAATTCTTCCCTCCGAAACACCCCACCTCGTAAGGAGAGAAAAAAAAAGTTCACCGTGTTGCGTGGAATGTGGTTGAAAATTGTGGATGAGATTCCAGCCTGCTCCATTCGCAAGATCCCCCACCACCCCCACCGGGAGTGGATCACGAATCTGCGGGTCTGAGGTAACTCGTTTTGCTTCCTCCTAAATAGGGTCGAGCCGCGGATTCGGGAAAAGGGGCGGGCACCAGGAAGCCGGCGGATTCATCGGGAAGTTCGGGTTTAGTTGGGCAAGGACGTTGATTTGGGTAGACGACCTCGTCGAACGTCGTTCCCGTTCACGCCATACGGCTCAGTTACACAAGTTATCCTTCTACTGTCAGGTAGAACTACTCCCGAGTCAATCGACACTACACCTTGTCAGTTTGATACCGAAGAGGACGTCTTCAGGTACACACATCACAAGACCTCCCCTCTAACGAGTGTTATTTAATCGTGTGCACTCAGCTCCATCTAAGCAAATTTCAACACCTAATTGTTTCCAGTTATTATTTGCAGTTACAGTTTTAACAGCGTCGACGTTGTTGTCGGTGTGGACCTTACCGTGAATTTTCTCAGTATTTCTTCTGGTTTCGAAGTAGGTTGGAATTCCAAAAGCCATTTTTGAGGTGCGGATCCCGTTATGTACTGTCGCATTCCACAGCACCAGATTTCGTTCATGTAGCCATTGTTCACCTGAAGTTTGCTGGTAGTGTTGTGTACGTTTGATTGGCTTTGTATTCGTGGACTCGTTTGTCGCCGGATTCGAATTCAGGGAATCGAAAAGATTCCGTGATTGTAGGTAATAAAAACGGGAAGATAGACAGGGGGTGGAGCCTAAGTCTTCGTTTTTGCCCTCAGGAGCGCTTCTTCGCATGAATGGTCCGTGAGAGCCGGGATATATCTAGTTGACTTACTCTTGTCCCACCTTGTTTTTAAAGGGAACTTGGGGTGCGTTCATGTGACTCCCAGACGAGTGTGTTGCGTATCAAAGAGGACGAAAAAGGGTCCCGCGGCCCAACGTGACTGACGGACTAACCAAGTAGTGGGATAGTCTCATTGAAAGGAATAAGCTTGCAGACAGGGAGCCTCTTAAGAAGAAATAAGAGCCTGGGAGAGTGAAAGAAGTGTGAGAAAAAGGGGAGGTGGCACTGAAAAACTCCGGGCTGGTCGGATCGGCTTTCCCTTTGCGGGGAAAAGAGAGGGGGGGGGGGCAGTATGGAATGGGTCGCGCCTCTATTCATCCATTCTTCATTTTCCCAGGCCCCATATATACCAGTGAGTTCGATCGCGCAATAGTGAGTCCTACTATTACAACACTGTCATACCCGATTACAGTACGCTATTGGGATTTGATGCGGACTCGGAAGTTTTTTTTTGTTTCGTTTCTGGTTTAGAGTTCTCGATTTTTTGTGGATTCATTCAGGGTAGTCTGTACGACGTGGAAGCCGTACTCTGTATTGGTCGTTGCCTTGCCCTGTTTTTTTTTTTTCGTGATGAATGGGGAATTGAAACTGTCCTACGTGGCAGTACCATACGTTTTTCTTGGTTCAGAAAAATCGGGAAAATGTTCTTTCCGACTGGGAAATTTTTCGGAATGGTTTGTGCAAGAAGCAAGTTTTGTCGATCAGTTGGAGCGAGGCTTCCGAAGTAGAAGGTTCTTTTGGGGGGAGAATTGAAATGTGTGAACAGGTTGGTTTTTGTCTTACTGCTTCTGTTTCTATTGTAACGAGGGAGGGTGTAGTGAAGGGGGGAGCGCAAACAATTTTTGTATGTTTTGGCTGTCATTAATTGTGGACTGTGGGTTTGGGGTAAGTTAATGATGACGGGAGGGAATGGTTGAGTTGGCTGACGAGGCAGTCGTGCGCGATCGCGCTGGTTGGTATGCGGAAGGTGCCACTGGCACTAACCACGAAAATTTTACCTGTCGTCCCCTCGAGAAGGAAAGGACTGAATAAGCTGCGAGCATGAACAAACATTTGTCTTTGAGCTGCTCAGGCTTAGTCCTTATTCTTACCTGTAGAAGTTACTACTATTTCACGCGGTATTGCGCCCCGAGTGTGGGAATCTGTTTCATACGTTCAGTGGCCGGTCTGGGTGCGGCAACATTCCTTCAAAGTTAGATAAGAAAAACGGCATTTTCCTGGCCCCCTTTCTCCCACCCTCCCTGCTTAACAGGCGTGTTCTTATCGTGGCTGTAAAGGTTTAGTGTTGAGATTTGTTTTAATATTGATGTTAAAAAAATTTAAACAAAAAGATTTTGTACAGGTATTAATTTGTTTTATTTTTGGTGTGCAGGTTTTTGGAGAGATTTGACAGCCAGGAATGGTACCGACAAAAGGAAGTTGCATGGCCTGTAGGGGATGGGTTTGGTGTATTGGTCCCTAACGGTATTCGGAAAAGCTGCGGGAATAATGGGGCCGACCAGATTGCTCCGTGAAAAGCCGTAGCGAGCGATTGGTGAGGAAGAAAGAATGCTGCGTCAAGTTTTTAGAGGAGTCCAGGTGAAACTCCCCTGTTTGTGTTGCATTTGGGAACGTGGGAGCCGGTCGTGGGATGGATCTTTAGCAAGGTCACGGCCGCGGTTGACTTTGACCAGCCGTGAACCGCGATTTGCGCCTTCCAGTCACATTGTCGGAATAGTTATGCAAATGATGGATATGAATAGAGGTAAGGAAAAGGAACTCAAGCCCTTAGTGCTAAAAATTCTAGGCAACCCCAACCGGGACACAGTGGGAATAATTGGAAGGGATCCCTTTTAAGCAACCAGCCTTTGGTAATGGGAATTCCTTTGCGGCGCACGGGACGGAAACCGTTGAACCCGACTGGAACGTAGCGGGAGCTTGCATATCAACGCCATCTAGTAGTAAACCACTCGACCTCGGCCTGCATCTAGCTCCCTTCGAGTGTGGCTGATCCGTAGCTGATTGGGTAATACAATAATTCGCGAACAATTAATTTAAGCGCTTTTAGACCCGCAATTATCACGCATATTGGAGCGTAAAGAATCAATGGTATATGGTACGTAAATGTCGGCTGTTAAACAGTTATCTAAAAAGATAGCCGAACTGTATCTACGATTAGTTTACTAATGTTCGGTACAGACTTTGAAATGTTTCAGCCGAAAGTATAGCAAGATCCTAGAAGAGAACTGCATACTCGATTAGGTGGTAAGTTCGCGTATATTTAACAATCTGTCTAGGACATTTTGATGGGGTGTGGAAATACTTACTGTGGTCAATTCCGGATCCAAATATGACATGCTATTTAGCTGAAGGAAATATAGACCTGTAAATGCTGCCCATTCCTTACGACAGAAGAAAAGCTTGGAAGTTGCGACATTTTTTCCGAAATTGAGAAGATCCTGTCAAGAATGAAGCAATAACGTCAATCCCAACAAGACTAGTTTTCTCAGTGATCTGCCAGATATTGTTAAAATTTCTGAGATCATTGTGAAAGCTGATTTTGTGGCAGACGTCGGCGGTGTTTCGTCTCTCGATATGTTTGCAATCCGAAACTTGTTTGTCGGCGTTTTCAACTTTTGACTAAAATTAATGAGAGACTTTTGCGCTCAACGTTTAGTTTGCAGGGGTTGGGCAAGACTTCCGGCGTGTTACATGATAGCTCTTATGTGGTACCAAATGTGTTGAGTGGCTCGGCTAACGTTGATGTCTGAAGTTTTGTTATGTAATAAAAAAAAGAATGCGTGTGTGCACTTCATCCTTGATAAGAGACGTCAGCGCTGCAAACCCATTTTTGCCGTTTGAAAGATTTGTTTACAATTTTGGATGTTTATTTGTCTAAGTACAAAACGTGAAAAGTATCTGGAGAAATGTTTTAACTTTCAACTTTACATTTTCAGGTTTGACACTGTCGTGTCAGATCTAGGGGAAAAAGGGACAGTGGGTCAGGAAGTTTTAGAAGGCTCAAATATATGGCCTATACGACAGGAAGTTTGGTCTCGAGTACGAGAATGCTTCCGGTTGCTTGCTGATTTTTTAGTTCTAATGTAAATTACCTTTGTGTCTAAAAAGCGTCGATGAATCATCATATTATTTACGCAGCATTTCAACTTACCGCGAGTTACTGAGCGAACTGAGCCGACTACCGTGCTAATTTCACTCGGGAATATGTTCTTTCGGTGAGTATAGAAACACAGCCTAAATTATTTGAAAACGTGTCACCGATCGAAAGTAAAACGATAATCTGTGATATTTTGGTCGGTAACTAGCGTTAAAGGGCCATGGACACCTAAAAAAACAACTTTGTCTTATAAAACAAAAAGCAAAAAATCTAGTTTCCATATGTTTCTTTTTATCATGTGCTAAATAATAACGAAGATATTCAAGAAATTAACATTCAAATAGGGTATTCTTGCCATTGGTCCAGCGCGGTTACTGGATGCTCTGGCGTCACCGGGGAATATATGGCACCTTGGGCACAAAAATCGCGGTTTCTATTGGTTCAGCAAGGCCACGCGGTGTCTTGTTGTCAAGTGTTCTATACCCTGTGACGTCACGTTTGCGCGACAAAAACTTCGCTAGGCAATAACTAAAGAGCGGCTGGTCAGAAAAAAATGTAAACAAAATTTTGCGTTCTTAGCATAATGTATACAATAAGTAGTTATCAAAATCTCAATGTGTTTTTTGAAAGTGCACCTAAAAGAGGTCATAAGTAGGCCTATCAGTGAACTTGAACACGATGGCTCCTGTCAGCAGGAAATAGTGACAAACGTGCGTTAATTGATTCAGTGATCATATTTGGTATCAGCCAGACCCTTATTTTTGGAGTGAAGTGATAAAAACTGAGCATTAATAGCTTGTCTTCGACCCTTCTTCTCTTTTCCTTGCGATTATGTTTATGGGTTGTATGAGTATCATTTTTCCAAAACACGCATCCGTGCTTATTTGTTTGAGTGTGCTCAGAGTTTCTTTGGACCTCACAGATGTGCAGCTGTGACCTATTGTTCATCATTTTAGGAATAAGGACTTCGAACGCGTTTTTGTAGGAAATTCAACCATTTTTTAATTGTATTTCATTGAGCAGCACCGCAAAGTTTGTTCTCAGACTAAAGCTAAAATCACTACATGGCCCTGTGTATTTATGAAATTGAAACTTCAGACCGCTCTTTTAATGACCACACTATACACGAAAAAAGGAGGGGATGGATAAGAGAGCTTGGGGGCAATTTAATCTTCTTTTTTTTCGAAAGCTGACCTTTGACATTGGGCAACCCCAAGCCAGCCTGAACGGATATTCCTCATTCTTTTTCTTTCAGCAGATATATAAATATATATACGTTTCGTTTCTTTTTTTCTCGAACGTTCTGTTCTTTTGGTCGCAGTTGGAGTACGAGTCTTGTTTTCACAAGTGGTAACCATAGAGAGGTTGTAGCCTTTTGCCATAAGACCGTGAAAGATACGCAATTAGTGGGGAGAATTTATAGCGTTTTTTTGTGTGTTTTCTTTGACCACGTTACATATCTTTGGTATGGGTTCACACAGATCACACATAATTGGACCACGGATCTCCATTGCTGAACATCGGTCTTGAAGATAAGTATGACGGATACGAGGGCATATACGGATGGTTTTGATGGTGACCTCCAGCCACGTAGTAGAACGAGTTGGAAGCTGGGATGTATGGCCTTTGGGGGTGATGCGGATGAGATAATGCAGATGAAGACGTCGGGGTTAACTCGTGGTACTTGGGCTCACTGTCTTCGGGCATGGATGCCTCTTCGTTCGAGTCGAAACCTCCACTGCCGCCAGGTAAGTCCACGTAAGATGTAGGTGGTGCATTGGTTTGACCCATCGATTCCGAATTTCCGTTGTTATTCGTTTGTACTGGAAGCCGGAACGCTCGTAAAGCTTGTTGCGCTGGCGAAGGAGACGAATACGCTGGCGAGTAATTTGTGGACGAAGAGCGTGTAGAAGGACTGTGGTTCGACGGGGACAAAGTCGCATTTGAGACGTACATCTCCGTCGGGCGTTTATCACCGTAAAACGCAGAGTATGTTGGGTAAGGCATGTTGGGATGGTGCTGGACGTTACAAGCGCGCTGAAGCAGCGTCGCGGTCGCATTAGGGGAATAATTCGAGCAGGAGGCTAGCATGCGAGGCACCCAATGGGGAGCGTACTCGGTAGGTTCGGCATTGGTCGGTACAATCTGATCGGTAGTACTGACGGGGCTCGTGGGAGCACAGGTACTTGTTGAAGGCGCGTAAGTTTGCGTAGCTGACGCAGCAGTACTGGGCCAGTTTTCATTGGCGCTTGGATTGTCCTGGCGATACCTGACCATATGAACGCGGTTCAAAAGAGCCGTATTGCCATCCCGGGGGAAATACTGATCCAGTTCCTTGTCGTCTACTATAAGAGCGTCCTGTAGGGTGTCGGAAGTAAGCTGGCCTACATCAACACGGCTGAAATCGATATGGTGGCCATTGTCTGCGGAAAAAGAACAGTCTTGAGTCAATTTCGGAGCTCAAAGGAGCAATGGCTTTAGCATTGATTTTCATTAATATGCTAAGCGGAAATGAGTTGAGTTTTAATAGATACATTAGAATTCTCTCGCCGTGAACTCCAATTAGATATGAAAAATACTGAAACGACTGTGTACTCAAAGCGACTCAAACTACGTGTCCCTGTGCTAACACCACGGCAACTGCGTGAGCTAAATTCCACACCATCCTTTCGAGAGTATTCTATGACTCACAGCAAGGCTTAGGAATCGGGAACTTTTCTTGTTGCTCAATGTCGATTAATTAGCAATACAGCGGTCATTTGCTTGGGTCGTTTTTTCCGAGTTTTTTATGTAGTGCGGACGGGAACACTATGATGGCTGATTTTTGCAACAAGTTATTAGTCCGTGCATCACGCGTAAACGTATGAAGTATAGAAGAATCTCTTTGTAGCGAGCCTTTCATGACCAGAAATTTTTCGATGCATTCGAAGCTCCTTTCATCAAGCAATTTTTCTTTAAATTTACATAACGTACACCCGTCCACGTTCGATTTAAAGGGTTCGTTATGAGGATACAATTGACGAATTATCGAATTGTGACATTTTACGAATGTTGCAAATCAAGTTGTGAAGAAACCATATTTAATATTCTATAAAGCTGTGTTCCGTTGCATGCGAAAGCAAAGTTGCGTCAATGCTTTTGCTTCGTACTTTCATTTTTAAGAAAATAGTAACTTAGAAATAGTAATATACATACAGTCGGAGTAAGTTTCATACCAACAACATAATACATAAATAAAATAGATTCATACAGCTGATTAAAGCCCCTACAGTCTTTCGCGTGTTTAAAGATGCTGTTAACCACTACTTAGCTAAATAGTGAAAATCTACGTTAAGTGCAAGATAAATAATATTTATATTAATTCCCAGGTGAATTTGCGATGTTGTTACTCTATAGAAAGAGTTTAAAATCATAATACCGCTAGGCTTTCTTGGTGGTAAGAGGCAAGTATGCTACGAATACGTTAGGCGGAACTTACCCATTTTTGCTGGGCCTTGTGAAGGATTCAAACGGTGGTTTTCCATCGGTGAAACGGGCGGTGTTGGGGTAGCATGGGGAGACCCCGCACTACTGCTAGGTGACGGAGTGACTATAGCTGGATTGGGTGACAACTTCGTGGTGGTCAGCTCGTGTGCTTTTTTCGTACGTCTAGGGAGACATTTCATAGAGAGGTTAGAGAAAAAGCTCACGTCAAACTTGGGTTCTTGAAGGATGGCGTGTAAATAAACATGGTAGAAACTATTATCTCCCCTTTCCTCGATGAAAGATGACATGTCATGCCCGCTAGGCTTGAACATGTGCGACTTTCTTGAATGCAAAGGAAGGAAGAAGGTGCAAGGGAGCAGTATGAGGGCTACCAGAGGCCCAAAACTGTCTTGTTTATATTACCTGTAGGTAATGGATTTGGCGGCGGTGGTAATGGTAGCGACGGAGGAGACCGCAGTAGCTGAACGAGCATAGGGTCGTTCCCGTGTCCCCGATTTAGCTTTGTTAATGTTGTTGCTGGTCGCGGAGTTGCTGTTTGGGCCAGAACCTGAAGTCAAAGTTGTTGCAGGTCCGTTGCTGCTGCCGCTGCTGCTCAGCGTTTCGTTGCCGGTGCCGAGACTTTTCATGGCTTTACGACGCCGGGGCTGGTACTTATAGTCCGGATGTTCTTGCTTGTGTTGCTCTCGAAGTCTTTCAGCTTGCTTTATAAACGGTTTCTTGTCATCGTCACTCAACACTCTGCCGAAAACAAAAACATGTCCATCCAATCAAAAAACCCTTCGCTCGTTCTTGAACTCTACGAGAGAGCACATGGCATTCTGGCTATTCCATACACAAATAAATGATCCAAGAAGTCAAAAGCATGGAAAACGTTCGAGGAGATACACTTTCGCCTTCAAAACTAGCAGCGAAAGCGTACAATATATTAAAAAAAAAAACGGAAAAGACTTTTTAAATAAAAGACGTAGCATTACAAGACAGAAATATGCTCGGTATGCTTTGTGAAACATGCAGACGTTCTATTGGGGACATTCGGTGGTAGCTTTACACATTTAAGTGCAATAAGAGTCCTCCTGAAACGCAGCGCACACACCTTTGTGTGTTTTTGCGGCGTCTACTGGTATTCACATGTCATCCTATTGCCTCTTTTTACCACTTGTACCACACATTCCTTTCTTTAAGTACCAGAGACACTTCCCTTACATTTAACTTCCCAAATCTGTTTTCCCTCATTCTCTACGCCACGGTAAAGTTAACAATGTGCAACGCTCAAGTGCAAAATTTGCACATGAAGCCCTCACGTTACCCCTCAGGTTACTTTCCAGTCTATCCTGATAGCTCGCATGTCGCTCAGCAGCCTAAATAGCTTTAACTCGCTAGATAATCAAATAATACTATGTGCCATAGGATAATTTGCTGTGTCGTGCTCGCTGAAAGGTAAGGTATAGCTCATGCCTCGATGAAGGATGCATGGGGGGTCAGTTGACTAACCACAAGTAGTAGTTGTAACGTTTACCTTCCTTACCGAACGTTCATGGTTTTATTATGTAAAGTGGCCGCCGCCCTCCGGGAGTCAGTTTCGTGTATTTGCTAAGCTTTCGACAGCTCCATTATACAACCATTGAGGCCTATGTAAGCAAGTTCCGAGTCATTCCCATCCTATCACTTGGCCTTTCAATAACTCTCGGAATGTTAAAACTCGAGCCATGCAAAGCCAAAATGTCCAAGACTGCGTTTCGAAAAGAAGATTCAAATAATGTCGCAGTAACCGCAAACGTAAAGCTCGTGACAGCCGTTGTAGTCTGGACATTGTAGGAGACTTGGAGAGTTCTTTTTGCCCAGCTTTCTGCGCTCAAGCTCTTCACGAGCCATTGAAATGACTTATGGTAATGCATTTTTGTGTTTGGCGACTTTTAGTTTGCGGAAAATTGTTGTCGCAGTTCTGTCATGACGCTGCACAGATCCAGGCTTTTACGCATTTTTAGCACAATCCCGAAAAATGCTTTTCTGGCTTAAATCCGTATTTTGGTACCCAAAACACACTTAAGTGTTTTTCACTAATGGTTTATTTTATGAGACTTTGAGCTGGGGAAGCTCAGCGTGATCAACCTAACATAAAGATACTTGTAAAGCTAACGGTGTCTCTTTTCTTCTTCCAGCTCCACATGTCAAGTGGTTTTGTGTCATAAGGCGAGGCCCTCACGTCCCTCTTTTTTTTCTGATTTCATTTTAGAATAACTCGCGTTCACCCCAACAGAATAACAGAATCCCAGCCCTGTTTGGTCTGAAGTCCGGTTTCCTTCTTGGTGTTACTTGTCGCCGCCAATTTGTGTTGATCCTACAGCCGGATTTTTTGGCTTCCTATTTCCCTTCCTTTTTTCATTTTCAATCAAGAAAAAAAGCAATAGCAGAGCGATGGGAGGGCAAGTCCGTGACACAGGTCAGCGGGGTCGTTTCTTGTCGTCAAGTAATTCGATACGGGAGTAAAGCGAGACCATCGCCATGGATTCTCTACTCTATTTGACTTATTTGGCGTACGACGACAACTTTTCACCATTGGCGCCACCCAATCTTAAGGCCCTTTTCTGACCTTTTTTCCTCCTCTCCAAAGTTGTATCCTCCCCTGAAAAAAAAATGCTCTTCGTCACCTACGGAATGTAACTTAGGAAGTCCGTTCGTAAAGAGATTATTTAGAGTGTTAATTTGTCAAAATAGCGCATATTAGCCCCCTGAGAAATGCCCTTTGTTTTCCAGCATGTAGAAGGTTACTTTGCAGTAAACTTGTTTCGGTTGCAAGTTCTTTCACAACGACAGATTTCGTTCTTTGAAACTTAGCAGTCGTGAATGGCATTGTCAATTCAACGCAACGCAGCCCAAGCTTTTCCAGCTGGCGGGCAAGGTATGGCAAAAAAGTGTGGTGGGGCGTGATTTGCATCGCATAACGCAAACCAACGTTACAGCACCCTGTGCACTAACGGATTATCAAATAAGGCAAAGAACAGGTGCCGCACTAAAAGCCAGCCTGGAGGAGGAGGGGGGCAATTGCGGATTTTCAATAGCTGGCTTTAGAAGCCTTGTGCCTTCCCGAAGTCGTATAGTGATAAATGGGTCTACTTCCCTTGGGATATCGAGATAACTGAGAAGATTTTTTGTCGTTAACTTTCTTCTCTTTTTCGTAAGGCGACATTCTTACGATAAAGTACACGTTTCTCCTTACGCTTGTGTTAACTTGTAAGTCTGCCCAAACAACACACTCTCATGCTAGTGGCATTGACGGAAGCTGTGTTTATCGAAAACGAGCTTGCTTGACATGTTCTTGTGGATCCGAAAATGGTCTATGCTAACCCAGTCGCTTGCATGAACCTTTCTGGAGCGTTTTTCGGCACTCACCGTAAGATTGCTGGGGCTTGGGACGTCACTCTTACATCACCACAAGAATGTGTCGCAGCATCTATCGACGTAAAAACTGGCACAGCTGCCTTTTTCGAAAGAACCTCAAACCAAAGATAGCACCTGTTAGCTTCTCGAAAGTCTATACCCTTTAAACTACGCATGTTGGCCAGCGTCTTTTTACAGGCGCTCTGTCTTCATCTGTCATTTTCGGGGAGCCAAAATCTCGTCCGAGGTTTAATCGAGACGGTTGCTTTTAGTTATTTTCGCTTACAGTTTTAGCCTGATAGAGGAGGAAATGTTTTGATGTTACGGGAGCTGATAAGACTAGTGTCTGTATTTGTAGGAGATGGCAAGTCAAAACTCAAAAGTCAAACGCTTTTAAGGAAATGAGCGCGGGTGTCCGGTGGCACCTTGTCAGGAAAGCATCGGCAAAAGTTATTGGTGCGGCTGTCAACCCCAAAGCCGGCAAAACTCTTTGTGGCTGCTAGGGCTAATCGGGGGGTTGATAAGATTAAGATACCCAAAGAAGGTAAAGACAGGAATGGTTTCCGAAGACCTTAGGACTCACACATACGATGTGCATAACGGGGAAGCTAATATATGGGACTCTTCTAAACACATACTCCAAAGCTTTAGGACAACAAAGAGTTGACAAAATGTGCAAAAGAACGGTTTCATGAGAGAAACAACTGATCAACTTACCTCCAGAGGCGACCTAAAGTTTTGCTCAGTTCGGCATTGTGCAATTGTGGGTACTGGTCGGCTAATTGGCGACGAGCTTCTTGAGCCCAGACCATAAACGCGTTCATGGGACGTTTCACATGGGTGTCTTTTTTATCAGTAGTAGCTCTAAAAACATGACCATTCATTTAGTTCGCTACAGAACTAGATACTATACAAACGAATTAGATACTATGCAGTCGAATTAGATATACTAGGTAGCTTTCTTTAATGGAGCCATTATCATTTGATTCAAAAGCTCCCCAACCGCGAATCATGACGTTCAGGGACTCGGTTCAGAGCCTTTCTCTCTTAGCGTAAGCTACTGCTTAATAGCACCCTGGCAAGCTAACAAACGCAATCGAATGATATTGGTGGCTGTCCAGCTGCTTTACTCTTGTAGCAAAACAGTTTTCCAAACCTCCGTAAACGCTTAGAAAAGTGATTTCACTTCTAATTAGCGTACAATTCATGTCAAGTTTCAGTTACAACAAAAACTTCTGTTTGTAACATGAGACTTATATCATTGTGTGCTCGAAATTATATACGGTCAATTGTAACACCGAGCTTCACTTACACCATTTAAAACAGTTTGAAAATATGTTTATTGAGAAGTGTTGGCATTGTTGAGTTATTGGATTTTTAGGTGTGTTTGTTTAACGAGTTATAAGGCAATGTTTGGTAGGCTTACTTGGTGGCTAAAGGAACCAAACTCCAATCATAACCTTGCAAAACTTTGGCTACTGCGTTGCCGATATCCGAAGGACCAAGCTTTGGCTGCTGTTGCACATTTCGGGAAGTTTTAGGAGGAACCGTCGCGCAATTAATAATAATTTTGGCGCGAGTCAAGTCTTCGTTGGTAAACGCTTTCAGGGGGTATGGCTTGGAACTTTGAATAGTTTCACTACTTTCAGGCGGGTTTGCCATTTTTCAAACTCTTGTCAAACGTTCTTTTTCACCTAGTTTTTTGTTCTGTCAATCGAAGTTCCCTCCTATTCGGTATCGATCTCGAACTAATCAGCTTGGGAACATAACTTTTTGCTGTGACACAAGGTAACACAACGCAGCGTTCGTTTGTAATACACTGGTGTAAACAAAAAAGTAAATGCAACCCACACGTGAAAAACGGATGTATTTGGGAGACAAATGTTCGGAAAGCAAACCGTTGCAACTCAGGAAATACCGTGAGTAAGAAAAGACGTGATGGAGTTGAAGCTGGTTCGTGTCGCAAGTGCTTGCTTGGACTTGGAGCGCTGACGGAAAAACTTGGACTCGTGAGCAGGAGTCACTTTGCATGTAGTGAGCTCTGCGCCGAGCTCAGCAGGCGGACGGCACGAGCTCCAATCACCAGCTAGTTCACGGACTTAGTCCTCTCCTAATTGGCGACCAACTAACAAGGATTCACGCCCTGGCCAGCGCTTTGTCTCTCTGATATCAAACCCTTTCGACGATTCTTGAAGCGGGGCAACTCTTTTTCAAAAGTTGAGCCAAGGCTCTCCCCCTTTTTGCCCCTCCTGAGTTCTTATTTGCACCTCTCTGACACGCTATCAACTGGAATGCCCAACGTATGCGATAAAACCTTTGGTTCACAACGTACCAACTCAAAGTGAACTCTTGTAACGTCAATTAGGCTTTTTTGTTGGCATCCTCGTAGAACAATCGAACTTGAAACTTTGACAAGCGTTTTGACTGTAGTTCGTTCCAAATTCTTGCTGCATCGATAACAAAGCAGTGCAATGGATATTAACCAGGTCGTGTTCTTTTACCTTCTTTTTTCCTTTGCTCTTGTTGCTTTCCATTTGTGCATCCAGGTTGTGGGTGGTGGAGGTTTCATCTCCTGGCGGGAGACCCTACCGCCATGTTTTCGATAACATCATCATCTCTGCGTGTGATTGTTTTTGCTCGAGCTTTGGCGGCAATGTCGTGCTTGCGTGAACGTCATGATATGCATTTTCTCCCGAAAAGTGGCTCAGAATTTGGGGGCATTTGGAGCTGTCTCTGGAGGATTGGGCAAGTTATAAGATTCTGAGAGCGAAAGAGAGACAAGTCCTGCTTAATATCTCGCATTACTTGACCACATGTGTTTCTGGTGGAGGAAAAATGTGTCTGTGGGCGACGGGAGCATGAGCTCAACGTACACACAAAAAAAGAAAGATTTCAAGGGTCATACGCTAAGAGGTCGTGGAATGTAATGTCGGCTCTAATTGAGCTATTTGAGCGTCCTTTTTCCTTTGGCGCTGTTGGCCGAGCATGTTAGCGAGTTACCCATCCGCGGAAGAAGACACTTCCGCTAAGGCCTCCCGGCAAAGCTAACCTAACCCCTTTTTGTCGCCAAAGCTAAAGAGTCACGTGACTTTGGGCTTGAGCATAGGCTCACCAAGGTGTGGGGTGCAGGGGAGGGAGGGTGAAAAGGAGAGTGACCAGATGAAGAAGATGAGGGAGGAGGAGTCAGCAGCGTTTGAAGTGTGAGATTCTGCCGAAAAGCTTTTTGTAAGGGGGAGAAAGTTCTAATGACTGCGGTGAACAAATGATTGTTCCAACGGAGGCTTTGCTGTGCCGTTCACCCATTTAGTTTTCCTTCAAATAACTCCAAAGTCCGGTCCGTTTGCCGCTTTGGTTGGCAAGGGGGAATCGAGAATGAACCCCCGAGTCCGCTTGGTGCCGCAGCAGGATCATTCACGATATCACGATGTATGAGTAAACTTATCCCAAACCCCGTGCTTAAATATTTAACGTCCCGTGTCGAAAACGTCACCGAAAAAATGACTTAAGGTTGACTTTTGAGGCTCTGGCAAGTCTTGTTATTTTGGAATACGAGTTCGCATTGGACTCAGCCATGAGTTCGCTTATGCAGCGGGAGGGGCAGGTTGTTCTGACTGAAAGTGAACATCAAAGGCAAAAGACCGACCTGCGTTTCCCACGATGATCTTCATAACGTTCCGTTTTTAGCCCCATACACCGCCGCGTTTTTCTTCGCCTCCGAGGAAAAAAAATCGCCTCTGCCTTACACCTAGCTAACACAGAAAGCGATACAGTAAACAAGACTGATTTTCGACATCCGTTGACACATTTACATCGAAACCACCGTAGTAGACGTCCAAGTTCTGATTTGTGTGTAAAGAAATGTGAAACTGAAAGACAAAGTTTAAACGAAAGATGAACTTACGGTTGTATTACAAGACCTCCCAACGTAGGTCAACAATGAAAAGGCCCGGATGGAATTTCATTCCCCCGAACAGCATAAATCCCCCCTCAACAATAACAACAACCATGTCGTCCCCCATTTTCTTGTCAAATGCCTGCGATCTTTGCATGAAAAATGTACAATAATGAGGGAGGTCCGGTTCAGGGGACACGAGTTATATGGCTTTGCTTTTAAACAAGTAATATTGATCATGTTTTGTGGTGCTAGGGAAGTTTTTGACAAACGAACTACCGAATTACCACGCGGAGAAGGTGCGGTTTCGGGAGGTGGTGTGAAATGAGGAGCGGCTGAGAGCGCAAGATTTTCGTCTTGCTTCCTGAAAGACTTCTTTTGTTGTGCGAGTGGCTTTCTCCCTTTCCCCCATTCTGCCCCGCAATCGTCGTGTGCCAGTAATGGCTATGATGTGAGAACCCGCGAAGCTCTCTACACTTCTTTATTTAAACGCTATGAGAGGAATAGTGACACTTATTAAATGTCCTGTACTGTAAGTTTCATAGCGGCAAAAAGGGCAGTCACGGGGGGGTAAATAAAGCAGCGAGTCTTTGGACCAGTACCAGCAAGCAACAGAAGCAAGTTTGGCGACTTCATCAAGGAGGAGCTTTTTAGGGGTCTCTCTCCTTGTGCTACGATGAAAGAGATAATAACGTCTTGTCTTTCACCTCGGCAGACTTGGTGCGAGCGTGACGAATAGTGGGTCATATCTGACCATTTCTCCATAGGTAATGGTTACAGCATTTTTTGCATTGTTGCGCTACCCTTTCTGAAACTTAAGAAGCATACTTCCCAGTTTTAGGCGGGGTGTTTGTGTTACTCCTTTAGCCGTAGGATTTATAGTTGTTATCCCATTTGTTCCTCCTAATGAGCAATGGAGAAGACTGAAAGCGGAGAAACACGAGCAACATTGGAAACGACTGTTTGCAAATTATTAAACGGTAAAGTATAGTTTTATTTAGACTTGTTCGCAGTTATGTCGCGAATATCATGGTGTGGGGTTTCCAGAGTTTGTGTCGTTTACCTTCTGGGAACTGTGGTGTGAATTTAAAAGTCAACGGGCTGCAGTCATTGGTCAGTTAACGAGCCTTGCATAAGGTTCTGATTAGAGTGAATTTCAATCAAGCGATAACTAGTGCATGCCAAGACATATGTTGACTTACAGCAGATAAGCGTCAAAAGCGGAGAGAAAAGTCCGCAGTAGTCAACAGAGGAAAAATGGTTCCTTTCGTTTTTTTTTTTGTTTTTTTTTTTTGAGTTCTTGTTTCCTTTAGCATTGATAAAAAGCTTCTAGCAGCGTCACGAGCCACAAACCCTATTCAGCATAGGGTTTTGTGGTTAATTGATAAACTATGTTTTTAAAAGGAGCAAATCAAATTGTTGTACTGTGACTTGACTTCGTTGCCAAGGAGTCAACAATCGAACGTTTTATGTTCGTGTCGGGCTGCACAATAAGATTTTCAGTTCAGATCTCTTCATTTTTATCGCTTTTGTATAGAGTACAAAGCTGTTTTGGTTCCTCCGACACAACAAACTCAACGCCCAACACGTCCTTTGCATATCAAACGTCCTATGAATGCCTTTATGGTGTGGGCCCAAGCCGCTCGCAAACAGCTTTCAGAGCAATATCCACAGCTTCATAATGCGGATTTGAGCAAGACTCTTGGCAAAATGTGGAGGTAGTCTTCTTTTATTATTTTTTTTTTCTTTCGGGTTGATTACGAAAAGTATGCTAATGGTAGCTTATAAGGCTTCCGTAGTTTTTGCGGTAATCATTTCACAAACATTTGACATTTGCTAAGATCGCTTCTTGTCATACTTCCTCATTTCATTGAATATAAAATACAAACTTCACTTTTTCGAAGTTCATTGATAATACTTCTATTTTCATGTTTGAATTCGCGTTTCTGTGCGAAGTTTTGTAGTTTCTATTGTTTCTTTCTGTTAGAAAATTATCAGAAGAAGAAAAAGAGCCTTTTCAGGAGGAAGCGAACCGTTTGCGTATGGATCATAAAAAGGAGCATCCTAATTACAAGGTAATTGAGCGTTTAGAAAAAAGCCATTTGAGAACAAAGGCGTCTGTTTTCTTTTCTTGGACCCCGCTTTACGTTCCATACCTTTTTTTCTTCACTATGTTGAGTTATTAAACATGTTTATTTGTGGGAAACGCTAGTACCAACCCCGGCGACGAAAGCAAAGACGAACTGTGGCTGCGCTCGTGCACGGGGACGACACCGCCGCCAATACCGCCGACGGAAGCCTGACTCATAAAGCGCATACAAACAGGTAATTGTCGATGTTAAGCTCTTTGAAACTATCCCCCACCTTGGTAATTCCGTGCCGCCCAATTCATCAATTTTAACCACCCACCAGGTTCTTTGAACTCATGTTTTGAGTTTTTCTGATTTATTATGGTGTGCCGTTGCCACATAGAACAGCGGCGATGATCGTTTATGTTATGAATAAAAAGATAAGAAAGATTTCAAAGTTTCATTGTACACGCGTACAATTTGTATTGTACGTGCCATAAGACATTTTCATAGCTTTGTGTAATTCACGTGGATTGTGACGGGGAAAACAATGAGATGGAACGTTCCTTGTGAGACATTTTTTTGTTTAAAAGGAACAATTCCAAGAAAGGTTACTTTGTGTGAAGTCAACTAGCCACAAACCGCGGAATAGTAGCAGAATGGTCTGTTTAGCTGGCAACAGTAATCGTGTATAGCAGTTAAGGTACTAACAATCACGTTAATGTGGCATGCTAACGCCGACTTTGCTCTGGTTGCCGCCGACGAACATGATCGGCGAGCGTAAGGGAAGGAAGAGCATTTCCGAAGCGTGGCAAGGTAGGAGCTTTCTCGACTGACACACAACACAAAGCTCATCTTTTAGGGTAGAACCCCGGCTCTGCTCGTAAAATGAAATGCAACGTTGAGAGCGAACACAGCACCTCTTTGTGTGCGACTACGAGCCACGTGGTCGGAAACCGGAAAGGTGTTTAGATTCCGCCGACAGGCCAGATCCCGCGTAGTGTGGTACTTATCCATACCCTGGGGATTTATGGCTGAGAGCGAATTTATGACATTGCTTTCAAGAGCAAAATAGGGGAACAAGACAAAAAAGTTACATCTTCGACCTCTTGAGAACTTCGCGACAAGAGAAATTAGCGCCAAAAAAATGGCCGTGTTGTGGAAGAATGGGAAACGTTAGTGTGGCCCTCCACGTCGAATCGTTTTAGCAGAGGCAAGCCGCGGGATTTTGCAGGAACGAGATTCATTAGTCAGCTTTGGTGACAGCCAGAAAGAGACACGCATGCCAGTACCATCCTGCTCACCTTCCTTATTGCCATTCTTGAGAAAAGAGGCGTGGTAAAGCCAAGTTGACACGCCCGCGAGCTCCTTTCATGCGTAACTTGACGTGGAGTTGTCCTGCTTGAGCAACTCCAATCCTTCAAAATGAGCGCTAACACCATTCCTGCCTTTTTCTTACCGATGTGCAAATATTTCAAGTCATTCATTGCTGCAGGCTTCGCATGTTTTGCTGCTTACAATGTTACTGCAGTAATTTCTGGGTTCTAAAAAAGCTAAAGCATAGTTCGCATGTTTTCTAGGATACGAATTGCGGTAGCTAAGCTTTCAGATGAAAAGAATCCTGCTCACACCCGTGATAGACGAGAATACTTGATGACGACCAGTCCTCCCACGCCTCCCCAAACCCCCCAGCAAACGTTGCTTATGCAGAAGTAAGTAGGTTGCTTTAGTCAGCTGACCTCTTAAGTTTCGAAAAAAAGTAGAATATACATGATTTGTTGCATTTCACTCCATTTACGTAGGAAAAAAGCCCCCGGCGTTGTCTCAAACTATTGGCACGATACAAACACGAGTGAATTTCAAGCGCATATATTCGACCAGCCATCTTGGACTCACGAACTTGTTACCAGTGTCCCTAGGATTCCCGTTTCATCGTGGTAAATGGATATACAAAGAAAAAGTCTGTATTAACTGATTCTGTACAAAGTTCGGGAATGGATGTCAACGGTTTGCGATTAAATGGCGAATATGCGAACTACAATGGAAGCGCAGATAATACGAGCTCATGTAAACGGGATTGCGGGTTAACGATGTATCCTGCACCAGCTAATGACATCAGAGCTCCCAGGATGATTGGCATGTCGTTTCGGGAAGCTGGGCGTCATGACCAGAACAATTTTTACATGCGTGAACCACCACCCTCTTATTTGTCTAATTATGGAACCAGTAGTTTGTACGACACACGGACTAATTACTCAGTGGAGCTGCTTCCCGGGCCCATCAATCAGCCCAGTCCTAGTACTGGAAACGTTTATGAAGCTCCGAGCCATGATTTGCCATACGACCTGGGTTTTCAACATTATATGCCTAATCAGCGTTAAAGTTAAGCATTATCGATACATTTCTGTTGAGAAGACTTTGGTAGAACGCAAAAACACTGTAGACTTTATTGAAGATAGTTTACATGGTCTAAAAATCACCAACATATTGCGCTTAATCATCCAGTTCTTCGTCATTGTCTTCTTCTAAATGGTTCAACTTTAACCCCGGGGATTTTCCAATCTTGTCTGACAGATTGGCTGCCTTGATTTTACAACGTGGAGTACGTTTCCCGCTGCCCATTTCATAAGTGGGCATTGTTAACTTCCCATCAACGAAGCCTTTATTATCGGCTTCGGGAATGCATGCTTCTCCACGTGCCATTCTTTTCTTAAAGATAACCTTTGATGAACCGTTTTCGGCATTGTTGTCCAATTTGTCTTCAGTTTGCCGCTTGCGTTCTTCTAATTCCTTCAGAAATGACAGGGCTGTCCTTGTGTTCATTCTATCGGACATATCGCTATCTGATACGTCAGCTAAGGAGTATTTCTTCCATTTGCTAGGATTTCTCTGATAATCTGGAACATTCCTACGATTGTTAAAGCGACTGTTGGCATTGTACGGTTTGTGGCGGGGAGGCGGCTTGTCAGGCGTAGGGCGTTTAAAGATGCTCTCTGATCGTTTGAACTGCGACATATCTTGTTGCTGATCACTGTGAGAACGCTTTTTGCCTCTAGGCTGAGGGATTTTGAAATTTGCAGAATCACTGGAGGACGAGCTGCCAGCCAATGCTACTTCTTTGAATGAACCAAATACTGCGTCTTTTCGCGCCTGAAAAGCTTCTGACGAGCCTTTCAAAGAGAAAGGTGTTGACGTGGAGTCCATTTTCAACAAATTCTATGGGAAGTGCCATTAAACAATCAGTTTTTTTTTTCTTCGAAATAAAATAAAAGTACTTAATGCTTGCGCAAGCGGTTGCAGTTGTTATTGTTTACCTTCTATAGGGTTTTCAGTTTCAGACGTAAACGCCACCTAAGGGGTCCTTTCTTCACTTTTGCCAAAGAGGTGTCCCGTAATGAGCAAGGTCATTCAAAAACGTTCACACATAGGCCCGTTGAAACTGACATTAATAAATTTTCACGCATAAGTTCTTTAGTGTTTGCACATGTTAAGATGATTGTAAAATCTGTAAGAAATATCTTTTATTGTCGCAAATTCGAGTTCGATTACGAGAAAAGAGAAGCAGCCAATAATCTGAAATCCTTAGCGCGTTCTTTGATACTTCAGATTAGTCAGAAGTGAAACGCACTTCATTCTTAAAATAAAGAATTGGTTGTATTATAATTGTCACTACATTTTTTGTACAATATTATATTGCAGACTTTATTATAATCACACTAAAAATGTAGGTATATCTGAAAAAATAAAGGTATATCGTAAAATATAGACGAAAGATTTTGGAAACACAAGTTCCAGGCGACATTCAAGGAGATTCCCCGTGCTCTCCATACGAAAAGATTCTGATAGTTTCAAGTTCATAATGTTCCGTAGGTCGTACTATATTGCAAACTGCCTGAAATGTAATTGTTGGTACTACTATATTTACCGCAAGACACTATGGATCTATGTTATGCTCTGCCTGTAGACCATACATACCGCGCTATACTTCACGATTTCTCCGCATGTAAGATATATAGATCTTTCGAACTGTTGATGCAAGGACGATTGGCCGAGCGGTTTAAGGCGTGCGCTTTACATCGTGAGGTTGAGGGTTCGAGTCCTAGGTAAATAGGAATTTTATTCTATTTTCTGTCTATATGGTCTTGGGTACAAGTCTTACACTAAATTCAGTACCTACATAACATGGCTCCTCTCCCCTGTACAAGACTATGCCATACCTAGAGTACCAGGCAATTCGGGAGACCGAGCAAGCTTGGTAAGCCAGATAGGAAAGTAGCGGGTATAAGAGATGGAAGCCAAAACAGTGAGGAGCTGGCTAGCGAGGTAGGGCGGAGCTCTCATTTTTCTCGATTCTCGATTTTCTCATTTTTCTCGAATTTCCCTTTGTTCACCATTGAATCAAATGGAAAATAACCCGGAAAACGACCTTCCAGAGCCCATAATAAGCCACGCCTATTTTTTCGGGTTTCCACCAATCAGAATCCAGGAATTTCGAGGGGAAGTCACATTTTTTGGTGGCAAATTCAAAACAGGACCCTTTTTCGAAAAATAAGTCCTTTTTTGCAGATAAAAATTAGTTTTTTTTCTTGCGGTCTTGAAAATAGAAAGAAAATCCTCTTTTTTCGCGGAAAAAAATTAAGGAAGCCGTTTTTAGTACTAAAAATGTATTTATAAATTGCGCAACCAACATACACGGAAAGCAGTATACAAAATGAATCTACAGAGCGAATTCGTGCCAACGAGGTGATTTCACGTCAGAGTGAACGACCAATAGGGCGAATCTTAAGGCTGAAATTTTAATGAAGATACAATGTAATATTTTCGTAGTTTTCGGATTCACACTACCATGTTTAGCAATAAGGAGGGAAACACGTTAAACACTAATAATATCCGAATAATACGAAAAGCAAAAATTACCAAAAACAGAAAATTTGAACAGAAATGCGAAAGAAGGAAATTTTCTACATAGAAAAATATACGCAACAGATACAATGTAATATTACAATGTACGAAAATATTACAAAGCATGCAATCGCTCAGTAGAACTGAAGCTCTAGGATATAGATGAAAATTGTGCGGCTCAAAATTGAATGAATCAATCTCTTCGTAGCAAAATACGGCTAATCTCGAACTAAGAAAACGTTTTCGTGAATATTCAGAACTGTGATATAATCTCTTTTGGCTTAAGTTACAAAAGAAAAGAAAAGAAAGAAAGAGAAGAAAAAGAGCGGCTACTTGCATGAAATAAATTAGAAGTAAATTACGATGACCAAAAACTACGATATGGCTCAAATACGTTAAAAACGGCTCGCTAATGCACTTGTATCCAGAATAACAAGCAGTACTGAAGGATGTCGACGAAAATGCTCCCAAATGCCTTCAAAGGATCATAAACAACTGGTTCGATCGCTTTCTGAGTGCAAGCGATATCTATACAAACATTATTAACATCATTAACAGCATTTACCGGCCAACTTTTAATTTTACCTATGCGTAGCAGATGAACCAATGACCAACTATAACCGTGCACGCATAAACGATTCTTGGAATCTTCGCGGTCGAATTATCCCTTGCAGCGATCTTCGTTCTACAAACTAACGAGCAACGTGGGCGAACTAAGGCCCAGTTAATCCCATGGATGTTATACAACAATGTTTCCTGAAAAGAAAAAAAAATTAATCAGTGTCACAACCTTTTACATCTAACACGAACTGTAAACGCGAATAAGCAAGGCGAAAACTCACGAAACAGTTGATGCGCTATACGGAAACACCGAAATACATCGAGAACGTTATACGGCACTGTTTACGTACATCTTCATAAATGGAAGGACAACTTCATAGTGGTGAAGGCAAAGAACTCAAATCAAATCTGGAAAATGTGGTCCAAGTCTAAAAGAAGCGACGAAATTAACAGCTCATTAAGACAGCAAATCTGAGTTATTACTTTGGAGTAAAATGGAAACACGGTTCAACTGGTCCACGAGACATTGTACGAATTCTACTTCCAACAAAGCTCAAATGATCACAGATACTCTGTTTTCTATTACTCATAGAAAACGCACGTTGACACGAGATTTGCAATAGATAGAACATGTTGGCTGCTGCTGACTGTGCAAAGCGTCTTCCTACGTGATAATTTTTATACAGACATTGAAATATAGCAGAATTTTACAAAAATACAATATACAAACGAATTTGAAATGCAGTTAATTACTGGGAAGATGTATGGAAAACGCCAGTTTTGAGTACGTTTGAAACTTTCGGTCAAGGTCAATCAGGTAATTGCGTTTTACCCACTGACTCGGTTTGTAACATCGGTTACAATAAACCACGTGGAGATCTATAAATTCTCGAAAAATAGAGGAAAGGAAAATTACAAAAGTTAACTTATAAGCATACGAATGGGAGCATAAGCTTTAAGTCCCTCGGTTAAAAGCTGCCACTTCCGGTGAAGGTCAATTAGGTCACAACACGAATTGCGCGTCAACCTATCAACTTGCTGTAACACGTCTCGTAGCCGGCTAAAAGTTGGAACACTAAAAATGATGATGTCTAAAAAGAAAAACACATAATTCCATGGCAAGCTTGAGAGCGCATTCTCACTTGCATGAAAAACAAGTGAAGGCTCCTAATCTTGAAAAAAAAAAAAAAAAAAAAAAAAAAAACATTGTACAAGAAAGAGCTCATAAGACGGATCATACGGGTCACAACCACACAAGCCCACGCCTGACAAGTGACTGACGGCATGAGTACGCAAGGTGAGACTAGTGGGGGTGACGCTCTTTCGTCATAGCCGTGATACAAGCGCGCTATATTCAAATCAATTTTTACTTGTCAAACTTCAGACAACAGTACATCAACAGAATTAATTTTTTAAGCGTTTTTATTCAACAGACTGTCATTCTCTTTCTTCCATTACTTCTTTTAGTTTACCTTTAACTTCGTATCTATTTGAGAAAAATACGTCTCTATAAACACCCGAACAGCTGTAAAACGCGAAAGTATTCTTACTTTACTGTATAATAAAACGAAAAGACTAATTAGTGCAGTCAGATTGTCCAAAATATTTTTTATTAGTTTTGTGGCTCAATGCGTAATATCGTAAAAGAAGCGACTGTTTATGATATGGGATATCGACTGTTTCTAATTTAACATCAAGTGTTGGGGCGTAGAAACTAACACGTATTTAGGATTCGGGTAAAATTTTACGGTTATCACAGAGGATAGGAATAACACTGACACCCAGGGTCGCTGTTGCCACCAAAAAGGAATACCAATTAATTTTCTGACAAAAACGCTACGAAAACGTTAAACAGTAAACGAGCAACGTGAATAAAGAATCCATAAAGCTTCATGTTAAACCCGTAAAAAATGTACTATGACGCAAAACACGACACTTATTCTTCGAATTAAAGAGCCTTGACTAGGGCAAGGTTGTGTCCATAACAGGAATGATCAAATCATCCATATTCGGTAAGACTAACAGGTCCTAAAAAAAAAAAAAAAAAAATAAATAAACAGAAAACGAAAATTAACATTATGTCAAATATGTAGAAAATGACGTCGCAAAAGAAAGGTTTCCAAATTTCGTACTTGGAATTCCCGTTCGAGTTTTTTCTCAATCCAACTTGTGACATGACTATAGTTCACTTCGTGTTCTCCTAATTTCGGACGAGCCGTGATTTCCAAACGAGGTGGGACCTTAAATCCATACCTAAAAAGAACGTTATAGTGTCAAATTATCATGTAAAGTTTTACGTATCAATTAAGATATCTTACCATAACCTATTAGAGGGTGGTGGTGGAATGTTGAGCACCAAAGTGCCTTCCAGAGCTTGCAGCTCCACTTCCAAGAGCAATCGAATATTAGAGACGTTTTCCAAAGCTTTCCGCACATATTTGGACTCGGCAGCCTACCAAAGAACTCGGTACCTTTACCAAGAATTTACGAAACACAAATAATTTACTTGTTGGAAATATTTGGACGATGTAATTTTGGAAACCACGCTTTTCAAGGTAGAATCATCGGTGGTGGCATCCAACTCCGTTTCTTCTTCACTTTCTTCTTCAGAAGGAATGCTCTCCTCATCGCTATCCTCGGAGGTCCTGTAAATCAAAAACCCAACTATTTCTGAAACCGTTCCAGTAACGAACGAACTTACTTTGTACCCAGTTTTCTTTCTACGTTTACACTGTCAGCCACGTCTGACACTATAAAGCCTTTGCCCACACACAGTTTCGTTTGAATCGACATTTGAATTCCACCCTCATATTTGACATCTAAGAAAACCCACAAACCGCGCGAATTGGTAAAAGGCGTTCCTACTCGACTAATACGTGGCACGTTCTTGCCCAAATTTAAATGGGTGATACAAAGTCCTTCCATAAAATGTGGCATCTAGTAACACCATCATACCAATTACAGAAAGAATCACTGATAAAAGACAAAGCTATTTACCTTAATTTTTGCGAGTTTCTTCTGAAGTCTATTTTTAACCATTTCCGCCCATTCGGCTTGCCGCAAGAAATCAAACATAATTCGTGCAATGAAAGCATTAAACCACAAGACTTGAGCATTTCCCAATTCACTTTGGCCACTGCCATCCTCTAGCTCCTCGTCAAGTTCTTTAACCTAAAACAGACGAAAAGTGAAATCATGAGTAATACGGTCCAAGACGATTCTTACGGGAATCATGTACGCCGCCATGTGCTGCTTTAAAATGTCAGCTAAGCTAGTTTCTTTCGGAATTTCAGTAGAAAACATCGCCGATGCGTCTTCAGTGGAAACATCCGTCCAACCTGTAGTCTTTGAGGATGAATCAGGAGTCGGGACAGGTGTACCTCTGTCAATTCGGAGCTTACTAGCCACAGAAAACGCTCGAAACCTATGCAGTGAAAGTGACTTCGTCTTACAACGGTTAAAAATATTCATATAAAAATAAAACTACATAACATACAATATATAAAACTCATTAACTAAATAGAAAAAATAAAATAAAAAACGCACAAAGTAAAAACCAATAAAAGAGTAATCAATGAACAAAAATATTTTAAAAAGCTTACCAGTCTTCCTTTTCTCTATCAGAACGGGCGAAAAGGTACACCTCTTTCTCTGTGCACATTTCTAATGAGACCTGCTCAAAATCATCTTCGCTCTGACTCGAATTTCCTCCCAGAGAGTTATCCGTTGCATCATGGTAGGCAAGATCACTTTCCGGCGTTATTTCCCCACTTGTACCCAAAGTTTTAGAATCTAACGTAATTTTAATAGGATACTTCCTAAACCACAACCTACATCCAAATAGACAAAGTGGTAAAAAAACAATTTGTGGGTTTTAGACAACAGGTTACCGTTTGGCAGAGAGCTCCGGCTCCAATGTAACTTCAGCCCCTTCTAATGTCAATCTGCGACGTTGCAAAAGCGAAGCAGGTAGCGGTGCATTAACAGGCTCATCCCAGGACGCGTATTTATTGGGCCCTTTATCATGTCGTGGAACCAGAATATGTAAAATTGAACCCTGCACTCGTACGTAGACAGGTCTCGCATTCCCACGTTTCTCGGGTCGATACGGGCTAGTCAACTCGTACATCCAACCCTGAAACGATCAATACAAATCCGATTTACAGACTTAAATGAAATATAAAAGTAATGAGGTTTTACTCTCTGAAACTTTTCTTAACTTTCCTTTTTTTTTCCTTACCTCGACGCATGGAAGAGCAGTATGCTCTTTCACGGTTACAGTCTGTAACTTAATTTTGACCCGGGGAAAGCACAATTTAGGAGCCTCTAGTGCTTTATGGATCCCGTACAGAGCAGTCGAAATTCCCAATACAAAGCCGGCTGCGAAAGGCGCAACCCAGCACAGAAATATTCCTGAAATAATGAAAATCCCCAGCAATAGCTGATTTTTGGGCAAAACAGTTTCCTGATTTTGTCCTAGAATGGCTTCCTCTTTCCGGAATTTATTTTGCATCTGTGCATCTTCAGAATCTTCAAGGGGATCTGACTTGACAAGAAGCTCATCAGCTTCCTCGGCAGGTTCTACTTCCGGCGTGGGTAAAGCATTTCCGTGGGGAATAAGACCCAATTTTGGCGCTAGCCTTATAGGTGAATGAAACTTTTTGTGGCGCTTTTTGAGATCGTGATATGAGGGTTCGATTGGCGATTTGAGAGCAGTGGCGGAATTGGACGAAGTTAACTTGGTGGAGACAAAAGTATCAAGGTCAATCAAACTGGCACTGCGTTGCGATTTCATAGGCGGTTTTGGACTTTCTTCTTCAGGGACGATGTCAACAGATTCCGGCTTGTTGCGCGCGAAAAAGCCCCGGAATCCATCTTGGACTGCTTTCATGTTCAAAAGGTCATCTTTCTTCACATCGTCGTCCTCGGGCATTTCTTCCACTTTCTCCTTTTCTTCGTCTTTGCCAGCCACACCAATAAGTTGGAGCGAACGTGCTCGTTTGGAGAGCTTCTTATGCAAGAGTCGGTTTTCATGCTTGATTTCCGTTATCTTATCTTCCACAGTTTTCGAGATCTTGCCCTTGATATCGGCCAATAAGTTCCAAGCGGCGTCTGTGGCTTCTGACGTGTCTAAACTAGATGAACGACGGCTTAACTTGTTGAGGTACTCCTTAACGGGCGAAGATTCCGGAAGTCCAGATCCAGGCATGTTCAAATGCAAATTTGGGCTTGGTGGAGGAGATTCCTTCCCGGAAATTGTTGTTTCTTCATTGCCCCAGCCGTCATCTCGTTCAGGAATCGTTTTTAATTTAGGCGACAAGGGCTGCTGTTCCGTAACTAGTTCTACCTCCAATTCTTCGTCACTTGCGTTAAAACGAAAGGCCAGATTGGAGCCGGCACCCAACTTCCCTAAACACACAAGATAATATCTACATAAAAGCGGAAAAGCGAATACGTAAACGGAAAGCTAAGAATGAACATATTTAGCACAATGTACCTTTTAACATTCTGCGTCGCAAAAATTACAAACAAATCAAAGGAAGCGTGAATCACATTGCCATTGACCCCATCGCGTTTGTTATGCCAGCTGAGGAGTAACGAGTAAAGGGAGGAACTAAACAAAAGCGCACTTTGACGTCAGAGCAGACACCAAGCCCGGCCTATTGGTTCAAATGCAACAGTAGAGCACCAGGAAAGCCTTGTGACCCGCGAATAACGACAACTAGAAACTGCGAACTTGTAGAAGAATTCCTCCCAATAAAAGCAAAACACCACGGGTTTCAAACATGTAAATAAGGCTCAACGCAATAGACTATTCAGAACCTTTCACTTTTAAGAATAATTAAAAAGTTAACATATAGAAAAGTATGTCGTCCTCGGAAATGGAAGAGGTTTCAACCTCTAACGAACACGATACAGTAGAGAAATCAGCTACGGAGAAGTCCATTGCAGAATCCCATGGCACAGATCAGCAAGCTGAAACCCAAGCTTCAACAGAAACAGATGGTTCTGCAAGAGACAGTACGTCAACAACTCCTCCAACGACCCCAAAGGTTAAATGTTTGTCGAAAGGTAATTTTCGGTGCTACGTTAATTTATTTGTCATCAAGAATATGTTATAGTTACCATATTACTGAAGCCTACAGCCGATGCCCCGATTATGAAACAGAAAAAATGGGAAGTCGAGCCTGAAAAGAAGATCGGCGCGATCGTTGAATTCATCAAGAAGTACCTTAAGTTACAAAAGACAGACAGTTTGGTAAATTTACTTGAATATTATATTTCTGTTTTCAAGTAATTTATTTTGCTGTTTTTTTTCCCAGTTCTTATACGTCAACCAATCATTTGCCCCCGCGCCAGACCAAACGGTCAAGAATTTGAATGAGTGCTTCGGTGCCGATGGGAAACTAGTCTTGCATTACTGTAAATCTCAAGCGTGGGGTTAAAAAATTCTATTTAATACATCATTCTGGCTTTTATGCATTGCTTTTTTTCATACATTGCAATTTGCCCTCGGCCTATGTTCGCTCATTTATTCTGACCCTACGCAAAGCAGCTCTATATCACGCATAGAAAGCTAATTTGATCAAAGATTCCGAAAGAAAGAAATGCGACTGTCATCGTGACACAAAAGAATTGCGCAGAATCCATTCACGCAGCCACATATCCGAAGTTTTTCCTGAGCTGTTCGAAGAACACGAAAGTCAAGATAGTGTGTGGTCCAAGACGTACAAAGGCAGGAATGTAACCCTAAAATCAGCCAGAGTTAATACTGTACAAAAGTATGCTATTTCTTGAATTAACTTACCTTAAAGAACCCCATGGGTCCAAGTTTCGCGGTGTGCGACACCAAATGCATGAGACTGCGATATTCACCAGGCTTTGCGTTCATGGCCCTCGTTTTCAAAACGTCCAAAGGTTGGGTCATTGTAGTTGCAATAGCGCCCTAGGTGGGGAAACAGCAATAAGTACGGCTAGCGGAAGTGTTCGATCACGACTTACAGCTGTGAGGCTGGCCAGGAAATGCGTCACCAAGTTGTCTTGGAAAACTCCCGTACCTAGCAAGTAAAGCTTAACTTGGTCGTAAAAGGACAACTGGCCAATAGTCATTAAAACAGCTCGACTCGTTGCGGTTGACGCTCCGCCGAACAAACGTGCCACGCCTTCTTCACGGTATACTCGCCAGAGACCATCGATGGCGTGTTTGTAACTAAAATTTCTTTACAATGTTGCCTTACTTATTACAAACATTACTTGCGACGTGATTCAGCAGGTAGTTTAATGTCATTCTGCATCCTAACGTTCACCAAATCTGCCGGGGTGCCTATAAACCCGCCACATGCCCCGGCTAATCCTGCTAAGCCCACTCTCTGATAAAAGGGAATGCCATCGCCTTTCGCTGGAGTTAAGTACTGCTTCGAAACCTTTATAATGCATAAAAGATAAGAATAAATATATTTTTAAAGGCTAATCAGATTTTGGCTTACTTCATAAATTCCAAAGCGAGTGGTCGAGTAAGTGAGCTGTCTGCACAGGGAGGCGCTCAACCCATTATACAATGCTAGGACTCCTTGTTGCTTGACAATATTTACAGTTGAGCGTACGATACTAACTTTTCCTTCTTGCTGCGTTTGTAAATGCACCTACAATAAAAAGTCAGTGAACTGTTATGTACGTAGGTAGATTTTTCGTACTTTCAGTAAATCTAAAGGATGAGTAACACATGCAGCGCCAGCAGAGGCTAAACCGCCATAATACCACCGTGCAATTTTCTTCTGCTCACCCGGCATGTTTACAGTTGCAGATTAAGTGGTCGACTATCACGTAAACATCATTTGGCTGCTGCGCACATCCACAGGATGACTTGCGGTCCCTATCTGTACACATACATATGAAGTAGGGCCCTTTGGCGCTCTTTTAAGAGTCAACAACGGAGAAAAGGTGCTGATTGGCTATAAAAAATTTCTGTAAAGCTTCTATTGGCTTGCCGGGGAAGTCACCCATTGGCACTTAAATAACAAATTCGAAACGGGTTTCTAAAAAATTATAAAGAGCAGAAAAACAACTGTCCGACGCGGTAAACATACATGAGGAAAATTAAGTGATACTGGATGGCGCAACTTGGTGCAATACGACAAGAGTAAGATATCAGCTTGTACTTTCGCGGTCTAGTTATTCATGGAGTACCGCAAAGATTATGAATTTAATCTAATCGGAATCGGCTGCCATTTTTTTCCGTTTCTGAAAAAATGCATTATAAAACACGGTAGGGTCCTAAAATTTTCTACTAGCCTGGAGCCTGCAGAATGAATTTGTACGGTTTGTCCGACGTGTCAAATGTCCAGTTCCTCCCTGTACATAAACCAGAATAAAAGTTATTGTAGTGCTAAAGTTATCATTGTTGGTCTTGCGCGTGACAATTTCGAAGTGTTTATTGAGAATATGGCAGAAATTTAGGTTATTTTAAATTTCCTTGGTTTTAATATTATAGCTTGCCTGTTAACAAGAAAAGCCAACAGTTTTACTTAGCATGCAAGCACGCAAGTGACGTTATACTTGTCCCGTGACATCTTAGGCCGATTTTCACCCGGGCCGCGCATGGAAATGGGCAATCATTTCCCGCTCCAAACAAAAATACGCGACCATGCATCTCTTCGACGAACACTGTTATATAGGTGACAAATAAAAGTGTTAGCAATAAACTAACAATTATACTTCTAGGTGGTCGGGATGATGCTCTTAATGTGGAAAATCTGTTGAATTTGCGAATTACGCACATATTGACCCTCGACACACATCCCCTACCTCCTTCCGATGGAAACGAACAGTTTCGCATCAAATTTGTCCAAAGTAATTCCAAAAATATAATGATATTGTTGCAATCTTATACCGAACGTTGTTTGATAATAGTCTACGATCTCGCGTCAGAAGATTTGCTTTACCATTTGGACGATTGCTTACAATTTATGATCAGTGCTGTGGAACAAGGAAACGGGTCCGTTCTCGTTCATTGGTATGTTTTATTAATGAGAACGTTACATGTGAGTGCCAAGCAAAAATAAAATGTTGGTGTAGTTTCCATGGCGTCTCCAGAAGTGCAACGGTTGCTGTGGCTTACTTGATGAAAAAGTACCAACTGTCTGTAGCAGATGCTCTCAGTCGGTTGAGATCAAACCAACCCAGTGCCCAGCCTAACGCAGGGTTTCACGACCAACTAGTCCTTTTTGAAAAGCTTAATGGCAACTTAGACGAAGCTTCTACTCCGTTGAAGCTTTACCGTTTACAATCTGCTGGAAGACATTTTAAAAAATGTAAAAAGCATGAACTAACTTTAAATTCACTACATAACGTTCAAACTATGTTTAGACCGCAGTTTGGATCAATATAGTGCAGTATTTCGATCGGATCCAGTTACTTTCCAGCAAAACGAGCCTGTAATTCGCTGCAAACAATGCAGGTTGCACGCTGTTTATACTTCTTCAGTGACATTATCCAACGTTATTATCTGTCATTATCCAACGTATATAATATTATCCAATCTATAGGAGACTTTTGGCGTTTAAATCAAACGTTATAAGTCACATTCCAAGGCACGGAGTTAACTGGACTGAACCAAACTGGGTTGACGCTGTCACGAAAAATAATACCGCTCAACACTGCAGATTAACGTATTTCGTGGAACCAATCGAATGGATGACCGAGGCTCAGAGCGAAGTCCAAGGAAAACTCCACTGTCCTAAGTGTTCTGCTAAAATCGGAGCTTTTAATTGGTTCCAAGGTAACACGAGAAAGAAATGCCAGACGATATTAAAGATTCCGAAGACCGAATTTATAAGTTGAGATTCTTGTTCATGTATAGGTTCTAAATGTTCTTGCACGGCGCAAATCGTGCCTGGTTTCTATTTACAAGTATCACGGGTAGACTTGCTCTGAAAAGCTTTGTACATTCCAGCCTTCCGCTATTGCAAGCGGGAGCAAAAAGTTTACGTAAAGTACAGAGCTAATCCCACGCATAAGTCCATCATCAGGAACCATGAGGACGCTGAGGTAATAACCGCTTCATTGGTTGGTCTGAGCCAGTCTTCAGTCTCGCCGTTCTGTAAAACCCGGCAGCTTCGTGAAAATCTGCATCTTTAACAGATCCTTACCAACACTATCCCCAAAGCAACCAAGCAAACCCAAAACCGAGCTAAACTCTTTTCTTGAATTGCTGCGTTGCCTACAGCAGGCGGCATGCCCGTAACGATAGGTTTCCTTTGCGTTAGTGGGGGTAAAGGACTAGAAGCACCCTTTGCATGCACAGTTACAGTTAGCGAATATTCATTGTCGCCTTCACCAAAGCCTTCTTCTCTATCCCAATTCTGGAAGTTAGCATCACCAGCTTCCGTGGTGTGATCCACCACAGTACTGAAAGGGTTGGTTAGGGTAACCCGTGTCGTGGCACTTACCCCGACTTTCTCCAACGTCACATTGAGGTAGGTTGGTCCATCCTCAACGACGACAAAAGTAACCTCCGCGGGTTCGAAATTAGGTCCGTATACCTTAAAGTTAAATATTGCATTCTTGTACTGCCTTCGAGTAAATACACAAATAAAGCTTACTTGAAGTGTATAGGTTCCTGGTAATAAAATACGCCAAAATTCTCCAAGTTTGGTGGACTTAAATCCGATATCTCGACCCTTGATCTTTAAAGAGGCTTCTGGAACAGTTTCACCGGCCGAATTCAGAATGAAACCTCGGACTCCGCGGTACGCTTCTGCTAGATACATGAGTAAAGCCTAGCGTTCGAAAATAAGATAACAAACCATATTCGTTACAAAATTCGATATCCGTTTACTTTGCGATTTTCATCCCAAAAGTGAAGCAGCTCTGCTGCACGAGGAAATTTACAACAAGAAACTTCGACTGTAACTTCCATTGTCCCGTGATAAACGTAATTGTAGTCTTGCATTCCACCTACAACGACAATCACTTAGTGAACACAATAAAACACTTTCGTACGTATCCAATTTCATAAGTACTCTGAACAAACTTACCCACAATGCTATACCAAGCTGCGCCGTTCACGATGCCGTCGCGGAACACCTGGTTGCCTTTGCAGGGCTTGCCTTGCGACATGGTAGCGTGGTTACTAGCATACGCGCTAGCGAGTTTTCGGAAAACGTCGTCGTCGGGGCTAATGGATGGCGCAAAAGAGGTCATATCTAGGAGCAAAAGAAATCCGTGATTGATAATCGGCTGATCCTCGTCGACAACCATCGATGAGATTAGCAAAGGGTAGTTGACACATTCAATTCCTAACATACGGCAGTCTGATACGCTTTGAAAGCTTCTTGACGACGGGTCATTCGTTCAAGTATTACCAAGAATCACTTAAAAGCTCCTACGCAACATCTAATAATAAATTTAAAGGACATCCCAACCTACCCGAGTTATGGCTATTTTCGAAAGGGTAGGAGGCAACGAGGGCACCACCGTGTAGACTAGCTGATAGTACGAAAGGAATATCCGATAACCATTTCTTGATCGCGATCATTTCCGGTTGCGGTTCCCTGGAATTATGCTTAAAGTAGTCTGGGAAATTGCGGTTCAGATCCAAACCTCGAAAGTTACCCCTGCATAAATGAGATAAACTGCGTATTAACTTTTCTTATGCGGTTAGTAACAGGGTACGGCATAAAAAGCGTAATACGAATGAAGAATACGAATAATCGAGATGTTTTTTTACCGTCCATTTGATCCTGTACATTTTCCGATTTCCGACATCACCGCTTTTTCGAAACCATCAGGGTTCATCGAGGGTAAAATATGAATTCGCATATTATTCAAAAGCCACGTTATGCCCTCGTCGTGACCATAGTTCGAAGCCAAATGCTAAATAGAAAATCACAATTAAATGCCGCCAGTGAATTGTTTTGGCTTCTTATTTACAACAATAAGGTGCAGTAATAACTCTCGGCCTACGGCTTCGTTGCCATGAATGTTTCCGATGTATTTCACTTCGGGTTTGCCTAGGGCATGAAAATCCGGTGTAGACGATAGAGCCATAATCCAGAGTTCACGCCCTGTCAAAATTTACATAATGTTAAAATAAGCAAGTTAACAACTCGCAGCTCGCAATCAATAAATCACCAGAACGCTCGTGATACGAAATCCAATGGCGTGGAATTTTGCAAACTCTTAAAGAATACATTTATTTTAAAAATTCATTTCACTGACTTTTAATCGAAATATTGCCACAACACTTAATTCTTTATGGATTTGCGTATATTTGAAGAAAACAAGCTGAAGAAAACAACACTTTTATCAATAAAAATTTTTTAAAAAATTCTGCTAACCTTTGACTGACTTTCCAATGGAATATAAATGGGCAATGTGCGAATATTTTGTAGCAATCTGCTGCATGAAGTCAGTCATGGTCGTGTAATTGTGATACGAAAAATCAAGCTGGACTAGTGAAGTCGGGTGGGCGTAGTTTGCGGTACTATTTAACATCAAATCCCATGCTTCCAAATGGTAGTCGAATGAATCATAAGCCGAAGTTTGGCCAAGGCCTGCAATAACCATTAGCGCGATCCACCTCCTAAAGATAAGCAACAACACGGTGACTACTTGTACATTTGAACTTTGCGCGCCTTTCTTGAAACCTTGTATGGCAAGACAGAAAAAGATCTTACATCAGTTTGATTTCACTTTTAAAGCACGCCATCACGGTTCTACCGGCTCATACTTCTATCCCGATGAAACAAGCATTGGTCGGAAATGATAAAAAAATATATTTGGGCAAGTGTCCACAAAAGATTTCCCACCGCACACTCCACCACGAAAACTGATAAACCCGAAGGACCAAGACTCCGCTTCACACTGAACTGCTTCCAAGCGTCCACGGGATATATGTAGCGCGACCCTTTGTAAACAATCGCTCCCAATATGCACCCAACGACTAGGGCGCAGGCTAAATGCGAACCCATCGTGAACCGTAGCTGAAAAGGAAGGAAGCGCTAGCTCATGACGTAACCGATAAGATTCATTAGCATTTAGCCAAACCTTCAAATTTAAACGCATATATCCATCGAATGGCCACGACGCTGCGCTGCGATTACCACGTTTCGCCCCAATCATTCGTTCAAACCACTTTTTTAATTTTACGCAATATCGAACTGAAGATACGTAACTGACAGAAGAACTATTTTTTTACTCACTTGTACAAGTGTTGCGTAAACTTAAACCAAATTAGGTTAACGGGACATGCGTAAATTTTTTAACGAAAAAGGGCCGAGAAAACCCGCATAAGATCGAAAACGTTTACCACACCAGCAGGGAACAAGCCATGACACAAAAAATAGTCTCACGGCGAGTTTCAGCCCCTTTTTTCCCTCCGCGCCTTTCGATCTATTATTAGCCAGATTTGTTCTGTAAAAAATCAATTTAATAAATGACACATTCGAGATGATGAGTTGAATAAAACTGAATTCGCCATTACGAGCATCACATGTGTAATTGAGTATGCGTTTTATCCCAAAAACATCGATCATGTACAACCACAGTCTATGAACACGGCCCAATCCTACTGACTAGAATTTTCACCCTATACATGCCACTCTTTAACCTGTACACTAGAGAAACACCACTCACTCCCGATAAGAGCGATTTTCCGTTCCATTCCTAGAAAAGAGAGGAACCCAAAACGTATAGGATTACATTAGCAAGGAAGGTTTTTGCCGAGACTTACGTTCCAGTTCAGCGGATGCAAACGCCATTAGATACAGAGTCGCCCTTCTTTCCTCTTCCATCCTTCGCAACGCGAAAATAAAAGGGGGTGCTGTTAAGAGTTCAAGAGATCACAGGCCACTGCTGGAGTGTTTCATCTTTCCTCGGGTTGGGGGTACGAATGGGATGGGGGAAGGGTATAGAGGGGGTAGCAAGACTGACGGATGGAGAGATTCATTATGGAGCAGGAGGCTGGGATACCACATACTAGTCGGTGAGCATGGAACAAAAGGAGCAGGAAAAAAAATTCAAGGGGAGAGTTATAGAATCCCGGCTTTTCCCTTTCAACACATCCCCCTTAGTTCTCCTTTTCCGACCCAAAGAAAAGGAAATCATCACTCAAAGGACATCAAATTTGCAGGCAAGGGACGTTCAATTTCGCCGTGTATAGCTTGACATAAGTACGAGTACCAATTCTGAGCACTGGCTGCACTCGTACTCCGGAATTTATAGATATTTCCTAGTAAAGGCAAACACAATTAATCTAATTAGTGGTTTGGTTTGCTGCAAACAATCACAAAATTTCAGATAATCCAAAAAAAGTAGTTTCCTCTGTTGAACTTGCTGATTGAGTTCTTTCAGTCGAAGTAAATTCAGCCTTTCACTTACAGATGTATGAGTTTTTTTTTATCAGGCAAAATGAGAAATCGTTCTGCAAAAATTGACTGAATCTATCTTACTTGAAAGAAGCAACATTTTCGCGAAAAGGCTACTTTATGACAACTAAAAAGCTAAGTAAAAAATAACTCCGCCCAAGAAGCACTTTTTCCCTGCCTTTTTACACTTTCTTTACCTCTTACGGGATCTGTGAGCTGAAAGCTATCAGGCTTTCTACACGAATCGCCCATACTCAGCATCCAACCCACTATCCGAACCATTTTTGTAGGCTCGCGTCTGAAATCGGATCTTTCCGTCCTGGCAAAACAAAAAGAAAAAGCGTAACAATAAAAACCACCAATTGATATCAGAAATCACGTGGCTGCAAGGCAAAAAAGCTAAAAGCCCTTACCCTCGTAAAGATTTCGGAGGATAGAAAACAAGGTACGAGCCCCACAATTGGACCCAGAAACATTGCCAGGAAGTGAATGTCGGTCTCCTGCCGTCTTTGAGCACTGTTTTCCGTCGTAAGATACCTTGCAGACGACAACAACCCTCTGGTGGTAAAGGCACTTCATCAGAACCCACTGAAATCCCAGACCTATAAACAATACATGTTTATTGCTTTTGCTTTAAAATCTTGCCTTTTTTCTTAAAATACATAAAAATGTAACAAAACGAAATTCAAATAATTGCCAAAGTGGGAGTTATCTAACCCTCTGCGCGTCATATGCATGCATTCTTCCTCTTCCCCTGTTGCAGCAACGTCTTTGGTGTAGGCGGGGCTTCCGCAATGTCGACATGCAGGGGCTATGCTAAGAGATAGTGGTGGCGGGCCACAGGGGGGCGGCGTGGGTCGGTATGTTTCGTCAAGCAAACTTCCGTCGAGTAAACTTCTCGACGATGCATCAAACCCCTGATTGGCTAAGGACTCGCTTTCGTTGAGCGTGTTTGGAACCATTGACAAGGACCCATGATTTCCGCCATCCACGCTACTCAAGGTCGGCCTAAAAATACTTAACAAAATAACCATTGGTTAGTAAATGCAACTATAACCCGGACAAGATCCACACACAGAAAAAAAAATCCGATTAAAGCGATGTACAAAACTTGGCTATAAAAAATACAAACAACCGGACAAGACTCTTCCCAAGCAGCCAAAGTGAAAAGGGCAGGGCAATAAACCACGAATTCTATCTAGGAAGCGATGCTACGAAAAGAAAGATCCTCTATATCGTACAATCCCCCCTTTTCCATAGCCCAAAAATTAATAAAGAAAAAGGAGTTCAACGCAATTAAATCAAAAAGGGGCCCCAGCAACAGAGAAACTGAAAACATCCACAAAATTCGATTGCCTTGTCCAACTCACTCTGCCTGCATGGGCCAAAGGCATAACGACAAAGGGGCGTGGTTCCCGTTAGTGGCTCCGCCCCTTTTCCGGTGCAGATTACGTGGCAAACTGCTGCTGCGAAACCTAAATCACCCAATTCGTTTGGTAATTAAACTACCATGCCAGCACGCGGTGCCAAAAGAAAACTAAAACGTTCAATGTCTTCAACCCAATAAATATTCTAAGAAATCCCGGTCGCCAAAAGTGAAAGACTTACTTCGTCCCTAAGGAACGAGCTTTACGGTGACCCAGGACAAAATTACTGGAACTACGATCGTCGGCACGTTGACTTTTGTAGGGCAAAGCACCCCGGGCGGGCGAAAGATTGAGCGAAGCCATGGCATTGGTCTCCGTACCGGTGACGACGGATTCCTTGGAAGAAGACGAAGAAGAATGGGGTGTGGTGTGTGTATTGGTGGCGTTCGTACTCGGTGGCGGTTCAAGCTTGAGAGAGAGTTTATAGTGATCATCTTCCACTAATTTCTGCAGTTCTTCGATGTAACGCACGGAAACGAGGTACTGTTGGATATGAGCTTTGTAAGGAAGATGGGAGTAATCGGACTGTTGGTAAGAAGACAAGATCCGGAGGATATTATTCATTTTTAGTTGGCGCTGTTGGGACTCCAAGCCGCCCGAATGGGGATGGACTACGTCAATGTAGATGAGATCGGTGAGGAACAGCCCTGGAGAGATTAATGAAGAAAGTTATCAAGAAAAACTATCGCAAAATCTGCCAAAGTTCGCCAGATGATAAATACAAAGTCATTTAAGAGCTTTAGAAACTTTTCTGTTTCTTTTTTTTTTTTTTTTTTTAATTACCGAGATAAGGTACGCAGGGGATTCTTAAACTGTCCATGTGTTCTCGGAGCTTTTCCCAATTACTATCATCCGAAAAGAGTTCGCAAAGCTTATCGAACAACTGCATGTCCTTCTTAGGTACGGCCGCCCACGTTTTATTTAATCTAGAACAGAAACACGTCAGAAACCGAAGGTCAACTGGCACAATGTGTTAAGAAATTTAAAAAGAATTGTAACAATATTGATAGACAATTGTCTTTTATAGACTCAAAAGTTCCAAAAAATTATTAGCTTTCCCTAATTCTAAATCAGACAAAAACAGACAACTGAAGCGCAAAATAAAGAAATAAAATTATTATTAGCGTTCTTTTACTTGATTTCGCTTTCTAGGCAAATTATTGTCTTTGCTTTGTGCGTACTGTAACTATTTCAATAACGGGCAATGGGAAGTGGATTCGTCGCTTTCACTTTTTCGAGGATGAATAAAATAAACGAAGAAAACAACGCCCGTTCACGCGCGATTGAACAATAAGGTTTTCTATTATACGGTGGTACCCCGTTTAACGAACGCATTGTATACCGAACAATTTGTACGACGAACTCGCGGTCGGGCGGAAAAATGACTCGACAACAAACCCTGCCTCTTGCAACGAACTGCTGGGGTGAGCAAAAAAGTTCTTAAAATTGGTGGTTGCATTTTTCAGTCTGCACGCACGCATTACAGACGAGAACTTCGCTTCCCACACCAGTGAGTTGCTGAGAAATAGCCTGCTTGCATATCTCAGTTTTATTGATTAGTTTTCGTTCATTTTTTTTACTCCATGTGATGCTCAAATGGCACCAGAGAATTCCGATAATAAGAACAGGGATCTCTTCTGACTAAGAGGTGGAAGAGCGCACTGATTCCCCTGTGCTCACCGCAGCTGTAAGTGGATTTATTACGAAATGGGAAGAAATTCAAGCCCAACAAAAAATGTGGCTTCCAAATCAGGTTGAAGCGAGTAGACGCTTAGATATATCGAACGCCAATGTCTTGCACTTCTTCAGAACCATATTAAAAGAGACTAAACGGAAGTCACATTAGACGGGTTCTTCCAATAAGTGCCGGCCATGAAAACAAAGGCTAATATGTAAGAGGTAAAAAGATAGAAGATGTATGTAACTTAGAGTGTTATCGAGAGCTACTTATTGAACAAAACTGATTAATATATGTCTGAAAGACATTTCGACAGTCAGTATATTTTAAATATTTTTTTTTATTTTTAAATACGCTTTTCTATGTTTCAGCCCGGGATCAGGAATGGATTAAAATGATCTCCATTGAACTGTATGGGATACAGCGTTTCTTACAACTAACGCTTCTTATTCCGAACGCCATCCGGGAACGGATTAAGTTTGTTAAACGGGGTGCCACTGTACAGTAAATGTAAAAAAGTTACCTGAAGATAGCCGCACTTTTTAACGCGGATAAAACAGCAAATTGCGAATGCAAGTTGTTGATGTCATGGAGTTTCTTCGCAATTTTGATGAAATGAGATATTACTTCCGCTCGACGTCTCACACTGCCAGCATTTAATATTTCCTGTACTGTCCAAAAGATCACCTACACGACCCCACACAAACCACATCATTAGTCATTTCCTCTCAACCAACAATCAAATAAACCCCCTAAATTTGCAAAGAAATATGACAAATCTTCCGAACAAACATATTAGGGTAAATTTACCTTTGCGTAACATAAACAGTGACGTCAATCTCTTGAAGAATTAAAATCATTTTTACTTATTCTTTCCACTTTTACTCAATCTCTCACTGAAAAAGCTACGTTCTCTCATTGAAAACCCTGTACCATTACTCAATCTTTTATTAAAAAGAAGCTAACAGATACACTCACCAAAATCAAATCTTCCTTTCCCACGCCTTCCTCATCAAATTACGGTACTCTCTCACTACCCTTCTTTCCGTCAGCGGCTGTGTCATTCACAAAATGAAACTTCGTAACGCTCAATTACTCTAGCTTTTCAATAAATATGGACTAGAATATCCTTTTTATGGCATGCCTCAAACAGTATTCTCGTAACTTATCAGCTATCTGGCGAGTACGATTCACAAATACGAACATGCAAAAAAAAAAAAAAAAAAAAAAAAAGAAAGAAAAAAAAATCACGTCGATGTGACGAAACTACTTTTCATGGTATCACAAACGACCAACTCGATTTACAAACATTAAGAGCAATTTCACGTGATATGTTCGTGCGTAAAGTTTTACGGTAGCTTTTTTTCCCGGAGAAAGTTTCCAAAAAAAGTAGGCTTACATGGTTAAACCGGCGCGTGAAAGCGACAACATTGGGCGCTAGCTCCAACTTGTTGCGTTTGTTCCATCCACAGGAGGTCAATTCTTCGGGATTAATGGCCTGGAAGACGGGAATATCCAATAGTGTTAACTGTGCGGCCACATCTTCGGCTGGAATGCGCGTCAGCGTTAAGAGCATGGCCTGGGATGTCCCTGCTGTATCACTCGACACACTACCACTTGATCCTTCCCAGCAGGCCAATCCGAAATGCCTGGCGGACGCAGGTAAACTATGTGATTTGGACGCTGGTCGCGGCAAGGAACTGCAAAAATAACCGCAATTTCTTCTTTTACTGTACCGGAGAAACCTTGGTTGAGGACACGCTATGTTTAGCTCCGTCCAAACGTCCAACTTACTGATGCAAAGCCATCTGACGCGGTGGCACACGCTCTTCGGCCCCCCTACCCCCGCTGCTACTGTGAGGTAACCTAGGGGGCGGGGATAAAAGTCGCGGGCGTGGCTGATGGAATGGAGAAGAATCGGGAGACGGGGAAGCTCGGTGACCCAAACACTGGACTCGAAAACTGCCACTGCTCAACAAAGACGGGGTTTTCTTTAGCCCCGTTTGCCCTGCCGCGGATCTATGCAAATTAGAACTGGAATTCGGCGGCCACTGGAAATTCCCCTGGATAGAGCTCTCGGGAGGCGATAATGAAGGCGATGACGAATCGGACTAAACAAGACAGCTTCATTAAGATGGGCACGCTATCCTTTCCCCGTATGCTTACACTGACGCTCCCCCTTTTTGTTAAGATATTCAGAATACTTTGGACAACTAACATACATGTTTACTTTCATTTCATAAATGTAACGTAGGTTTTTGCTTAATGTAGACTACAAAACAGAAGTATTTTAGAAGTTTATATTAGATTATTTATATTATTTACACTGTGCTTAATTTAATAAAGTCAAGACAAACAATCAAAGCTTGCAAATATTTTAAAATCTTGAAGTTTCAATGACAAAATAAATAACAATGCAACAAAAATAAAGTGGAGAATGGAAATATTTTACGTACACTACAGTTTGCAAATATTTCCATTATCAAATCGACATCAAATGACAAACAAAATAGAAATGTAACTTACTAGAGTGAAAATAATAATAATAATTCATAAAAATCCTAGAAAAACACAACTAAAATGTTTAAATGTTCGGTAAAAGTGTTCCAAAAGAAACTATAATAAAAACTACAATAGAATCTTTTTTAACAAGCCTCTGATCAGTATACCTGAAGTCCGTTATATCAAACTTTTCCTTTACATTTACATTATTAGGAACAATGAAATCCATTCACTGTAGGAGACAGTCGTTACAAAATGGTTCATTATGACGAGTTTCTACTGTCATGTGCCAAGACACAAAAACGATTGTCGAAAACCTTATTGTTGCAAGATACAGCATCTGTCAAAAAAGAAAAGAAAAAAGAAAAAAAAAACTTACGTGAGCCAAAGTCAGTGTTGTCATGCTGTCGGCCGACAAATCACGTGGCATTTCGGAGTATTTCATTTTGGCCATGATGGATACGTTATAAGAAATAGTTTCCCGGGTGCATATAAAACGTGAATGAAATTTTAAAAGACGACTGGCGTACGAACCTACTGACTCATTGTGTCCCCTCCTACAAACGAGACCAAAAAGATTATTTTAAGCGTGAATGATGTTTTGGTGGTCGGAGGCTGCAACGCCACAAATAGTGCATGGAACTAAGCCCCAATAAAGGAAACTCTATAATTATCAGAAAATGTGACTTTCTAACAGGAAACGACGCAATTTCCATCATGTCGTCGCTTTCGATCATACTGTGTTGATAAAATGCGCAAAAGGGCGTCAAGTGACATGGAATAGCAACAGATTTCCTCGTTTACGGTCCAATACTTTACACCAAAACTCCCTTTTCATTCTGTTTTCCCCCTAACCACCTGTCAAAAGTAATCATTCAAAACTATAAAGCAGGGAAACAAATGAACCGGATTGCCGAATTCCATCGACTGCATCAAATGTCATTTCTTACGGTAAACTAGTCCTTCTCGAAACCTTTGTCCCTTTTCTGTATGTATTCAGATCTGAACATGTCTTTGCATGCTGAAACCCTTTGATCGGCTTTCTTTCCGCTCTTGACGGTATGCAAGTCTCGGCAAGACAGAAACAGTTATTCTTTTTTTTTCTACTATTCTTTGCGTTCACGATGTTTACCTTTTTTTTCGGGGATCTATTTTTTCTTCCTGCATTAACTCCCATTCTAAAATAGTTTATTTGACAAATAGGAAGCAACAAGGAATTTTTGTTGTTTAACGTAGGGAGAAATACGAAGAGGGAAAAAAGTGGAGAAATACGTCCGCTGTGGAAAGGGACAAAGAAACTATAAATAGGAAAAAAATCCTCACAGATGCCAAATGGCAACGAGTCACATATACGTACACAAGGGAGCCATATAGGCGTGGTCTATATCAGGATACGAGTCGACGCCAGAATTAGCCGTTTTATAACTCATATTCAACCAAATTCCACCCCCGGGCAGGTCAAGGTAATGTAAATCAGAACTATTACCCCGCCCTTCACCCCTCCCGTAACTAGAAACGCGAAACGATCGATATGTGGTACCATCGACGCCGATATCCGTCACGCGTGGCACTCGGCACTCTTAAAAATCACGTGTCATATTAAGAGGTCCTACGTTCCATTTTTCATTAGCGTCGAAAGGCTTCTCTTTGTTTCTTCCTTTTCGTACGGCAACGGATACTTTCTTGAAAGCAAGATACAAGTGCATTGCTATATCGATCGGTAACATCAACTCCATTACGTCGAGTTTCTTCATAACGAAGTTGTTAATCCGAAGGATTATTTATGCAAATGTAAGGACAGATGAAAACGCATTTCTTAAACCAACAACAACATGTTTTTTTTAAAAAAAAAAACATACAATTCTTTTGAAGCTTCAGGTGCTTTTGAATTAATAAATACAAAGATACCCCAACAAGCTCGAAAGCCTCCGTGCTTTCATCAAAGAAATACCCAGACTTACTTCTTAAGATTAGATGATCTTTTTCTAAATAATAATAAAAAAAAAGACTCGCAATGCATACGCCTCTCGTCTATCGCAATTACAGTCCTCGTTTGAGTTTTTGTACTCCTTTTCCCCTTGGTCCAAGATCATCTTTTTCGTGTCTCTTTTATTGCTCCCTTCTGAAATGCGTAACTTGAAACTCCCGTCAAAGAAACCTGAAAACGATACTGAAGAACGCAAGTCGCATTTGACCTTGCTCGCTATAGCGCGAACGTGCGTGGATGGCTTAAACATGCACAACTACGCAAAGTGAAAAATTAGTCTTTATGAAGTTTCTGGGTGGGGCTTTCGGATGGTACGATTTTGGAGGTTATTTTTTCTTTTTTTAAAAAAAAAAGCATTGAAGGGGAAAGTTTACTTGAATGATGCGTAATCAACAGGAAGCAGACATGGGACCATTTGGGGGTGGGAGAAAGAAATATGTACTAATAACGTGAAAGGGCCAGTACTGTAAAGGGGAGATGGGTTCCAAATACAGAAAAATGTGGCCTTTCCCCTATTATTTCTTTCCAGATAGAAAACCGCGCCCTTATCTCGCTTCCGAATTTTAGATGGCTTGTTTACTCGAGACTTTTTCATATTTTTCTAATATTCGATGCTTTGGTTCGACAACAGTTATTGTTTAGCAGTTCAGAGGGATCAGGTTTATTTAGTACAATAAAATTCGGTGACTAGCCAACGTGCGTATTAGCATGCGGTTAATGACGTTTTCCCAAACTGTTTGAGTTAGCAACTTGAATAATAACAACTTTCCTGGTAGAAATAAACACGAGCATCTGGAATGTAATTTCTCGCTTGTATCGAAAGGATACAAGTGATCTTGGGTGGACACGAAATATCAGAAAAGAAACTTACGGTTTTCATGAAAGCCCGTTGAGCAATCTGGAAAAAGGCTTTGCAGAATAGGATAAAGAAACTGAGAATATCGACTAGTTTTTTTATGATTGGGGTGTTACTGAGAGCGATTACTGAGAAGCTTAGTGTCACGGACTTCACAGTAAAAGCAAACAGTACGGTAGACTGTCCCACTGCACTCCAAAGGACTTGCACAATATACGGAAAACATTAAAAACATAAACAGAGTTTAGTGTTCCTGGTCTTATCGCAACTTATGCTGCTTGATAGGATGACAGTTACACTCCTGACTAAGAATTTTTGGTAAACAAGCCAAGCACGCCACCGCAAGTACCTTTTCAGTTAGATCATTTTTAGTCCCTAGATGGCAGAAGATACTAGGTATAGCATTTATTTTGAAATTCCGTCGAAATAGGCGGTTCATCAGGCGGAGCCAAAAGATGCTGAGAATTACACACTGCGCCTATCACATTATGCAAGCAATTACAACGTTCGGTGATTCTTCTCTAGAGCACAGATATGTGTTGTTAAGAGTTGGGGCTGTCAAACATGGCATGGGAAGTTATTTTCAAAAATACCCGTCTGTTCTGAAAGGGCATTCATTTTTTAGCTACCCCATCATCACTTTGATTCGTTACATTAAAACTCGAAAAAAAACTCGCAAAAATGGCACGGGTTTTTCTTCTGAATATTTTATCCTCTATTTCATTTTATAAAATGAAGGGGTTCTCCTTTTTCTGTACAGATATTATTTTTCTGTTGGTCCGTAGTTAATCGAATGAGAAATTAATACGAAATTCTGTTACGTCTTAAATACTGTACATGCCTTTGGTTTGATGCGTTTATAAACTGTAGGCTTCTACCGCCAACCTTTTTCTTGTGCGGTTCCCCAAAGGTGCAGGCGCTTCAGAACTGAACTCTCAAAACGCAACTTAGGAAGATATAAAGAGATTCAAAAGTTAGAAGGCAAAAACCGAGGGTAACTCCAGTGTATACAAAACACGAGCTACGAAGTAAGCCAACAAGTTGGTAAATCTAAAAGAAAGTAACGATGAGATGACGCGACAACGTATGAAATGAATGAGTGAAAACAATACGGAATTAACGTTACATGGGCTTTTATTTTCGAAAAATATATGTAACGAAATGCCTTCCAACTTCGGCGCAGCGCATGTGTAGCGAAGGAGATCTTACCCTGGTTACCAGGGCAGCACAAACCAACACTATCAGGTTCGTTAAATGATGTTTGGCAAAAATCGGATTGTTTCTGCAGAAATAAATCTTGATTATATTCACTGTCGCTACTTAGACAAGGCGAAACAGCTTTATAAAGTACTTAAGCTTTAAGGTATTTTCAGTAGATACATATACAATTCTTTTCATTAGAACAACGGAATGAACTGGATCTCGTACTTCTCATTCGGTAATCATCGTCGTTTCTTCAAATACTCAAGATACGGCAACGATCCCCTGTACATTAGAAAACCCTCCATGTTGACACACAATCCCTGGTCCAGTTCCCTCAAAATTGGATAAACTGAGCACTAGACGCCTCTTTGTCACAATAATTACAATATTCCCTGCAAAAGTAAAACTTGAACTTGCTTTGTAAACAGTAATAAAAAAAGACAGAAAAATACCTGTTTTCTTTTAAACTTTGCCAAACAGATCGAAAGCGTACGTCTTCCTTCGGTACTTTCTCCTGAAAATAATTTTGGAAAACACTGCGACGAGTACGAGACATGACACGACATACAAAATAATGCACAGGCTTATATCTAAACCAGAAAACGCGCCACCGAACCAGAAGCCACTCTTCTTCGTTTCTTGGTCTTCCGGGTAAAAGACGCGTTTCGTATCCCAGTTTCGCAATTCCGTCTTGGGCTCTAATTGCCCAAATTTATTTTTGTTGTATCTTTTATTCTTCCATATGGTTCTGTAAAATTCTTCGGTATTATCGACTCCAGTCCAGTCGATATTTGGTCCATACATAGTCCGTAGGAAATGAACGACTTCCTGACGATCAAACTGACCATCTGCGGTTCGACAACTCGGGCAGCTTTGCGGTGCGGGGAACTCTATTTTCGGATATTCCGGGTCCTCACTTGGTTGCTTAGCTAATCTTTGGTTAGCTTTATTGTGCGCTTTCCATAACCACAATACCGATTCTTCGTACGTGGCTACCGATTCCATTTTGTCCTCTTCAGTCATCGCCAAAAAATGCTTGGAACATTCTGAGCAGCCGAAAAACGTTGCGACGTAGCCTCTAATTCCCCGCAAAACTTCCAAAGGATCGGGCGCCAGGTCACCTTCTACAGTCAGGGTGTGAAATAAGCTCCACAGACCACACGGATAACCCCGAAACTGTGGTTGAGACCCTTTGCAGCCTCTCCAGGTGCTCAATTCTTTCGGCCAATCCCTCAAATGTTTCTGAATTAAATCTGAAACGAACTTGTCGTATTCTTTGCCGTTGATTTCGTCCGGATGCTGCTCTAGCCAGTTCAAAAGCTGATTGAAGAATTTTTGTAACGGAGAACGCGCCGGGAAATATTTCTTTAAAATGGCTACGTAATTAACCAAAGCTTCTAGTTTGGCGCCAATAAGGACTTTGTGCATAGCTACTTCGTGGGTTAACGAATAGTGAATGGCTTTTTCAAGATCAGACATATACACGGTGTCATGAATTTTGCGCTGAATTTTCAAAGGTTTTTGAGTGGGATTGGAGTTTTTCGAAGAATTTTTGGGTACTAAGTTGCGTTCTTCTGAGGGTAGGTCTTGGCTTAAAACATTCCGAATGACGTGTTCAAGGATAGAGCGATCGGGGGACTCGATGGGAAACACTTGGCTATGTCCGTTTTGCTCGAGCAGGACCAGTGATGGGAATTTAGCCACTTGGAAGTATGTAACGAGTTTACTGTGATGTGAACTGACTCGGCGAATAGGCGGTACATTGGTGCTCGCTGATAAGTCTAAAATGGCCTCACGAGACCAATAACCCGTCCCGGGCTCTTCAAAGATAAGGAGGACTTTCTCTTCAGATGCCATTTTGAGCCATAGGTCCTCTAGACCGTCTAATTCATCCAAAGGTTGCAAAACGGGTTTGGTTATAGTCCCAGATTCGACTTGACCTTCCAAAAAATCAACCATGCCTGCGGTGAGACCCTCCTTCGTCTTCGGTTTCGATCCTTCCCATAAAATGCCCAAAAATGTATCATTCACATGGGGAGGAAAGAATTTCAAGGAAGGATAAGCCATGACTTCATAATCGCGGCACGTGGGAAAATTTTCTTCGACTGCACAGTCTATCGCAGCTAACTGGATTACATTTCTCCATCCTAGAAAGTAAAGTTCAATGGGAAGAATTAAATTGTGCGTTGGTTGCGCATTTTTTATCCGTTTGTCAGGGACAATGGAGAAAATAACTTACCATAGACATCTTTGGCTAGTTCTTTCCAAGTAGGAGCAAAATTGATACAGTGGCCGCACCAACTGGAATAAAACTCAACAAACCAAGCGTGAGGCTTGTTAACAATGGTGGATTTGAAATTGGTCGCATTCAACAACACAATTTTGTCTGATTCATTATAAAGAGACGCAAAATTGATCTCAACGTTTCCCAAAGACAAGGATGCCGCTGAGGATTGCTGGACAAACGTGAAAAACAAGATTGGCAATGGGAGGCAGAGTAATATCGTTTTGACACTGGCCATTATTTGCAAGTTTTAGAAGTTCTACGGTTCAATTTTTGCTAAAACAATAATATCACATAATGTGATGTACAAGAAGCGCACAAGTATCAAGGAGTTTTGTAAATACAAGCTAATTAACTAATCTTTCTCCGCTACCCTAACCACTTAAAATTCTCCACCACATGCTGACGTAGACGTAAATACAGTGTGGGATGGCAACAATGGGAATGGCGGAGAGAATGATCAAACCCACACAGTGCCCAGCCGTCTTCCAACGTATGCAGCGCCAGAGCAGCAAGATTGGGAAACTACCTCATGGGATAACGGGGCGTACCCTGAGAAATTCCGTAATAGCGGGTTCAATGTTCGCCAACTTTGAGCTTCCGCGGCGGGGGTCCAGAAACTTTACATGAATAGAACATGTACTTAAAACTTTCTCCTTGACCTTCACCAACCTATACATGTTTGAATATTCACCACTGTATGGGTAAACTGGTATTTTGAATGTCTTCGATGAAAGTCACCCAAGATGAAGGTAAAATTTATTCAGAAATACCGAGTGGAATTATATTATTACGTGACGCGGAAATATCTGTAGAATAATCTGGCGTGCATAGCAGTTAATAAAAGAAATATCAAACGGATTTTTACGGAAGAATTGATGAGTGACGACGAGAAGAAAAAGATTGAGACTTTCTCTTTATTGGTTGGCCTGTTCCTTTTATTCAAGGACGTTTATTACACAGTCGCGACCGCAAAATGCCTTTTTAAATTACGTTTAAGGTTTCTTTAAGAAAAGTATAATGCAACGAATAATAATAAAAAGAACAAAATCTCATAATAGAAATACGTTATAATTCCCCGGGTAGAAAAATAGATTATTTGCATAAACCGGGATATATCAAACCACTGCTAGTTTTCCACGTTTGCCGCGCATGCTATCTATTGTTTGCACAGATACGTAGTGGGAGATTGGCAACTGAACACGTTGTTTAATCAATGGAAAATTATTACTTCCTAATAAACATGACCATGCATCGAAATTGCATAGCTAGGTCCTCATACAAATTTTTACAAGATTTAATTCGAAAGGGAAGAATTTGACTTTCTTGTTTTTTTTTTAAAGAAAAAGTGTCGAATACTTCTTACCAATATGAGCAGTTTAGTACGGACAAGTTTTCGATTTCTATTGATTGTAATTCTCTTCTATTTCAAACCGTTTTGTACTTCGCTTCTCTTATTTTAGTGACGCCCCTTTTTATCATTTTTATCACGTCGCTCGTGTTTTCGTCCGTCTTTCAATAGTCACGCGATGAGGTCCCTTTTGCTGCTTAGTAATTCCAAAGTGTTTGGAGGAAATTACTTGGAATATGCTTCTCAGTACATTCAGTCTCTCCTAACTGAGTAAGTCAAGCGGTTTAGCATAAAAGTTCTAACGCGTTTTATACTCCAGGAAAAATGTGAAGCAAGTTCTCTTCGTACCGTATGCACTGAAGGACCACGACAGTTATACACAGACTGTTTATGATGCCCTCAACCCATGGGGTAATATTATTACACTAGCTTGAAACTGTGCCTTGTCTATACCACTACCTCTTTCTTTCCAGGGTTCGCGGTGGAAGGAATTCACAAGTACCCCGACCCGGTACGTGCTGTCGAAGATGCTCAAGCGATCTTTATTGGGGGAGGCAACACGTTTCGATTGCTCAAAACCTTGTATGACAACAAGCTGATAGATCCTATTAGGAAACGTGTTCTCAAAGTAAACTGCTTTTTTAAAATTAGCTTGAGATTACTATTAAGTGTTTCTTGTTTTTAGGACGGAATTCCCTATATTGGTTCAAGCGCTGGCACCAACGTAGCCACTTGCAGTATTAACACAACTAATGACATGCCTATCGTATACCCGCCTTCTTTTGAAGCCTTAAACTTGGTGCCGTTTAATATCAACCCACACTATATTGACCCTCAGCCTGACAGTACTCATATGGGTGTAAGTGCTGTACCTCCGTGCTAGATTGACGAATTTAAATTTTATGAACTTATGGTAGGAAACTCGCGAACAACGCATTAATGAGTTTCACGAAGTACCTGGAACTCCACCCGTGGTTGGACTACGCGAAGGCAGCTTACTTAAAGTAAATGGAAACGAGATTACTCTTTGCGGCACAAAACCAGCGCGCCTCTTCTATAGGTAAGTACATGGTAAAGCTCAAAAGTACATACATACATATTAATCCCTTACTGCTTATACAGTGGGAAGGAGCCAGTAGAGTACCCAATAGGATCGGACTTGAGTTTTCTCCTTGGCTAAAGATGTTCTACTGTCTTGAACTATGTACTACAGATGGACCGTAAGTGGGGATCAAATAAAATAAGTTAAAAAAACTGCAAATGTTGTAACTGAAATATTCATTAACGTGTGACTATAAGAAAGGGGTTTGGAAATTCTACAGAACGCAACGTGCACTTTGGCCCAACAAACGCACGGAAAACTGTATGTGCGGACGGGGACTCGCTTCGCTACACAAATATTTACCCCAAGTTCACAAAGCGAAAAAAAGGTGAACTGCCTTAAGAAGGCTCGATACCCAGCAGCTCCCAGGAAAATAGGGTGTAAAACTTTCAGTGTAAAAAAAATCTGCAGCGTGGTTATAGTATAACGTTAAATCTTCTTCCATTATTGGTTAATGTAAACGAATTCCCTTGATCGGGGAGGATCAATCCATGGTTTTGACAAATTCAATGGCCGAGCAAAACTGCGTCCACCAGTACTGCTCTTCGCCTTGCAGACGTTTGCCATAAAAACTATCCACGTACTGGACGGTGGATAATAAACTTGAAGGATTTGCCTAAAGAACAAATAAATTCGCTATTGAATAAGCTTCGTTGAGAGCAAGTTAACGATGGTTTCGTGGCATATGATACGAAAGAGTAAATGACCAAGAAAAAAGAGGAGAATATTACCTTAATGAGAACAAATACAAAAACTGGGATAAAGTCATCAGCAGCAGGCACGCCTCTTTCCGACGCCAATGACAACAGGTACATTACGGTGGAAGCACAGCGCACGATACAAGACACTTTCTCTCGAGGCGTTTTATAGGCAGAAATACTATACAATTCAGCTTGAGCTGATGGCCAAGGGCATTCGTAGCGATAGGCCTAATGATTTTATTTAAAAGAAATCCACGAATTCAGTTTCGAAGATTAATTACCTTTGGAATCCGCAGATCTTTATGACTTGGCGTTATTACCTGGGCCAATCGATTCAAATGTTCGTGAAGTACCCTACAAACAACACGAGTTACTCTTTGTGCCATTTCTAGTAATCCGAGCTTACTGATCACGTGAAATATCGCCATCACCATTTGGATACAAAGCCTGCGTGTAGATCTTACTCATAATTTCTTGTTCTATAGCTAATTTGGCCATTTGGATCTGCACTGGACTAGCACCTGTAAGACATAATTAAAATCAGTCGTACTTAATAAAGGAAATAGATCGAAATAAAATGCTAGAAGATGAAATAGAACATTAAAGTAGAATGCTAAAAAATTTAACGATACAAAATTCAAATAAGATCTTAATAAAGGAACTAACTTTGCCAAATAGAATCGCTTTCCACGTCTGCGGTCAGTTTCTGCAAAAACGATTCCACCAAGTCGGCCTTCTCATCAGCCAAAGACAGGCTGATAAAACGACCTACAAAATCATGCAACAGCTTTTCCCTAGGCTTTAAAAAATCACGGACGCACAGTGACACTAGGAAACGATGGCATATGGATCGATCTTGTTCCACCCGTCGCGTTAATCTGAGAAAACGCCCACAGCGATGTTATTGCCATTCGTAAGGTGCACTATTCTTTACCTCTCCAAATGTGCCAACGTTGATAATAATGATTGCCGGCAACGAATTAAGTAAGCCGTATAAGAAGTTCGGCTTTTCAGATCTTCTTCCATAGCTTTGAGCAGCTTTAAACACCTAAAAATTCCAAGAAAGATAAACATAAAAAAATCTGTAATAGTTTGGATATGAAAGTAAAGCTTACGCGTGCTTGTCAAACAAGCCTATACAGCGCACAGCTTCGTGTAACTGTGCAACTAACGAACGATCATGTAAGTTTATAGCTTCCGCTAACTGCAGCTTCAGAAAGTTAATCAACGCAGTTTCCAAGTGATGCTCCTCCCCTCCCTAAAATACGTAAAAGATTAACTAAGTTCCAGCAACCGCCCATGTGTTACTCTAGCTTGCATCCGCACTGGTGGTATGCTATACACGTCCGCGTTGCTTAGCACTAAGCGCAATTTGCGCTTTGCGTCCTGAAACGCAAACGACCCTTCCACGTTATTGGGATCAATAAACACACGGTCGTCTTCTTCTTCTGGCAAGTGAGCTTCACCGTTCAGATCCTCTGCCCCAGCGTCTTGGCCCACGCCGTTGGAATCTGTAGATAGCTCGGCAGGAACCTTGCTGCGATATTTTGCTAAGATATCATCTGTTGTTTCTGTAATGAGTAAAACTTTTCAGCACGCGGTTTTCTTTAAAACATTACTTAACCAAACCTATGGGTAAATTTCTCGCCTCTTCCGACATCGACCTACGCAGTCTTCCAGCGGGCAAATCTCCCAATTCTGAGCGTTCAGTCCTAATAATGTGATTACATTTAAATTGTAAATATAAATTTTACAAAGGTAATACTAATAACTTTATAAAGGTAATAATAAGGAATGTGTAACGTATCTTACATTTTATCATCAAGGGGTCTGCCAACTTTACGACTCGGTCTCTTAAATGGCAGTCTAAACCTGAAAAAGCTTCGTTTCTTCCCTTCGTCGTCGCAGTTTTCCTAATAAAAATGAAAAACTTAAGTTTCGAGCCACTTTGAGGACGACTTTTACCCTGTCCCCACGGTCAGCCGATTTATCGAAGCTAATGCTTTTAGGGATAGCACCGGTAGAAGCTGACATAGGTACTAAAACGTTCCTGGACAATTCATGGTTGAGCGGGCTAACAGTCGCGGCAGACTCGGCTATTAAATGTGTAACTTTGGTATTAATTTCATTATTTGGAGCTAAGTTTTCACCTGGTCGTTCCTGGGCTTCAGTTTTGCGCAAAGCTTCCGCCTGCGCAGCTTGTACGGCACGCTCTTGCATGCCTTTGGCGCTACTGCCCACACTGCTCGTAATACTGCCTCTACTGCTGTGAGACGAATTCGAAGAGGATGAAGACGAGGACGATAGACTGGTGGAGCTAGGATGCTTCATTGCTGCAGCATCTTGTGAACGCGCTTCATCAACAGGACCCAAGGTTCCAGGAAAATCGGTCAAAAATCGCACTGTAAATATATGAATAGATTTTTCAAAACCTTTACCACCTCAATTAAAAAAAAAAATAACTAAAAAATAAATAAAAACAAAATAAAATCTGGATAAGAAATCAGTACAAACCTGCACTAGGCTCTGAACGTCTCCGTTCTTCTATACCGGGTGCAAAGGTTGGGATGCGTTTAGGAGACAAATACGAGCTTCTGGCGCTTCCTCCGCTGGCAGCGCTTTGCGGGGAGTCTGCATTACGATACGGTTCTCCGTACGCCGTTTCGCGTTCTCGAATGGGGCGAAATAACACACCAGTCAAGCGACCTCTCATACGGACTGTCACTAGTTCACGATTTTCAGGACCATCCAGTCCTGTATCACCGTCAGCTTCTGACCTCGCAGCGTCATCCGACCTAGCCACGAAAACAGTTAATGCACTGTAACTTTCCTCACATGTTCTCCCACCTCGTAACACTGTTAGTATCATCAGTATCGACATTATCCAATTCGCCCAGACGTTCCGTGTCGCTGGCCATTACGTCAGTGCTCCAAGCTTCCGAGGCCGTTTCAGAAACGTCGAATAGTCCTCCCTATTTATTATTATTTTCATTAACTTTACTACTATTATTGTTCTTATTTTTAGGAATTTTAATTGAACCAAATTATTTTAAATAGGGTCGCATCCAGGATTTTGTTTCGGAGTTTTCAAAGGGAATCTTTCTCTGCACTTTTTAAACTTTTGAGGTTTCTTCTATCTTCAACCATTATAAAGTAAAAATTTCAGAGAGGGGGTCAAATCCTCTTATAAACTCCCTGGATAGGGCCTTGATTCTGAATTGAGGTAATACTTCTCTTTCGAGCAGTAAATGCTGTCCTGGGAGTACGATTCCTTCTAGTTGCATTCGATTAGTTCTGTCGGCTGCGTCCGCCATTACGTCACTTTCGCTCCCCAGTACATCCGTGCTCCACGAGTCGCTTATCATAGACACAGTCTCGTCTCCTGTGTAGTACGCAATGAGCCACAGATTTCTAACCACAAGAGGAACTATGTTCTATTCTTACCCTGTATCATATCCTTGACTTCGAAACGACCAAATCGGTCGTCTATATCGGACGGTTTGCTCAGCTGGGCGTTCATAATCGTTCTACGCCCTTCAGCGGATCCACGCGCGGTTCCTTCGTCACCTTCAGTGACTTGCGAGGACGGAGTATCTCTGCCGGACACGTTAGGGGACCCTCTTCCTGAGACATTAGCCGAAACCATATCGGACAAGTTGTCATTGGCATCGTTATCGTCTTCATTCTCTGACTCCACCGAAGAAGCGACTGAATGGTTGGACGCCGCTTCAGAAATTGCCTCCAAGTTATCGCTCGTATTACCTATTTCCAAATAAAGGTTAAAGGCAACAGAACGCATTAACTTATCGCACCTATAGATCCTTCGTCATGGGACAAGGAGAATCGAGTACGTTTTTCCTGGGTTTCGCCGCTTCCATTAGGAATCAAGACCGGAACGTCTTCCTCTCCGTTACTGCTTTCTACATCGCCAGAAGGCTGCGGTCGGTTTTCTTCCCTTGCTAGAACCTAAATATAATAAAATATAGATCAACATTCCATTCCAGGCAAGAACAGTAACTCAAATATTACTTCTTGTTCAGCAAGGAGCCCTATGCACGTCGAGTTTGTTGGCAAAGGAAAGACCAAGATGTGTTCGCCATTTGGTTCATCATCGTCCACATGCGATCCGTTTTCTCCATTTATAGATGTAGGTGATAGAAAACTACTCTTGCCCTTCACGCGTACTGATGCAAGGAGATAAGTAATGTTTAAAACAAGAATTAATCAACTAAAATTACGAATCTAAACAAAAATAATTAATTAAAATAATAAATGAATAGTAGAAAATTAATAAATAATGTAGAAACGAATAAAACGGACTAAATGAATCAAAACAATTAAACCAATGTAATAAGCGATACAAGAAATAAAACTCCATTATTGAAAACAATAACAGAGAGTACTTTTCAATACCTCTATCGAGAATATTTCGTTTGGCAGGCGTAGACGGAGAAGTTTCTGACGGTGTAAACCCGTTAGCTACACTCGTGGATGGGCTAAGGGAAGATACCGATGACATAATTGGCGGCAACGTGGACAACATAGACTGTAGCGTATTTTTATCGACTGGTTCGCTATTGCTATCAGCAACTGTTCTCAGAAATGACACCTAACATATCACGTTAGCAATGTCATTTAGCATTGAAGTTCAAAAGCTACGAGTTGCTGAAGTTCGGATTCCGTCATTAATATGGCAGTTCTCTGTAACCCCTCCAAGGGCTTATCATTCATCGACGTGAATTTTTCACTATTGTTTTCTAATATGGTTTCTAGGATATTAGCGACTGATTCCTAATAATAGGCCGGATTTTAGGTTCACTGGTACGGTTGCTGAGATTTCGAGGATGTACCTTGTCAAACCGGGAACAAACTTCATTCCACCTTGGATCCGCGTTATCGTATTTCCACACGGCGAGGGCTTGGAGTATCTGAGCGACTCGCATTAGATTTGAGCGAGCTGTTTCGCTAATCGGTGCCTCGATAATGCCCAAAGGTTCCGGGTTAATAATCGCGGGACAAATGAGTAAACCGAAAAGTAACTCGACACACAAAGCGGTCACTTCGCGATTTTCTACACATTCACTGTTTATAAGCAAGGTGCGCATTTCCAGGATCAGCCAAGCAATGCTAAAGGAAAAATACTTAATTTTAGAGATTTCCGTGAGATTGAGGAAGAGGTTTGCGTACCTTGGAGGGAAACACGAGAGACTGAAAACAATTCCTTCGATGAATTTTCGAGTAAACTTTACCAACTTTTCTATTATGAACTCTCGGCTGTTGGAAACGGCACTTGCTTCGTCCGGCTCGAGGTTTAAGGATGCATCATCTTCCATAAGTAGGTGCATAATCGGTTCGTGCAAGGCAGCGGTTAGAAAGAGTTGAACGGAAAACAGACCTTCGTGAAAAGCCTTATAAAGACATCCAAACGCACAACTTCCCCGTAGTAACCTATACACAAGACAAAAAAGATGTTCAATTTTATAGACTAGCGGTGCTTAATGTGCTTACTTGCGAGGATTTACTGACGCAGTCAGTTGCAATTGCATAAGATAAGAGAGAAGCTGTAATACTAAACTCTCGTCGGCTTGCAGCAACCCATTGCCATAGAGTCCAGCTAAAACCGAGGTCGCTACTGATGGCATTACCTCTGGCAGCAATTTTTCCCCAGCGGCTAAGCATTCTGCTAGTAAACGCGGCCGATTTCGAAGCTGTTGTAAAAAGTCGCCGAACGTTGATGACTGTGAAGGAATACATGATAATTATCCATCGAAGACTGTATTTCGCAAGGATAGATTTGGTTATACGTACACGAAATCCTAGCTGCCTATAACTGTCGATGAATATTGCGTTTTCCAAGGCATATGCTCTCTGACAACATAGCGAGGGACTAGTACCAGGCCTCGAGAGAATCAGGGCATCTAAATTAACTCTTTCTTGGTGTGATACCCACGCTAAATGGGATAGAGTTTCCAAGGCAAGCTCAACCTGCCGACAATAAATACATTAAACTAAAAAGAAGCTGAATCAAAAACGTTTGGCATACTTTTTTATTTAGTTCCTGTAAAGACTGGCGCTCTGCAGATATAAAAAGTCGCTCTTGTCGCAATTGGGTTGCCAATTCCAAAATGTCTTTGTGATCTCTAGTTGAGGCCATGCTACTGCAAGCGTTAAGTATTTAAAGACCGTTTCACAACACAACACGTCAAATATTTCTCCCCTTTTGCTCTGAAAAGGATGACAGGTTTTCACTTAATGAGAAATTATTACGTTTTGTTTACACGCACATCTATAGATTGTTCCTTTTGTACAGAACACTAAGTACTTATTACTACTAACTACTCTAACTGGTACCTTAAAACATGCCAAAATTGACTTGAAGTGTGCCCATGTAAGCAGAAAACCCCAAACACAGCGGACATGCACAATAGCACCAACACAGTTTATTAGTCAGTCTCGTGGGGCGTGTTATGTGAATGAGCACACGAGCGCCGTCTACCCTATATAATGTTTGAACGCCGTACTGTCTTTTCAGCTCTTGTTCCATGCAGAATTACGCCGCAAATATCATAATCTGTAGGCATTTTTTTCTGTAGCTAAAAAAAAAAAAATGTAGAATACACCACCAAGGAAATATACGTCTGCCTTATTGCATAAACGCATGTTCGATTGTGCCACAAAACTGTGGGAGGCATGAGCGAAGGTCGGAGAGCTTATGAACGAGAACGAACATCGCCTGGTTTTCCTTTCGATTATTAAAACTTTATTAGATTTTCCGTAACATTTTTAAAAATAATGTCATTATAAATATACAAAAAGCTCTTGACATATGTTGAATAATTGCTAGGCTAATTTTCTTGTCGACATTGATTTTTGGCTCGTATTCCGTATTGAAGCTTCGAGAATTTCGTAACCTGTGCAAAGTGAACATTTTATTTAAATAAAAATAAAAAAAAATTATTTTAAACAAAATTTGAAGTGAACATTTTGATTGAAATTGGAATATGTAACGTAATTTTTCGATTTTGGACCACATCATACTGATTATTGAGACATCTGTTTTGTTACGGATACTGACGGGTGTGCGATAAGTCGGTCAAATTTTGCGGGATTTCCTTTAACAGCACCATTCACATTTAAAAGTTTATACGTTTTTAAGTTTTCGTAGCGTTCTACCAGATGAGAAGACCAGGACAGTGTTAGTAGGAGCACAATAAATTGTTAATGCAGCAACAAATTTATTACATTAACGCATAAGTGCGGATTTGGGGCCGGAAGGTATAGGTGCGTTGGGAGGTGTTTTTACTTTTCTGTAAACCTAACCCAAAATGTGTTATAGTAGACTAGGGAGGGATAGTTTGTCCTGGCCCCTTTCCTTGACAACGTTAGTTGACCATGGTGTGGCACGGCGTGAATAAGTTTGTGCGAGCTGGCATTCGTTATGAGCTTCTTGAGTCGACCCGTTTCAGCCAAGCTATGGATCTCTTTAGAAGAGACTTCTTTGTGAACGAAACGTTGTCTAGAGCTCTTGGAAAAAAGCAAGATGTTCGCCAAGTAGAGATTCAAGTGAAAGACCTTGAAGAATGCATGGACCACGGATTATCTTGGGCAGCCATTGATGAAAAAACCGACAAACTGGTTGGCGTTATGGTTAACGGGCACCGCTTTAAGGAGAACAGAGACAAGATTTATAGTAAACTCAAAGAAACCTACGCGGGACGCTTTACCTTAGCGCTTGAAAACAACCTGGATATTTTTTCAGCCTACGGAGTGGATTCTTATACAGAACTCTGTGCCACGACTGTGCATCGGAATTACATTAACCGCGGTATTGGCAAAATTCTTACGGTGGACTTAGGACTCCACTACACAATTTACCGAAGGGTATTAGCCGTTACAATCACAACAACTCCCATTACGCTTGGTATGTTTCAACCATACGGGTTTCAAATCCTCAATGAGCTCAAGCCTTACGAATATCGAGAAAACGGTGATCAGGTCTTCCTTTATTCCGACCCCTGCCACAAGGTGCAATTACTTGCTCGTAATTTCGCCACAACGTTATAAGCTTTTATGCCGGTAGGTCTAGCACTCTTACAAGAAAATAATGCCTATTTTATGTGAAGTAAAACGCGGCCTAACTTGTACGAGCAGTCGAGAAGTCAAGGACGGAATACATTAAAGGTCCTGGACGCCACATGGACTTTCAGCCTAAGAGAATAAAAACGAACCAGTTGCTATGCTGATAAAACAAACAAGATATCCTTTGCTGTGCTACACCAAATGCACGTTTCTTCCTGGTCAGTATTCTGTTCGCTTTGGTCTACGCACATTCAAGCCCAAAAGACATTCGTTGCTCAAGCTCGTCTACGTGCGGATCCGTAAATATGGTGTACTTAAACCAAGAACAAGTCAACAAGGTACACTTCAAACTTGCCACATCTTTATGACCTCCGTTTTTCTAGCAATCTATTCTTCTCTAGTTCCATAACGAGGGTTACTTAATCCTAGAAAATTTTTTGAGCAACGAAGAAGTGCAGAGTTTGCGAGATGCGTGCAGTGCCTTGGTTAATAACATGGACCCTCGTGAACACAGTTGTATTTTTACAACCACTGATGCCAAACACGTAAGCTGTCTTTTTCCATTCCGTCACAAATTCCGGAAACATTCAAATGGACGAATTAAAATTCTAACTGCTACTTTAGGCGAACGATCGCTATTTCTTAGAAAGCTCTGACAAAATTCGTTACTTCTTCGAATCCGGTGCTCTGGACCAAGAGGGGAATTTAACTGTACCCAAAGACCGTTCGCTTAACAAAATTGGCCATGCCTTGCATTGGCTCGAACCAACTTTTAAACAAGTTTCGTTCAGCCAAAAGGTAAAGGACGTTGTACGCGATATCGGATTCAAGGATCCTGCCATAGCCCAGAGCATGTACATTTTCAAGCAGCCCGGCATCGGTGGCGAAGGTTCATAAACTACTAATAATTGTCATCATAGCAAATGAAAAAGTACTAACGTGAAAAATTGTCATGAACCACCACAGTGACGCCACACCAAGACTCGTCGTTTCTACACACCGATCCGCTTAAGATTGTAGGCGTATGGTTCGCCCTAGAAGACGTTACCCTCGAAAACGGTTGCTTATGGTTCATTCCCGGTTCTCATCGCAATGGCGTGCCCCGACGATTCATTAGAAACCCAGATCCCAATTCGGACACGTTAACTTTGTACGACGCACCTGCTCCTGCATACAACGACGCGGAATTTATCCCAGGACCCGTACCGAAAGGTTTACTCAAATAAAAAGAGACGTTTGACGGGTTAACTTTGTTATATTCTGTCTAGGTACGTGTGTTTTAATCCACGGGGAAGTAGTTCATAAAAGCGAACGTAACCTATCACCGAATTCTCGTCATATTTACACGTTCCACATCGTTGAACGATTCCAAACCAAATATTCGCCTGAGAATTGGCTCCAACCTTCGGAGGCTCTTCCTTTCCCAGGGTTATTTGATAACTAAGTGACTGGTATGCCAAGCGCTGATTAACGAAATAGTGGATTATACATATGCGTGTACCTTTAGCGAGTCGTTTACTAGATGCTATTCGAGAACCGGGATCTCGATACAGGGTTTGAATGTACAGTAAAGCGCAAAACAACCGGCATTTCACATGAACATGTTGTCGTGCAAGTTGATGAATATTAACAGCTATCACGAAACGCATACCAACTAGCGTTTTCCATCATTGAGCTCTAAAAGAGAAATAAAATCTACCAACGAACTGTCGTCTACTTTGGAGGACATAAGGGCTTGAAAATCATTTAAGCTTGGTTTTGGAACGAGCCCTAAAAGTAACGCGAGTTTGGCTGCCAAAGGTGTCAATTTTTGGTCGGCTAGTTTTTCTTCATCCGGCATCATCTTCAAAGAGTAAAAACGATCTTTTAAAGATTAATTCAGAGATTATGCAAGTCTTACTTTATCAGCAACGTGAAGGTCAATGACGCCCTTGGATCCAACATGGAAGGTAGATAAGCCATCGTACCACCTTTTAAAATTGGGAAAATTAATTATTACGTAAAGCTGGCCTAGTTCTCACTTACACTTCCTGCTTGTCCATAACTTCTTTCCACTGCCATAGCTTATATCGCCAAAAATTCAGCATCACCTACGGAATATTAAAACAATTAATAACACTAAAAAAATAGAATTAAGCCTAAATCGTGAAATAAAACAAATAATGCAATTTAGCATACAATGACTTCAGAGAAAATTAATAACGAAAGCAATTTACTTTTAATCCAGAGATGCCGCGGATACTCCAGCGAATCTTGATAGTACCGTCTTCGGGGTGAACGGTCATTTTGAGAATTTCGAAACGAACGTACGCGAAGCGTAAGTGGCCAACGGTGCGGAGCAATGCAACTTGTTTAACATAATTAAAGAGGCCACTGAAAAGAAATGAAGTAAACATTAAAGAATAGTCATGAAATGAAAAAGGAAATTCGTACACTTACTGCGTCTTTTTGCCCCGGATGTTGTCAATAAACGTTACATCGTTCGAATAGATGGTATAATCCAAAGGCTGTATGAAAAGTTTCGGAAGCTAGGAACAAAACTTAATTTAAAAATAATACTGCGTGATATTCAATTTCTTACAGTTTCAGACAGTACTGATGCAACTTTCTGAAGTTGGCCTTCATCGGGCAATCGCTTGTCAACGTCGGAATCCGTTTTCTGCGGTGTTTCTTGGCTTGTTAGAAGAAGCGACCGTTCCAAGGGAGAAAGTTGGCCGTTGCAGTAAGTAACAAAATGCTCTTCCGTCACATGGGGACAAGCTACTTTTACCATCGTTAAAGCTTCGTTGAACATAGGGGTCTGAGTTAAAGCTTGGTGCACATATTGCAGAGAACTTGAAGGTAATTCCTGAGTTTGATTGCTGGCAAGAGTCATTATAGGTAGCAGAGAATTCGCAGCACTCGCGGGAGCAGCCACAGCAACATTCGTTATCGCTTTTGAAGCAGCACCAAGTTGCTGAATGAGTGCATGGGCATTAAGATGTCGCAGAATGGCCTCGTACGCATACTTCTGCTCGGCCTCTATTTTTGCGGCTAAACGAAGCACTTCCACGGCTGGTTTGGTCTCGGAACTTGGTTCACTATCGAAACTGTGCCTTGGGGTTTCCTATATACGTAAGATAGACGCGTTACTAGATTACTCTACTTTGTTATTATTAGTTGGATTCATACCGATCGTCGAAGAAGCAGACTAGCTTGGGCCGGCGTACTAATGAACTGCGCAACATGTAAATTATTCGTCGATGCACAGCATATTCGAGAGACTTGTTGCAGGTTCGACGTTGGTACACGAGTTTTTTCCCGATGAGAATTACATAAATTCACGGGGTTAGTGCAAGTCCACGCGGTCGACGTTGAAGTGTACTTCCGAAACGTACAGCGAAAACTGACAGCCATGGTTCTTTTTGATATTTTGGTATACTCGCTGACTGAAGGAAAATTCTTTGAGAAAAAATAAATACGTAAATGAAATTCTCTCTTCAACTGGCTCTACCAGTATTCCTGCATCCCCCGGGAAATTCGCGTGGAATTCAGCAAAGTCAAACCAAAACACTGTTAACTGACTTGCAGGTGCTGCCACCTCGTCAACTTCTCTGCGCGTGAGCGACCGGCAGAGAATTTCGAAATTATGAATGGTCTTCAAAAAGCTAAGGATTTTCTGGCTAAAAGTCTGTATAAAATATATTCCCTGGCTATTTGCTTTAGTTTTGAATGCCGTTTCAAGGTCCGGTTTTAGTGCTGTGTAAGGTGCGGCATTGTAATGGTCTTTAAGAAAGTTTTTGCAGTCGTTTGAGTGATGGGTCAAAGGGAACATGACGATTTGCATATATTTTCCCATAAGGAAAGTGACCAATCCACCTTTCGTAATAACACTGATGCGCTTGAGTTACCTTTCGTGATGTTTATTAGGCATAAGCTCTTTTAATTCTTACTTATTCTCAATTTATTCGCTTATTTTACTTTTTGAATGGTCGTTGCTTTCGTATTGTGGTATCGCTCGTGAATTTCCTTACAAAATTGCATTATTGGTTAATGTGACCTTGCAAAATTACACCGTTGAAGAGATTGCGCCAAAACGGTGCAAGAATGCATTATTAAAGAAAAGTAGTGTCACAGCTTTTGACTTTTGCAGTATAGATCCACATTTTATTGAAATCAATGTTGAGAAAAAAATACCTGGTGCATTTCGCAAAATTTTTTGCGATCTTAAATTACCGACTTGGTGTAGCAGTGACAGAATACACGAATACCCATCATTGCAACTCCCCTCGCATCCGCGGCTCCGTTTTACCCAGTCAGCAATGCTAAAATTTTGCCAAAAAAATATATTAAACACTACACTGTAGCTCGAAATTACATACTCTTGCTTTCTTTGAACATGGGGTAAATATTTCTCTAAAAGCGAAACTTCGAAGCAATGAAACAAATTCACTGGAGTAGAAAACCCGTGTAGTAAGTTATGTCGCAAAGGCAGCATTTAACTACTGTGATTTGCAACATTCTTTAAAGGCTCGCATTCATGCATCCACGCTATCAAGTGTCAGATGTTCTGTTAGATGCCATGTTCGTTTGTCAAACACTTGTATCAATGAATCGTGAAAACAAAAGACCAAAAAAAAAAAATGGAAAAGAGAAGCTATATTCAAACACAAAAATCACTCCCACCCATAAGAGAAATCCTTTTCCGTTTTCAAATGTATGGCGGTGCATTCAAACGCTAACGACTTCTTGGCGCAGTTCTTGCTTACGCCTATCTAGACCCATATCTCTGTCAATTTCGGAACCCTGCAAATAACATTTCGATGCATGCTAACATGTAATTCCAATTTTATTGCCGGCAATCTTACAAGAAGCTCAAGTCCACTATTTCTTACTTGTTGGTTGCGAGCTTCGATGTTACTGTGAAAAACAGAAGACGATACACGCAAAATAATGATAAAACAGTTTTTCATAATTCATAATCTTCTATTCAATCCTCGGGGAAAATGGGGCCAACTTTTACAGCACAGGATTATGCGACATTACTGCACCAGATGCGGTTTAAGAGATCAAGCCATAGTTAGGATTTTTATACAACTAAATCAAAACTCGAAAAAGAGTAGGTGGAATGGAATGACGTTCAAAACGTAGCAGAACCGTGCCGGGTTTAGAAACCCGACTTGGAAGTACTGACAAAATTAATGGAAGGTTTTTCTTACTCCAACCCACCAGCACGACATCACATGGAAAACTTATTGCCTGACTCAATCCCTCACCAAGTTTTAGGCAACTTTTCCAATCATCCCCGCCTGTAAGCAAGTCACAACAAACTCATGGAAGTTCTTAACCACCATCTCAGCACCATGTATTGGAATTAGGCAATATGAAACTCAGGAAAATTAACGCGCTCATCCATGTTTTCCTACGAACGCCGGAATCTAACTCACGTTTCGCAACACACCTTTCTTTAGAAACCAAAAAATTTGAGCGAAAAGAAGTCACGTTTCCCATCAATATTCCATCTTTTGAAGATATCAACACGCCCATTCCAACTGCGAATACGGGTTGAGTGAGGCAATCCAAGAAACCGAACAGTGTCGTCAGGCAGACGCAGGCTTCGCCGATATTTTTCGTTTTCACACAAACTCCTACCCAATCAATCATTCCCTCTTCACAGTTTTTACCCTCTGCGCTAGCCGTCTATTCTTCTGCGAAAGGTACTCCAGCACCTTGTGCGAATGACCCATTTCCACACACATCTTGGTTCATTCAGTCTGTTCACAATATTTCTGAGGCTTTCAAGTGCGTTTCGGGTATTCCAACCTGACACATTCATGGTCACCACTCGCAGCAGCAAGTAAGGGCCAAACAACTATAAAAAGTAGGGTAAAAGACAGTAAAGCCATTAATGTCAAGCCCCAGTTTCCGTGTCATACACATAAATCACAGAAATGATATATTAAGGCACACAATAGAAGAGGAAATGTGTTGAAAAATCTAAAAAAAAATCAAAGAAGAGCTGAAAATAAAGAAAAATAAAACAAGAATCAAAAACATGCAGCAAAGGGGAGTTTTGGGAAAGCAAGATCAGAGTGCACTTAGTTGTTGTTAGAAATGTTTTATTTTTTAACGGAATGACAATATCTGTTTCTCTTTTTGGTAGTTAAAAAGTAATGGATTCATGCATTACCGCCTGTTTTGTTTGGATCTTTTTACTGGACGAGTTTTCTGAGGTCTCGCGAAGGGAAACCTAGGCTCTTATCTTCCGACAGTAAGGCCGTGTTCTCATGGGCGGCGGGTATGGGCATGGCCACGCCTACACTCGAGCCCAGAGAGCTGATACAGTTTGTGGAATTCCTGCAACCCAACATGAAAGATAGCCCCCGCATACACAAAACCCACATGGACCATAAAATCCAACACATCAGAATCAATGTAAAAGAAATGACAAACTCCAACCAACATTCCAATGACTCTCAATCTGCTTTCACGTGTATACCGTCCTCCGAAAGGTACATAATACAAAACAAAAAGACAAAATAATTTCATGACAGTATAATTTTGCTGCACTTGCAAATTATGAGAGTATTAGCCAGTGGGAACAAATGAACTCTGCCTTGCCTTTTGGTTACTCATATTTTTTTCGCAAAAACAATAACGCAATGGGAAAACGCCGCCAATAGATACTTTTTTAGCGCCAAGTCGGAATTCAGTACCCGCAACTGAAAAAATAATCCGAAATAAATTACACCTTTGATCAGGGATACAAGAACGTGCTTTACGGCTACCGAATGAAGCTGACCACCCACGATGCAATATAAAGAAAAAAATGCATAACCAATTATAATTCGATAAAGCCAAACATTTTCTAACAACCAGAAACCATCACATAAAACTATGGCATACTCAAAAAGGGAGGAACAGCTCTATGAAACAGTTGGTCCCGTCTTTTTTTTATTTTAGAGAGTACGAGGAAACATCTACGCAAACTCGACCAGGGGAAATGACACATCAAGCATGATAGAACATCCCAAATGGAAAATTTTCTCAAGGAATTGAATGGCTGATATAGCTGCATGTTTCAGAAGGAGGAAACTTTTTCTTCCAGGGCTTGGTTGGATTGATTATCATACAAGGCTTTGTCAGGATCAGGCTGGCAGCTGGAATAGCGTCTGCACACAACAAAAACCCATGCCAAGCACATAAATACCAAACGTTTCCCAGGCAAAAGAAAAGCGGAACTGAAATCCCGCACGGGGACTTCACTTCGCTTCTGTAGCCGAATACCAACAATAAGCCTTTCTACTTGATAAGTTTTCATCTTGACATTCTCTCTTTTTTTACTTGTCCCCCGGCCTATCCAAAATAACCCCCAACACAAGACGGGGAAAAAAAGGTACAAATAAAATGAGTTCCTCGTCTTAACTTCACAAGAGACAACTTTACGTTTTTTTTTTCCCCCAAGGTTGCACAAAAAGCGACTACGATCAACTAAAATAAGGAAATATAAAATTGTACCTGTCTGACTTCCTGAAGAGCGCCGAGATTTCTTCAAAAGTTTTGTTGCGTGTCTCGGGCACTTTTTTATACGTAAAGACCCAAAATATGGCCAGTAGGACGCTGAACGGCAAGAAAGTATAGTTTTCCAGTCCCACCTACGAGCAAGAATAAAACAGACTTGCTTTTAATACGGGCTGACACATATATTGGTGCTTCCCGAACAAGACGGACTCCTCGTGGTAAGAACGGTCATAAATGTTTTTTTTTGTTTTGTTTTTTAGTGCTGGCCTTTAATACTACCTGCATGCTAGGGAAACCGAATCCGACGACAAAGTTGGCCGTCCAGTTAACCAAAACTGCGATGGACATGGCAGCTGGTCGGGGACCTTGGGAGAACAATTCCGCCGTTATCATCCACGGAATGGAGCCTGGGCCAACAGCAAAGAAGACGACAAAGGACAGCGTCGCCACTACGGCCACGTAACTCACCCATTCAATGAGGTCCTGGCAAGAGAAAGAAGGTTTGTAATATGGGACCGAAAGCTATCAGACTACATCAAAAAGGTCTGCGGCAAGCTCGACATCTCTCAGCTATCTCACGATACTAGAAAATCGTCTTTAGCAATCGAACAAAGTTCAACAATCCCAGTTCGCCCCACTTTGTTGGCCTCCTGCGTTTTATTGCATACTTCAGGTGGCTATGAAGGCCAAAGATCGAGGGCAATTTCTTCACGAGAACCCTGTGAAATTCAAGTTCTTATCCCATCCAAGATTGTTTCGAAACAGGGAATTTTAGCTACAGCAGCGGGCTTGACAGCGCACGCCGTACTCCTAAGTCAAAAGTTATATGGGATAAGTCGTTGAAACTTAGACACAAGGGCTTAATGAAGCTAATTTAACGCTACTTTTTAGAGTCGTTCACAAACTTGATCCACGACGTGAAAGTAATTCGCCATTAAGCACAGCGAAGGCAGTCCTGTCATGTGGAATTGTTGTTTAGGAAAGAAGATGGCGCGGGAAGGCACACGAGCGAAACAGAAAGATGAGTGAACGTTCTTTTCTTCTGCTTATTAGATTCACAAAGACACAAATGAGCCTGCCCTTTTTCTTTTTACTTTCCTTAGCTATAAACAGTCAGTAGCACCTCGCGTACCCACACGAACGTAAACTGTACTTACTTTTACGAGAAGAGATATTGTGATGAATATTGAGAAGATGAACATGCCTCCCAGACCCCATAAATGAAGTGTACGTCTGCCAGCTTTGTCCATCAGGGGAATGGATATCAACGTCATAACAACCATGATAGCTCCAATGCCAATGGTGGCATACTTGGCAGCGTCGTCACCCAAGCCAGCACTTTTGAACAAGGTTGTTGAATAATAAAACACCTACATAAAAAGGTCTCCAAATGAATCCTTACGAGAAACGAAACTACGAAAAGAAACTACGCAGTCGTGCTCAGAAAAGTCCGGCGAAAAAAGGAAGCAACGTAACGAAGACTCACAAACTGGTTGAATTGATCAAAATATAAGTAAAGAAATTAAATTACTCATATTCTACTAGCATTAGTATGGTTGTTGTTCCTACGAGATTACAAAATTTCGAAAGATACTAAAAACCGTCAATAATCAAAAGCACAAAGTGTCATTAACTAAAAAGTGACTAGTACAAGTAGAAATGTAGGGACAAAACATGTCTTACCGCATTGATTCCCGATAACTGTTGCGAGAGTTGCATTACCACGCCAATCACCAAAGGCTTACGCAAATTCCGGGACAGAATCAATTCTTTCATGGAAATACGTGCTTCCGATTCTTGGGCTCGTTCTTCCGCTCGCATTTCTTCCACGTCTTCTTCGATTTGTGAACAGGCCCGCAATCGTCTTAATGCTATTTCGACAAGATCATTACCTGACTGTATGCCCACTCAAACAAAACACATCTTTTCGTAATACCCAACGAACCCGAAAGAAACAAGTACACCTCTCTTCTCTCCTCCCCCCACAAAAAGTGCAAACGCACAGTACAAAGAAGACGAGAAGAAATGGTGGAATTTTTTTAAAATTTATTTTTACCTTTTCGTGCCTCGTCTTCGCGGTTTTGGGTGATTAAGAGATAGCGTGGCGACTCTGGACAAACCGAGAAGAGAATTAACTGTAACAACGACGGAACAACGGCCAAACCTGCAAGGAGAAAAGTTAAAAGTATTACACTAAGAATAGCCACACGCCTTCCAATTGAGTCTGAGAAAATAAAAAAATCAGCCTCATGTCACACTCCCCACACGCAATCCGCTAATGAGAACGAATTTCTACCTCCCTATTTTCGTGACCGATTGAGAGGAAACATGCGGTGAGGTTGCAAGAGAAAATGTTCGAGAAATAATACGTACCTAATAATAAGGGCCATCCATCTTTGGTGCCCAACACTTGCTCAATACCTAGCACCTGAGATATGAGCATTCCCACCGTGACACCCAGCTGATTCACGGTACCTAGGCCACCTCGGAGCGTTAGCGGGGCAATTTCCGAAATATACATGGGGACGAGGGACGTGTTCAAACCTAGCGATGATAAACGACATCATTTTCTCTCCGTTGAACGAATCTCATGAAGTCCAGACCTCATGCAAAAGCTTTCAGTAACTCACATTCTATTTTTATTTATTTTTTTTTTTTTAATACAATCCATTTGGTTTAGGGAAAAAGCTGTATCATTACACATGGCGTGTGACTTATAAGTTCAACTTACCACAGTTAAATCCAATAAGTAGCCTGCCTATGATGAGCATTTCGTAGGAATTGGGGTACTTGGAAAAGCCCATGAAACACGCGCCCAGCACTCCAGCGATGTTATTGAGCAGCAAACCGCGTTTCCTATGAGGAAGGCACCGACCAGTACAGTACAGTAAGAGTAATAACCCACGTCACGTTGGCTGTCATAATAAAAGGAAGGCTCTCTTTCTCTCACTCAAAGAAGGCTGGCTTTAAGCTTATTTAGGAGATAGTCAAGGAGAATTTGCAAGATTGCTTTGCTCCAAAAATGGCATCCCAAGGAAAAAAAATAATTCACGAGTGTTTTTTAGATTTTCGCGAATAAATGAAAATCCACGAAAGTCGTCAAAATCATGAAACAATTCCTGAAAAGGACAATTTTGCCCCCGCTCTTGTCTTCACTATTTCTTTCATTACGCAATCAACTTAGTCTTTGAGTTAAATTAAAATCTCGTTATTACGAACTTCCCGGGTATACACTGACAAGCTAGTAATGCCGAATTTCGTTTTCAGATGCCTTTTTGCACATTTGATCAATTGAGAATGTTACAACCAGTCTACTATAGGCAACAGTTCTCAAATGGATCGTTATAAGGGATTTTTACTGTAGTGTGCTTAATTTATACGCAGCTAACGATCGCTCAAGGCCACTATGTAATACAAATAAGTCCCATTCGAGTTTACAGAGCTTTTGCACTAAAAAAATATACATTCATGTCTCGTTATAATGGACATTATAACTATGGTTATAATTGACGGGTTGTATGATCCCGAGTTACACAAATGTGCGGAAAAGCATCTGATAAAACGAACTGCGGGTACACTGAACAGTTTTTGATGTTCCCAAGCGGTTTGCTACAACGATTTTACAGTATTCCTTTTTTTATTCGGTTCCTAAATATTATCGCAAAAAAAAATATGTCCTGACACAATGACGGCGCTAGGATGGTAAATGTAAGGCCATCGTCACGTTATAATACCTGCCATATCGATTGGCTACAAAGCCTCCGATGAAACCACCGATCATGCCTCCGATAGCAAACATGGCTACAGCAATAGAGAACACAATTTTGGCCGTTTTTTCTTCCATGGTGATCCCATAACGCGTGAAGTAGGCTTCTTGGATGAACTGCTCAATAATCTACAAAGTTTACAGGGAAAGTCATATTATGGTTCTAGTTTTTTTTTTTTTCTTTTCTTTTATGGGAGCAGTAACGGGGAAAAAATACGTGCTATACTTACGCTCTGTGGTGCATTAATAACACCAGTATTATACCCGAATTGAAGCATGCCTAGAACGGCTGCGAAGATGGCGTACGACAAAAAACACGTCAGACCCTGCCATATAAAAAAACAAAAACAAAATCACCATGTTAGAAAAAGACGGACAGTTTTAAAAATAAGGGTGAAAAATAAATGAAAGCAAACAGGGTCGGACTGAGGGTTAAAAAGTCGGAAAAGATGTAAATCCCTTTACCACACTGCCGTTCTTTTCCTTACTGGCCTTCCTTTCCTTATTCCACGAAAATCTGATGTCAGTTAGAGAAAAATAGCGTCGAGTAAAAACCTGAATAGCTCGTAAGAAACGTACGAAAGCGATTCTTCCTCAATTGCCAATACACAACCAAGTACCATTTTTCCGGTTGATTCTTTGACAAAAAGCTTTCTCCCAGAGCGATTCAATCTGACACGTTTAACCCTTGTCGGTGCATTTCGATTCGGAAAAAAAAAACTTTCCAGAAAATGCGTTTCTTATGCGGCATTACCATTGCAAATTCCCGCACACCCCAACCCCTCAACACCCTTCAGCCCTTACAGCAAACATTTCCCCAACTTTTGTTTCAAGCCTCGGCGCGCCAAACGGTAGCAAAAACTCCTAACCTAAGCAAAACTTTGCCGTCCCCCTTTTCCGTCTCAGTGCGTTCCATTTCAACCCCCACTTGCTGTGACATGATTTTGGGTGCCAGGGGCCTCAAGCACACAAAACTTCGGGCTTTCCCCTAGTTCTATTCTGCTTCGATTTCACTCCGAAACGACCAAAAAGTGAAGCAGTGTATTTTTTTTTTAATGTTTTCTCTTAGATACGAGCTTTCGACGACCAGTCTGCGCTTGTCTCTTGCGAATATAGCTGCCATTGAAGACAAACGTGAAGCAAATAGGATCAGAGGATAGACATCTTTCACCTGCAAGCGTCCTAACTTGGCCGGCGCTGCGTCGTTAGTTGCCGCTTGGCCACTTGAAGCTCGGCCAGTTAGGCTTTCCAGGCTACTAGAACAACGATCTCTGCCCGTTATGCCCCTAGGCGGAACGCAAACGATCCTTTTGGTCTATTTATCTTGCTTTCCACAAGAGCTACCCCGATACCTTTAGCAAATTCAGTTATCGATTTAACGGGCTTCTCAAATGAACTGCTGGTTCTATTTTTACACCCCAGAAAAAAAGGCGAAATTAATGGCCATAATGGACACAAGTAGGTAAAAACAAACTTGCCAGCAACTAAATTGCATAATATTTTAACTAACGTGGTTTCAAATAACGAAAGTTCCCTTTCACGTGGCAAAAAAGTTTCACGTTTTAAGTAAAGTAAATATTGCTTTAACAGAAGGCATTTAAGCAGATATTGTACAAAATTGGGCTACAACGAACAAATAATTATTTTCCTTGAATGTTCGTTATAATGAAGGTTTTGTTGTCGATTATTCTATATAGGCTGTGAAGATCATGAGATATGGAAACATACAGAAAAGCGTCGGGTATACTGCATTTAACGAACAGTTTCTTCCATTTCCCGTGGATTTGTTATAACGAGGTTCTATTGCATATTATAGCCCATGAGGTTTTATACCAAAAATTTGTTTCTCGCACAAGCGTCTGGTTAAATTGACAAAGACATTGAAATAACCTCATTCTCTAGATTAAAATGTTCGATTCATGCGTTTTCATGTACTGTAGAACTCCGACTTGGTCAACCGGTCGGAAACGGAGGGTAGTTTACAAAAATTGGATTCAGATTCACGTACTTAAGTGCATTAGGAACTTTTATAACAACTAATGAGGAATTTTCTAAAAAATCAATTATACACTAAAAATTATTGCGTGAGACTTATGAGAAAATATCGTACTATCCATGTATAATTGATTCTAAATCAACGTAAAAGTATATAATTAACTACTTTTTTTAGCAATCCCGTTAACATAATCGTAGTTGATAAAAATCGTAGTTCCACAATACAAGGAACAAATAAATCGCGAAAAACGAAGAGATTGCTGTACGTGAAGCTCTCCCCGCCCTTTTCTGCACAGGGTTTCATGCGTTCTTGACCTAACCTAAGAAATGAACGTTTCCATTGGTTCAGGAAAGCAGGATCTTGGTGCGATGACAAGTTTCGGCAAGAAAGGCCATAAAGTTTCACGGAGCTAAAGGCAAGTCATAAGGCTAGTCAAGCGAGGTTATTCATCTCATACGGCGAACTGGAATGACATTCCCCTGAGATTCTGCCAGGTCCCTTCGCTTTTACCGAGTCAACCCCCTCACGTTGGAAAGCGGACTCGGGGAGCCCGCGCGAGGCGCCGAGTCAAGTCAAGGCTCAAGTCATTTCATCGTTGAAATCGCCGCAGTCGTCGCGGGTCCTCGGTTTTATGACCCCAACGGGGTTGATTCCAGCGCCACCCCAAGCTATGCCTCATCGAGGCAGAACATTTCCACTTGTACGCATTGCGGAATTTCTTCCGTCCTTTTCTTCCTAGCTCGCTTGTCTACATTGGCGCTTTCAAAAAAAAAAAAAAAAATAAAAAAAAAATAAAGTAAAAAATAAATAAAAAAATGTCGTTTCCTTAGTAATATTTTTCCCTCTCTTTCAGAATTTCACGCCTCTAGTCTCATTTACTGTCCCAGTCCCCAAAGCATAGTTTTTCTGCTCTGGTCCCACGCAAACTTGAACCTTCAAGTCAATTTTAAAGCTTACCTCGCGCCTTTTTATGCTACATCCTTTAGTTGCTTGAAACAAACTGTTTATCTCGTCGAGGTTTCCTTTTTTGCGACGAATAATTCTTTCAGATCCGCTTAAAATCTCTTCAAACAAGATCACCATCTCATTGAGTCGACAACTGTTTTTTTTTTTTTTCGTCAGGAACCCAGTGAACTCCCGGAGCTTAGTTGTACCAGTATACACGCCCCGCCAAAAGAAACAAAAAATGAGACAAAGAGACGTGCAAAGGACGGACATGAAATGTAAAAGGCAGGCGGAGCATGGAATGCATAGTTTCGACGTGAATTTTCGCTGCCTTTCACATTAACACTGCTGGGTCCCTATGCCGCACTTCAACTGAGTTTGTACTGCTATTTTCAGCTGCATCTTTCTTTTCCCCAAAAGTCTGAGTTATGGTTACGCATGCTTGTCCTCCGATATATCGCACAATACTTTCTCGCCCCTTACACAAAAGACAGGAGCGGTCGTTTGCATACTACCCGACCAGTCTACAGAAACGAACTTATGTAAACAGATAAAATCTATTCAATATCACAACCAAATTTTACGCTCCGGCTCTTTCACGAAAAAGGGGCTAAAAAGCAAAAGCCATTATAAAACGTGTAAACACAAGCTACACTCAAATCTCATCCATATTTCGTTCAAATTTTGGCTTTCTTCAAGTATCCTTAAATTGAGTAAATTCGATTCAAAATCCTTTTACGACACGCAACTCACTGGAGTTTGTAAACAAACTATATTTAAGCTCTTTCTCCCTTTTCCCCCCTCAAAATTTATATTAAAAAAGGACTTTAATCTTATGGATCATATTTCTTTTATACGTCCCGAGGCACCGGGATAATACCCTTCATAATAACGATTGTCAAGGGGTAGAAACTTGAAGCATTTAGAGATCTCGGAAGGATTAAGTTACACGGTAATAAGAAAACGGCGTCCTCACTTTGAATTCCCCCAATTTCGGGAACAAATCATCCCTAATTTGCCTAAACCTGCTCTCAGCCTCTTTCCTTACATCTTCTAATTATGCTGAAATTCCCTCGATGAAGCTCTCCCCATTCCGGTTAAATTAGCGGCGTTTTCACCACGTGCGCCCATTTGTATACTGCACTATTAGCGGAAAAGGGCCTAACAGCTGAAGTACCGACGTAAAACTTATCGTCACAATACAGTTTAAACAGAGGCATAAAAATGACTCGGGACAAACATAGCTTAATACAGGGGTTTTGCTTTACTTCTCTCCTCCTCCCACTCCAACCCGAAGGTAGGAGTGGGGGGAGGAGAGAAGTAAAGCAAAACCCCTGTATTAACAACACGAGTCCAACAGCTTACTGCTCAAATTTATAGGTTGTAATATAGCATCAATTGTTATACAGACGACGACCGATGAGGTGCCTTGGCGCGAGAAAAAAGAGTTAGGGGAACGTTTGGCACGCAAACGGAAGAAACAAATAAAAAACGCATTCGCTTCTTTTGGTGGGGAAATAGCAAAGGGGTAACGCCCTAGTTTTACTTTTTTCACCCCATTTTCTTCCTTACCCCCTTCAGGAGCAGCTTATAATGCAGAAAAGGCTTTATAGCGCTCGGCTGTTCTTTTTTTAAGTGGGGTATTTCGAGCACCACTATTTCTTAAGCATTTTTTCATAAAAGGTCCCCATTGATCTAGTAAGTCCTGCTGAGAAGTTCATTTGCACCCCAAAAGCTTGTTCCGGATTCCTTACCACGCTCTCCCATCCTTTTATAACACCTCGTCCCAGTCCTTCAATTTCTGAATTCCGGTCCTTTCAAAACTTGGCTCAATAACAGCAATTATTCCTCGCTTTCTTCCCTTACCGCAAAGAAGTGAAAAAAGGACGCATGGGATGCAAACAATGCGGATAGCGTTAGTTATGAAAAATGCCGATCGCTAAATCCGCTTTTGTTACAAGCTGCGCTTTGTTCTCTTGTGTTGAACGAAAAAATTCAACCGCAATTTACAAATTATTTTTTTTTTAAATAAAAAACTCAAACTGGTACAATATATAATACAATACCAACGTTACTGTCACAAGTTTTTCTTTCGCAATTTTTCCAGCATGTCTGAAAATTTTCATGTTCTCCCATAAAGGGTTCGTGTATACCGAGGCCGTAAAGGCAATACCTAAGTGTTAGCTCTATATTTTCAGCTTTTAAAGCTAAAAAAACTGCCACAACTTTGATCGTTATTTGAAAAATACCAAGCTTTTCATTTTTGAAGAACGCATATCGTGAGAAAATCTTGGGCGCTCGCGACTTCTAAATGGAAAAATGAGGTTTTCGCCCAAAAAGGTGGAAGTTTATTGCTCTAAACGAATAAGGCAAGATGAGTAAGTTTCTCACTATACTTGCTGAATATATCTGAACTTCTTTAGTCTTATAGCAAAAAAAAAAAAAAAGGACTCTCATAAAAATTGCAATTTTCCTACCATGGAAACATGGAGTTCTCTCCGGAATTCGATGCTAAGTTCTGTAGCAACAGAAGTCAACAGCTTGGGGAGAAGTCGTGAGAGGAGGGTTCAAAGTTGGCAGAATCGCTGTCCTTTTTTGCAAGCTAATTTAATATTCCGAATCAATATCACCGAAGCAGGCTGCAATTCCAAAACACGAGTCAGCCCTACCCAGTTTCTACGATCCTATACAAAGTAAGCAGCAAAAAATAAGAATTTCCAAAAGAAGCGAGTGAAAGATACTCCTCACTATGCCAGGGTACGTGGTTGGCCACTTGCTCCGCCAAAAACCTCAAAAGCGTCAATGGACGATCGTAAACTTCACAATGAAGCGATGGGCCAAAATATGCAAATTGAAGCTTCCTTTCACAACTACGAATGGGCGATTAGGTTCTTTTTACCTCCTTTGGCGCAAGGAGAAGTTACAGCGGTTGCCAGAATTGTGTAAAAACGCAAATACGACTTACGATCCGTAAAAAGAAACAAAACATGGGCCTCGGTTTTGTGCCTCGGACTCGGAATGGTTCAAGACTTTCATGTTCGCTCTTGGCTTTTGCCTCCTTGTATACTGGCAATGCCAACATAACAGGAAAGGGGTTGGGGGGTTGGGTGGGGAAGCGGGTGCTAACCTGTTCCAGCAGTCGTAGTTTTCGCCGTCGACTTTGTTCTTCGAGTCGATCCACGCATTCCCTCAATTCTTCAATTTCTTCCTTGACTTGATGCACGGTTTCGACGTCGTGCCGTATGGCAGCCATATCCCGTTTCATTTCACTGACTTCGCTTTGACACGTTTCCACCGAGCGAGTTAATTCCTGCAACTGACTGCGGATCTCGCAGAGAGCAGGACAAACTGGGACGGGCACTTGGACGTCCTGTGACGAATGTACCGAGTGAAGGACCATCGGACCCAGGGTCATGAGAGGTAACATGGGTGAAGGACCACCGAGCAGCATGTCTTCCGATCCTCCCCCACCACCCACGCCCATATTCATCATGGTCAATTGCGTCTGAAGTCTTCGCGACGAGACAACCCGCCCCAGCGTATGACCATCGTAGAGGAAAAGTGGAGAGAAAGAGAGACACAAGAAAATCGTGATAGGCTGTCATAAGAAAAAACAATCGAGGAATCGTAACGCATCACTGGCAACGATTACAGCGATTTACGATTACGCAGGAAACTAATCAAAGTGAACGTAAAGAACAACGAAAACACGCCAAAGAAAAGGTACTTGGATATGGAGATAGTATTGCACAGCAATAAGAAAACCATGCTATATCGGCAGCTCTTAACGAGTAGTTAAGTTTACGTTTTTTTTTTTCGCTCGAAAACTCCTTAGCCACATGCAACTCGTAAAAATTTATAGCACCCATCGGAATGATTCGAATATGCCTCCTTTTTCACATTCTTCTAGGCAACAACACACGAGAACCATTCATAGACACAGCAAAACAAAACATTTTTTCCGGAGCAACAGTATTTGCTGTAGAACGATTCTACTGTATGACTAAGTGCCACAAGTGCATTACAACGACCTTCAAGGAGGTCAAATGTCAACTCAGCCATTACTTCCGGATTTGTTTACAGCTCAGCAAGCTTCAGATCACTAAAGGGGCGGGAGCAACCAACGGATACTGGTGAAATGCTCCGTATATTCGCGAAACCGTAAATGCCAACATTCCGAAATAAATATATATTTTACTCCTCGTAATGGCTTACTGTCCAAGAGGTAAATGTCGCGACCAATGAAATTGCCTGTTACTACTTCCAGCTCCAGTCGCGCTTTTTGTAGGGTCTTCAAATCTCTGCCAAGTTCTTTCTTCTTGAATCACGCTTAGGTGAACCAACCCTATTATCGAAGCTTCAGAAAGCCTCCTTTAGAATTGCGATTAGAGCGAAATTAGTCGCACAGTAATCTACGTTACGTCTTGAGTAATAGCTTCCAGCACAGTTCTAGTGAAACTCAGCTCGAGGCCAAAAGGCATGCTTAGGAGACTTTAGATACAGTAAGCCCTCCATTTACACGAACTAATATTTTTTTCAAAATGAAATAATATAATATCTTTAATAATTAATAATAATTTAATAATAAAATATCTTAAATAATTAATCGGGTACAACACGTCACTGCTACAAATTAGTAAAAAATCAATAATACAAAGTCATTTAGCTAAACAAGACTTCATATTTTGGTCAAATTTTGTCTAGGACACAACAGTATTTCTATAAATATTTATGTTATTTAATTTACTTCTATTATTAACGTACAACTACTTAAGTCGAATTTACGCCGTTTTCATTTACTAGTATTTTTCTACCAATTATCAACGTAAATGAAAGGAATACTGTAACAGGTAAATTTTGACTTGTACAGTACAGTACAGAAAAATCTTCCGGATAAACGAACACAGTGCGCACAGGCAACAATGAAAACACTCAGCTTTCGCTGCCTTTCGAACTTTGTCCCGGGCTCGACGGTGCCTGGGATCCAGGTGTCATTGGAACACGACTTCCTCATACCATTTTTTCGACTTTACTGTACAATCCACGAATTGTATACTGTACATTACTGGTTAGCATCGGGCACTTGTCTTAAAGTTTCTACCCTACACTAATACCCGTAAATCAGTGACGCAGCCGATCCCGGAGTCAACGACTTAAGTCGAAACGGAGTAACTCAAGGTCAAAAAAGGTCAAGGAGGGAAAGGAACGATACAATTGGGTAGCCGGTAATTGGAGAAGGTTACGAAAAACCAGACGACTAAAACTACGGAGATAAGAGAACTCGGCGACGTAACGCTCGGGGTTTTACTGTGTACTACATATCACTCGAAGAGACCCTTAAGGAAAGAAAAGTTTGATTAGACTCCATTAGCTTTCTCGGGGTGTTCTTGTCACAAGGAAGAAAGCATCGCTTACACGCTTAGATGACAGCGTTGAGCGTCTCCGCACGCCGAGCAAACAAAATCACAAGTGGGGAAAAACACTCGCGTGAATGATTCACGGGAATCGTATCAGTCAAGCCTGAACTCGTTTGTACAGACATGGTAACCGGTAATCCAAACACTTAAACGGAACCGAATTGTTCTCTCGTGCATTGTACATTAAACAAAAAAAAAGTTAAGAGCCAAGCCGAAAATAATAATGTAACATACGTAGCAAAGTCAAACTACGTTATAGAGACAAATCACGTGATAGTTACCCAGACTCCAATCCTTCTTGGCTGTCCCATAATAGCGAGCAGCAGTGCCAAAAGTAATAGAAAATTTGATTAGATAACTAGTTTCGTACATTTTCTATAACGAAGTTTACACAAGCTCTGAATTTTGAACTATTTGCATGGTAATGCTAAAGACTTGATGCAGAATAAAGCAGTTAGAAGCGAGATTTCTGTTAATTTCCTTGCCAGTTTAGAAGGCTAACACTCTCCCTTGAGACCTGTTCTTTAGCCATTAGGCGTTTTTAGGTCAAACAGAGGGCAACGGCATTCCTTTTCTCGCAAATCTCTCTTTCTCGCTTACAACGAAACGAGGATTGTGTGGAATGAGCCGTGAGCGGGGAAGGAAGATGGCCTGCTTGATGTGATTTGAAGCCAATTGCTGCCTTAATTTATACGCATTAGCATAAGCCACTAGGCAGTGTTCTCATTTCATCGGCTGTTAATCTCTTAAACGTTGATGAAAACGTCCAAGAAATCCAACTCGAACAAAGGCCTCCACTTTTCTCGCTATTACTATGCATTTTTGGGTACGTTGCCTTTAACAAAATTGGGAGAACTGTCAACGGTCTCCCACTTACATGGTGTAATGGTCTGACGAGCCTTTAAAACTGAGAACTATTATTGAATTCCTCCAGTAGCCAACTTTCAAGTTTGGCAGACTAAGTTTCCATTACTTTACAAGTTTTTTTTTTTTCGTTAAAGGACGTGTGCCAAATACAAAAAAAGTTCTTCGCGGAAAAAATGGCGTTATTACTGTCGAAACCCCGCCTCTTCGCCCAGCCCCCTCGTCTAAAGGAGCTTAGCTACCGGTCAAGATGGCGTGAAAAGTTCTACCAAGAACAGTGTGATTGCTGCTTTTCTTTAATGAGATGTCTCTTCCTCCACCATGCCGGCCTTCCCCAAAAAAGAAAACCAAACGGGAAGGATAGACGACACGTTAGATTGACAACCAATGGACACCTCAAACTTCGATTCGTCACGGATCACTACGTTACGAACCCAATGAAGTAATATCTCGGGTCAGTTCGTCTATTTTGGGTCAATTACTTACATGCTATGCTCACACTTTCGCTGTTCGCATACAGCTACATTTCTACGTTAGAACTCTTACGCGTTACGACTCTGGAGTTAAAAAGTAGTTATTTTTTTCTATTTTTGAAGAAATACTTAAATCATTCTGAGAATTGATAGTTCTAGGAACAGAAAAGTACTAAGGTTTTCGAAAAGGTTGCGTTCTTTCATTGGGAGTAACCTAGCCTAATTTGACGAACTAGCAGAATGTCCGGAATAGCGGGTTTGGCTGTAAAAAGTCAAAGAGCGGCATTCCGCATAGTTCAAGATAACGTGAGGTCTTATTTCCTACTAACCCTTTTAAGTACAGGGCGTCAACTGGGCAAAGTATCGTGGTCTTTAGCCCCCTGAGTGACGAGTGGGTATCAGGGGAACAACGCGGTCAGGACTCGTGCAAGAAATACGGCACATTATCAAGTTCTCCTCACGCGCGTCCTTTCTTAACGATCGCATAACAAAGTTCACAGCAAGAGCGAAATTCTTAAGCATAAAACTTGGGGTGAAGACCTGGGAGCGGAGGAGAAAAAGTGTTACACTCGGGACCCATGAATCTCGCTTCCTTTTAAGCTAACCGAATCTTTGATCAAGTGGCATGACGCATGCATCCCGATTCGCTCTTGCAGAAATATCTCACACGGGCATCATGTACATGAAACGTGTTGAAACCTAATTGAGGACAACAAGTACAGTACTCGACATTTAGCATCGCCAGAATGGAACTCAATAGTTCATGATGTGGCAAGCATGGTCAGTCGACGTTCCGAAATTCAACGCTTTTTGCCTTTCGTAAGAAGAACAGGTTTTTCCTGGAAATATGCTTCAGTATGACGAACGCGCTGATGCCAAGGTATGTTTGCTACACAGCAGTCAGGCCCTTTCATAACCATTCTGGCATTTGAATTTCGAGTACTCTTGTGTATTCTGTACTCTTCGGGACGAAACTCATGCGAAACGGGAAATAGGAAAAAGTAAATTGTCGGTTATACTACCCTCAATCACATTTTGCTCATCCTAACCAACTTAAACCTAAACTAAACGAATTAAACCCGTAACCAAATCTAATTTAACCTATTTAGCCTAATTTAACGCATTTGCTCCGGAGCGCGTATGCAAACCTTGGGAAAGTTAATGGAGAAGTTAGATCAGTTCTGTTAGGTTAAAATTGGGTCCGGATTAAGTTCAGGATTGTTTATGTATAACTTTGGCTCAGTGTTTATCTACCGAAAGTGGTTGTGGAACAAGAACGTCGAAAAGATCACCGAAAAGTACCGAGAGAAATACAAGTGATAGGCTATTGCCGTTCATCCATACTACGCGGCCTTTAAAAACTAAAGCTTCACTCAGGTTGCAATCCTCTGTTGCCATTGAATAAGTCGACTTAGTCTTAGCAGAAAAACAAGAATGTTCCAAAATAGCCCAGTTCTGCTTTTCTCTTACGATCACACAAACAGCTGTGACTGCAGATTTCTTCGCTCTACTCGTAAGCCTTACTAACCAACGCTTCTTTGGTTATTTCCTCGAAAAGCTCAACCCTGAGAGGGTTGCACTTTGCCCTAAAAGCAACCAAATCCAAGCCTACCTATCGTTAAGTGCCGCGTCTTGAGCTTCCTGGTCCAAATCCGGTCCTCGGAATCTACTGATTCCCTCGGATGGCCGCCCGTTATGGCTCATCCACCGGTGCTTGCCGCTTCCTAATGTCCCCAAGGTCGACGTTCGCGGGAGCGACCCAGCCCCCAAGGGTAGGGATCCCATCAGGGGCGCATCGGGATGAGCGTGTGACGGCGGTAGGGGAATAGGAACCGGAATGGCTCGTGATATGCTGCTGGTTCCCCATCCTAAAACTCCTCCGGGAGGTCCAGGTGGCGTGGCTTTCCCGTGATGAGGTCCCCGGCTGGTTGGCCGAGGCAGTGTCGTGCCAGCGCCCGAAGCAGAGCCCGGCGTAGCGGTCCCGGTTCCAGTGCCGCTGCGGTGACTTCGTCGGTCGAGGCTGCGGTGTCCCAAGCTGCTGGGTAAGCTGACACTGTCGGAGTCCGAGTCGGAGCCGGACCTCCGCATTTGGGAGGCTGCAGCAAGCGGCGGGGGCAGAATGGAACCGGTCATGCATACGTCCTGCGGCGGTGGGGAGAAGGGTGGAGTGTTGCTCGAACGCTGCTGCTGTTGGTGCTGCAGAAGCCGGGCGCTGGTGGCAAAAGGGTCGGGGTTGAAGGGGTATTTCGGAAGGGTCGCCAGACTGACTGCGTTGCGGTACTGACGGTGTCTTCGGCCGGACGTCACCACGCCCAGCCTCTTTTTGCGCGGACGACGACGAAGTCCGGCTGATCCCGAGGCTTTGGGACGGCGAGGGACGCCGGAAAGCCCTCGCTTCTCCCTCGGAGCCGTGGGAACTCCCCAACGCTAGCCCCAGGAACTAGCCACCTCCTCACTGAGCGCGCTTCTGTCCACGGGGCCCCCACTAAAGGCAACCGGCACCCTTGGCAGGTGACAGCAGGCACATTGCGAGCATTACTCATGCGGGCTGGCACCAGGGATTTAACAGAACAAACCAAAGTACTACCAAGTACTCATCCACTCGTCCCAGTTCTGGATTCTTGTCACGCCAAGGTTCACTGTTCCACTCGCGTTAAAAGACAACTCTTTTTTTGAGTAAGCTTTTTTTTGTCTCTATCCAGCGGCGTACACAAATTCCCGACGGGGTACTACCGGTGTAGTGTTTTAATCAAAAACCCGTCCAAGATTGGTAGAAACGATGCCAAAACGCCACTGTTGACGATCCATCACGCTCGGAACTTAACTGCCGCCCCAAACTAAGCTGTCGCCATTGCAGTTCGAGTTGCAAAGAATAAAGGATCCACTGACTTACTCGAGCTCCTGTGGTGCTGTATATTGCTGCTCCTTTGGAAGAGACATGGCACATTTAAGCGTTTTTTCTAGCTCCGTTTTGTCTTGAAGGGGCATCAGAGCGTTATAAGAGCCGAGCACAGCACAACAGTATGCGCTAATAATCTTTTAAGCGTTTTAGGTAACCAACCAAACGAAGGCTTTTGTCAAACGCGATTTCAGAATAAATAAAACACAGAAATAACAAAGGTAGCCACCGTGCTGCAGCAAAGTTGTCAAACAAAGGCGTACGTCTAATTCAAAGTGTAGAGACAAAGTGTACGTGACGTGCCAACAGCCCCTTAATAAGAAACATCAAAGGAAGACAAATAGTACCTTCTAATACTCTAGTCAGGTGCTTAATCGCATGGGCAAAAAAATGAAGGGACAAGAGGTACAAAAATGAACCAGCCATCAACAGCTTAATCTAAGAGACAACCGCCAACCCCGTTAAACCCCGTCGTCTTTTCCGAGAGCCGCACAGGCAAATGCTTCATAAAAAGTGACACAGAACTTGGGAGGGCAAAAGCAAGGGAAATTAATTTGGTCCTGCCAACGCAATGTCAAATGGAAAACACAAAACAAGGCACTAACCAAAAGTAATAACGCAGTCGCAAGAACAACACGAAACAAGCTTGCGGACCCGGGCCGCAAGTCTCGCTTGCCGTGACAACCGTGGCGCCACCAGTGCGTATTTGCACACCCCGTTCATATGAAACTCTGTGACAATAAGGTATTCTTAGCCCTGAATTGCCAGGATACCTTAGAGACCCACAGATGGGGTTCACTGGGTATGCCAACTACAATTACTTCTCTATTTCTAAGTTCCACTTGAAAAGCGTAACTGTCGTTAAGAGCGGGTTCACAACTTCTATCGACGCGATAGCCCTAGGTCCCCGAGTTCGTGACCGAAAAAGACCAAGAACCGAAGCGTGCGGGAGAAGATTCAATTGGTTCCGAAAAATATTGCACAAATATATCCAACTTTCGCACAAAAAGGCAAGAAAATTGTGACCAATTTTCTCGTATTTTTTGTCTTTACGTGACTTTGCTGTATGTGCCGAATTTTGCTCGAGCCAAAGGACACATTTTGTGCAGTTTAACGCCATTTCTTCACGGCAGACCTTAATCATAACTCTCTTCCTTCAGCTTGTTTTGCAAGTTAACACGACTTATGTGTAAAACAGTAAAAGAAAGGACGTTCTCAACACCCCGGAGGAGGATGATTGTTTTTAGGTTAGTAATATTTATGAAACACGAAAAAGTGTCAAGATTGACAAGAAAATGACGCAGCCGAAATCGATGCCGATACGTGTCATGAGAAAAATGCAACAGAACAATTTGCACTTCCTTTACCCTGGATTATATTGCTTTCTTAAATTTTATTTTAATTTCCTTTCCACTGGCTTTATTTCTTAGGCGCAATTTGTTGCTTTTCTAACAATCCTATACAAATATGTACAAAATATGTTCTTCAGGTTTCGCAAAACTCTCAATGCTGGCTAATGGTCTCATTAATAACATTAGGTGAGCCTAGCGCTTATGGGAAATTCGTATTGCGACTGCATGAGAAACTCACATAGGCAATTCCACTACCGTTCAATGCTCTTCGAAAAATGTTCGTCAGTAAAGTTTCGCTTGACAGTTTATAGATTCTAGCTATAGCGAGCTTCCTAAGGGATAGACGTATAAGGAAATGTTCTGTAGACACGAAATTCGTTGTATCGAACGCTTCTCTGTCCATAGCTACATATGGGACTTCGCATAGCTACATACTATTCTTCGTAAGTATCCGTCAGTTCTTCAGAAAAGAGTTCATTACAGCGAGATTCTTCGGTACGTGCTAACAATTAAATATAATCTCATTGACTCGAGAAAAAGATTTCTGTGAAATTTTCGAGAATTTTATACATACATTTCGAAACCACTATAGGCAACGGCTTTTCTGGGCCTTTTCCGAAGTTATTTGGTGTGTTTCTGCAATACGGCAAAATCTCGTTTTAACTTAACTTATTTATAACGAACTGTCGGCTACAGCATACAGGCCGTAAGGTCCCAAGTTATGCGGGTGTTATGAAAAAAGTCTGCTGAAAGGAAGTTCGGACATGCCGAACAGTTTTTTCCCGATCCCGAGACGCTTGTTATAATAAAATTCTTCTCTAATTCGTATGTCAAAGATACATTTTCTAGAACAACTACAGTATTGCAAAATTGTCTCCATCCATCACACAATCAGTGACAACAAGAAAGAGAATACTACCTTCAGTTGGCTAGCACATGTTTCAAGAGAACGCTTTTCGAGTTAATATAATTCTTTTACCGACTTCTTTTTCCTGAAAAAAAAATCCCCTTTGAAAAGCAACTGACAGCTTTTATGACACCGGATTATGTGTTAAAAACTTGGTATGCCACGTGCGGAAGCTGTGGCCTTGTTTGCTCATGACTGCCTACTTGCTCACGAAATTGGACCACAACGAAGGTGACGGTGCAAGGCTGTGATGCCTACCAAGCGGAACGCACCCTGAAGACGACCGAAGACGACGGGCGAGGACAATGTTACGATCGATTCAGACATCCTCGACCCGCCCAGCATTTGAGCCCACCCCAGCAATTCCGCGTGTCTCTTTAGCTTGTACCACTCCGGGTGTCCAGTGCAACACCGCTTTGCTCGGAATAAAACCCCGCCTCTAAATTACGGGCCTGGAGATAGTGTTGTTTCCCCGGCACTTGCGAGACAAGGCCGAAACTGGAAGCTTCACAGAAATCGGACTCATAGAGGGAAAAAAAAATCCACCATTTTACTAACTTCACCCTTCTGTACCGAACGCGCGCCCCTTCTCTACTCCGTTGGTCGTCTTCCCCTATTCCTCTAGAAACGCAAAACTATTTCGTTACAAAACTCCTACGCCTCACCCCAGCAGTACACGGTTATGAAACATGCATGGGGCGTGTATGTGCTCTTGAACCATTTTATAAGTCGTAAAATAAGCTTCGCGTCGTTAACTTTCCGCACCACCGTCATCCTTCGCCTCTCCGCCCTTTCCCGTGCCGAGTCGTACGTCGTGAGACTCAAAACTTTTCAACTTTACCCCTACAGATCCACCCTCTCCCCCCCAATCTCATTTTTATCCCAGCTCCTGAAAGGATCTATGTCTTCCGATCCAGTTTCTCTGCCTCATTAATAACTCGCGCCATCTCTCATTTGTTTGCTTCTCGGCATTTTTTCTTCGTTCACAAAATCTATAGTCGATAAGAATCTGAAAAAGATCCGATTTAGGAGGGAGTCATGCCGCGCTGGCGCGTTATTTCCACCATTTCTCCCCCAAGGCGAAAAAATTCCTTAATTTTATTCAATGTGATTTTCTTCCTGTGCCAAAACGCGCTTTGCACAGAAATCGCGTTCACAACGTTAGACGCAGATTTCCACTTCTTCCAGCGACCAAACAACCATATTGCTCTTCATTAGTAGCGGTTGTGCTGAGAAAGTAACAGCATAATCGGCCCGAACACCTAATTCTCTTCAATTTCGCTCCCTTCTGCTACACAAACTCGCCTCTTTTTAAATATTCTGGGATACACACGTGACCTTCCTATGTTCCCATTTTTATTGCAAACGCATAAGCAGTTTCAGTACATCATTTCGTTGTTTAATTCGCAAACCATGTAGCTCACTTTATTTTATTTTCGTTCACTTTTAGCCTTACTTCTCTCACTTTTCTCTCTTCATTGCAACATTGCAATTTTTTCTAGCCTTCTTCATTTTTGCTTTTATTTCCTTTGAGGAGAAAAGAAGCGAATTTGACGAGGCAAATTTCCTCTATTGCTCCAGATAAGGATGTATCAGAGTCAAGTTACGCGAATTGCGGAAAGCTCATTTCCTTGGCTTCCGTCCCGTCTCGCGACAGCTAATTTCTGTCCATCTTCACCGCATTGGGAATCGAATAAAGTACCAAAATCCTTATTGCGTATTCCGTTCGTTTTCCTATGTATTTAACCGACTGCATCATGTCCTATGACTGCCCCTACATCCCCTACCAGCGCCCCTTTATCCGTAGCAGTGCATTCGAAACTCAATACATCAATCGGCAGCGCTGACACAATCGCTACATTGGTTGCGTCCAGCTCTACCCACGACAACGTGCAAATTATGCTGAAGGGGATCGTTCATGCCTACATAGAATACGTTACCACCGACGCTTTTCCGGATCGAAAATCATCGGGACATAAAAATAAACAAGGCATGTTTTCCAAGCCGTGCTTTTAGGTCGCGTATGCAAACATTAATGCCAAGAATGGGCGGGGGGGTGAAAATCGGTTCAGCAGCATGCTCACTTACCTTTGCCGGAGATGATGGAGAGTCCATCTTGTACACACTTATCCTTCCGACAAATTAAGCCAACACCGTTTCCTGTAATTAGACAAAAAACACTAATTAGATGCTAGGAGCCGCCATAAAAATGGGTTATATCGCGAGAAACTGTCCATTAAAAAAAGCGTTTCCTTCCCTCTTAAAACTTTAATGCTTTAAATTCCCCATTACGCCGAGATTTCGGCAGTTTTTTGGGGAAGAGTGAAAAAATGGCAAAAATAGGCCACGAGAATTAAAAGAGGTGTATTCAACGAGTGTATTCCAACAGTTTAGTGTCTTGCCATGGCCCTGTTAAAAAGGGATATGTCCGACCATTTTCCTTCTCTACCAATGCAACACGACACTGAGCGTAGCACACGGGAAGTATCGATTGCTAACTTTACTGCGAAGGCAAGCTCTTCCTCTCCTTAATTAGCATGCGTCGCTAAAACCTGAGCCAGATATAAATGCAACAAAAGAACTCTTGCTTGCTTCTAACCTTCTCTTTCTTCCACCACCTTCATTTACTTTCCTTTTTCAAGAAAAAAGTGCCATTTTGCAAAGGGAGGAGATTGTGGAATAAAACCGCCAAACTGGATTTTGTTAACACCACAACAGCCAGCAAGATCTGGGTAAACAAGGTAGGGAAAAAAAGACTGACACCACGAGTTCATTTCTCTCTTATTAAAAAAAGCTTTTTTCAGTCGTAGTTAATCCGTAATACAGACGGCTTTTTCAAGCACGTGTGTTTCACAACGTCTGTAAATTACACCATTTCTGTACCGTTATAAGACTCTCTTCGCCATCCCTTATTTCGCCTCTTTATAAAACTGTCACTTTCACCCACATTAAAATAAAGCAAATTAATTCTCGGACAAATTAAATTTCACTAAAAATGAGTTCAAATAGACATGAATCTTCCCGGCACTCTTTTTGAAACAAACTACGAGAAAACTACACCAGAAGCACTTTTACCCGGCAGGTAGAGATTGCCCTATACTATATACTCAGGAAAAGCTACAAAATGGAAAATAAAATGTAAGAATAAGATTTAAAATTATGTGTGTTGGGAAAAAGGCCGGAAACCTTCCAAAATGTGATTAATTGTATTCTTCCTCAGCTTTTTACTTTCTTAAATGATGCAAGGCTCATGCGGGTCTTCAGATTGACTTTCTATCATAATGCGCAAGGTCAACTCTTGGAATTCTGTCACTTGAATGTCTGTCCGAGGCGTCTGGATTGTTGGAACTCTAAGAACTAACCTAGTGAATTACGACAATGAGATAATTTTACAAGGACCGTTTGTAACCACATGCCCTTATGAGCTTATTTCGTCGTCTCCTTCACAAAAACTTTTAATATTTCCTAAAAATTTTCTACAGTAAAATTTAAGCAAAATGGTGGCTATGTACTAGCTTTTCAAAAACTCAATAAAACTGTTAGTAAATTTGTAGCAATTTGAAAAATTTTTCAACTTTTTAAATTCTGCTGCTAAAATTTCTCACGGAAAATTAATAGACACATTTCCTGGTAGTGATTCGATGAGAACTGGGAGGTGTAACTAATCAAAACTTTACTATCGAAAAATACCGGTTTTTATTTTTAATTATTTACTTTTTTTGTCCCAAAATTTTGCCTAAAAACTTCTCGCGCAGTTTCCAAGGTTAATCTCAAACGAGAGGAAGGTGTCCAGCCCTTTAAAAGTCCTATCCCTTAATGGCCGGATAACAGGGCTGCTATTGCATGGTTCTCTATTTTCCATGTCCTATCTTTACGAGATCCTGTTTCCATGTCGAACCGGTAAAATAAACAGTGGAAGAGAACAGAAAGTGGAAGAGAAGTGCCGATTTAAGACTGCCAATATCAGCCATTCTCGGTTAATAACCCAAAGCCAGTTGCGGATCGCGTTGTCAGAAGGCTCCTACATAGAGTTTACACGTATGTTTAAGCCAACTCCATGTAAGGAGATAGTTTGGACAGAACGTGAGACACGTATCCGAGCTGCTACAACAATTGCGAGCGGAAGGCTTACACAGCATGTCGGGAAGCATGCTAAAAACTGTCTCCACACGAAGAGACTGAAAGGGTAGAAGATTAGGTCCCCTGAAAGTTATCTATTGCTCTGATGTCTGATTCTGTTGAAAGAACGATAAGAAGGTTTCAAGGATTGAGAATTGTGTTAGAATAACTAGGAAAACCCTGCTCTTGAACTTTGGAAGGTTAGATTCTGTCAAGTAGGTACCATAGAAGAGCGTCTCCGTCTCGAAAGCTGAGCACGTGAGAAAAGGGGCGACAAAAGCGATGGATCCTTTGCCAACGGGGGTTGCAGTGTGTCTGTATGTGTGTGGTAAACGGAGCTCAATCTCATTCCCTCAGCTGCAGCTTGTTAGCCAAAGTCGAATACACCACTGCAAGGCCCAGAAAAAAGGTGTCTAGTTACACTCAGATAACATCGGGCAAAGATATAAACACTACTCGTAGTACTTTAGCTCCCATTGGCTCTTATTCCCAGAAACGAAAGCCATGTGGAATTTGAGACTGAAAGGCCTATACAACACATAAAAAAAAATTATTCTCCCCATTCTCCCCCGTAATTCTTGGCCCTCTGAGTTACGACTGTCTGCGTTCTCACACTTCATTTTTTCTCCTCAAGCTTTGCTGGCGTTAGCCTATGGCTTTCCACTTGGTGTGTCATCTTCAAGTATTCATTCTTCGTTCTAGTCCATTCTAGAGAATCTCAATTTTCCTAAAGTCTTTCACCGTCCCTATAGACGCCCATTTTCTTGCGTTGTTCCAGATTTCCTCCCAGAATAAAAGTGTCAGCATGTTTCTTTGTATCCAAAAAGAAACCACCCATAGAACATTTCATTATCTGACAACACTGTCCTGCAGCCTCCCCTTTTCTTCCCCAAGGAGTCAATACTTTCCACTCAATTTACGAAATGGAAAATTCCTCAACACTGCGTTTCCCGCGTCCATAAAGTCGCCGAGGGTCCTCTTGTCAGTCGAGTGCCAAGTTGGCGTACAAGATCCCTTACAACAAGAACGCTTATTTAAAACACCCGCTTATCGAATAAAGGCCTGAGAATCAAAACGACGCATTACCTGCTGCTCCCACATGACCTTACCGTAGAAATCCTATGAAACAATAAAGTTTCACAAGCCTACGGCATAACTGCGACAGTTTTTTTTTTTTTTTTTTTTTTTTTTTTGTCGAACGCGTTGAAATCGCGTGCAATAGACGAGAAGGATTTACACAAAAAATGTTTTAAAGTAAAAAATCGCTTGAAGTCTTTGTAATATAAACGGAGCGAGCTGATAAGTGTAGTATGAGCCAAATCGGCTTCTTCCACTGCACCGCTACACATCGTTCTCATGCTGTTTTTTTCCGGTCGGAGAGTAAGGTGACACCCAGGCAGAAAAAAGAACGGAAGAGATCAGCGATCTATAAGAAAAGGCAAAGGAAAGTGATCGTCCCCGGCTGACATAAAAGCTCTTGAAAATGAGATTCCCGGGGCGGTCTTAAGAGTGTTGGGACTCGAAAAAATACACACATTACATACACCTTATGCCTTGTCACGTATCATAACGATGTCACTGTTAGCCTACCCTAGAACAATACTCGCATCTTAAAACCGTTACAACCCAGTGAAAACGCTCGGCAAAAAACACACCAGCTGACCTTCGGGCAAAACTGCCTCGTGTGCTACACTTTCCTGCATGCTCGTGTACTAGCTTTTCGCATCATTCTGAAACTTGGAATTTGAAAGCCATGACAAAGGCTCGATGAAAAAGCAAAACAAGACTCAATAGTTTCCATTGGCAAGACAACAGCCAAGAAGACAGAGGGAGCGGAAGACACCTTCCCTTTTCTAGGACCGACTCTCCTTCCCAGCCAGAAAATCAATACAATAAAGTTGCGGGGAAACATTTTCCTGCTCCTCGGCAGCATTGCTCAGATAAATTAATACACGCTGGAAGTATATCCCCCGCCCCAACGAACCATTTGAAAGTTTCATAATTTTTCTAGCTAGAATTTTGAGTTCAGATTCGGTTCGCCAAATCTGCCCAGTAAAAAGGCACAGCAAGATCAATTCTTCGCCATGTCAAAAGTCGTCTTCCTTTCTTTTCCTCTTCACATCTCTTTCCTATTCCCAATGCCCGATGAGACAGGTCCACGAGTTCCATATCGTTAATCCTTATAAGTGAAACACGCGGGTAATTCTTCATGCTTGTTTTCTCCGTAACTTCAACTAACACCAGATTAGAGGGAATGAATTCCAACTCACGAGAGTTGAAGCGAAAAAGAGACAGGAAAGAGACTTTGATCTCGCAACAACGATATTCCACTTTTTAGGCCGCAACACACACATCCAAAGAAGCGCTGAATACCGATACACTGTAAAAATAAATAGACGAAACCGCCTTAAAACCCTGGCAACGTCATATGACGACATCACTGCCCCTATTCAGTCGCTTAATTTTCGTCCTTAAATCCAAAACCTGAATAGATACCCTAACACAACGTTTCTTGTGAATTATAGGTTACTTTCAGGATGAATTATTTTTAGAAATAGTAATAAAAATGTAGCTAAATACTGAGTCAGGACAACAAAGAAAGAAGTCCCACGTTCAATCAATTAAGGTAGTCGCTCAACCCCCGATGTAACGAGCGACCAACTTCATACAAAGACTAATGACGGGTTCTAATAAACCTGGCTTTCATTATTTGTAGGTTTTATGCGTACTTGTGTGCCACCCTGCCCACCGCAACAAATAGCGAAAACCTTGCACCATTGGTGTCACATTATCGTATGTGTTGTAGAGGCCAATAGGTTTTTATGTGGCCCGCTAATAAAAAGCTCAAGCAAGCAGGCACAGGACGGGTTAAGACGCGCTTGATTACCTCGTTTCCCTTGCAATAGCGAGCCTAAGATATTGCTGTTCATTGCACTTAGGTAACAACAAAATACAGCTTAAGCTTCACTCCTTCACTTCCAACGCACCAAAGTTTGGCTTCCGGTACTTTGCAGTTATACATATCCCACACCGATTTCCTTGTTTCATAAGCGCTTTCAGCGGGTAAAAACTGTAGCACACTTACACATAAACATTCCTGTACTTCGTCTGGGTCTAACCTGATTTGCTTTAATCAGCCTAAAATAGTTTAACTTAACGTAAATGCCTTACATTAGCTTTCCCATGGTCTAAATAGGCTCACTGGAGTTAAAAAGGTTAAAATTTGTTAAATTAAATTATATTAGGTTAGGTTTAGTTAGGTTAGGATGGGAAAACAGGAACCAAGGGGGGGTATGCAACAGAAAAGTACCCAGTCTCGAAAGGCTGGATCCCTCCTTTGAAAACTTAAACGCCCTAACGCGTGGTGGACTTAATTACTTAACACTGCACTTAAGGTGTCTCCCTTCGACTGAAAAGGCAATCAGTAGACGGCTTCCCCGCTGTCCCTTCCATTCTACCCCGCCTTTATTTACCCAACAAAAAAAGTGTTTAGAAAAACTGCTTTTTTACACCGTAAATGCCTTCCTGCGTTTTATTTCTTAAAAACATAAATAACAAGAGAATGAGAATAAAAACGAGTTTCTCCCACATAACCGTCCCAAAAAGACGATGGCAATCACTCTTTCTTTATTATGGTTCACAAGACAGCTCAACTTCGGCAACTAAAAAATAGCCCGCAAACAAAAAAGAGACTAATAATCTACAAGTAAAGAAAACTCCAGTTGAGCCCGGCAAACCTTGTTTCAAAACGGGTTTTCTCCATTCCCTGCAGCATAAACACCCCCAATCCTCGCGACCCATTTTTTATTTTAGAACTAGTAATCAAGTTCGGATTAAAAACACGATAGGTAAAAATATGCAGTATCCCACACAGGCAATCAGACCTGTCCGTTTTTGTTGTGTAACTACAGATTTGGTCAATCAGTTTGAATAAAAAGGGAGCTAAAAGGAGACCGGTTTAAGAGAAAGAAAAAGAGAACAGATGAGGAAGAGGAAGAAGAGAGAGTAAGAGAAAGCAAGAGAAAGTAGGAACCACGCACAACCATTTGCAAATCTCCTTTACCTGTTTCACGTGAAAAAGAAAAATCCTAGGTTGTCAATCCACGGATGTACCAAAGGCGCACCAGCTACTAAAACACATAAGCTCAAGGCTTGTTTTATTTCCCAGGGCCACTTGGGAAAGACAATGCTGTGACCCAGTGAATTTAGTTTTAGCACTTAGTCCACTTTGTTTATTAACCTTGAAAAGCACCCGCGATGAACGTAAAGTTGGTAAAAGCCGCGAGGGCGAAAACAACATGCCTCGATCTCCTAACTGTCGAAGAGAATGTGTGCAGAGCTCCTAGTTACTGAACTACCGGCCTGCAACGCCGATATCTCGCGCTCGGACTGGAGTCCACGCCCACGGAGCATGCCCCATCAATAGGTGCCCTGGCGACTAGGTCGAATAAGATACACTATCAGTCACAACGATGGCTATTTTAACCTTCATTAGCATATTCATGAAATACAACGCTTTTGCAAAATTGCCGCCGTAAATATCACAAAAGGTTTGCTGTCGCTTTTAGTCATAGTAAAGCCTAAATTGACAATATGTCGGAACTTAATCATTTACATCGTTAGAGTAACGGCTCGGTGAGGAAATCTTTATTCCTTAATGTGCCAAGGGGTCAATAATTACGTTCTCTTTGAATTAGGGGGGCTTACGATTAGTCAAACTTGCCTTTGAATTATTTCCTATTTTTATATTAATTAATCCTCGTTTCGGAACAGAAAACTGACAAACACAACTGTATGGTGCGGCAAGCCTTACGTTTGCAGTATTTGCCTTGGTCGAAGTGCAAATACGTTGTATAATTGTTTGGGGCAAATATCTCTATGAGGCCATAAACTCTGTAGTCAGGATTGAAGTATTTTGTGGCACGTTGTAGAATAACCTTCTGAAAATCGGAACAAAATTTCCATAGCTGAAATACCGTATTGAGTACTTTTAAATAGCAAACAGAATTTTCTAAATAACACAAATACTGCATATTAAATCGTGTTCCAAAGTTCATTTTAAAGAGTTATGGGTTACTTAAACTTTTTCTTTCTTAACATTTATAAGCAAGAAAACCTTGTAACTTAATATAGCAGCTGAACCGGGGCAGAGCTATTTAGAAAATTGATTATTCATAACATACACCCTATAGCGCTTGAATCTTGTTGTAGGCATGTACATGTCTGTCATAAAATATGGTTGCTATTTAAGGCCTATCATAGTTATTGCGGGTGGTATTCCATCGCACGCTTGAGAAAAAAGGACTGAAAAGCAAAAGGGAAAGATAAATCCGCAAGAAGCCCAGAGGCGAGTTACATTAATGCTGGTGGTTTGGTTTCAAACTGTGTCATTTAGCAAAACATAATACGAACTCCAGTTGTTGTATAAGTCAAACAGAATTCTTGTTAGTCACTACGTCGTATTTTCACACTCAATACTTATTAATCAGAAGAAAAGTCTCAGCCCTAACGACGCATTTTTACTTGAATAACTAAGTCAAACTAGCTAAAAATTCTGACGCGCGAAGAGAAAAAAAAAATTATTTTAAAAAATTGCAGTCTTAGCTGTCAAGAGTGAACGAGAAAAAAACTAGCTCGCTAAGAAAAGAACTATATTACTGCCGGAAAAAGGAAGCATTTGACCTATAAAAAGGGTGTTGACTTTATATGAAAGTCGAAATCTGGTCATTTTTCTTTTTCGTTTTCGAGTTTGTGTTATCAACCCTAAATTAGTACCAGGAGCTGGGGCTCGCAAAAACTCAAGCAGTGAAAAACAGAGGTCATTTTGTTTTGACGGGGTCATCCATTCTGTGGACAAGACAGGCTCGAGAACCGCCTATTCAACGCTCGGACATTACATGAAACCGAGCCATCAGGTGATGGATAGATCCCTTCTTCCTTCAAAATTTGTCTTCCTTACGACCTGAAAAAAAAAAAAATCACGAAAAGAAAGCTACCCACAATAAAAGCTACAGAAACCTGTCGCTCTTACAAGACACCGTCTTTATTATAGTATAGTTTATCCTATTTGCAAAAGGCATTCATCAAGATGCAAGCAAAAGCCGATAGTGATTATACCACACCAACCACAGTAGAGAAAACCCAGACCGGCTGTTGACATGGGTGGGTAGTCACACTGACTTTTTAGGTCATCAGCTGAATCGCGACGCCACTTGTTATGTTGCGTATTTCCTATTATTCTTATAATACTAAATGTGTTCCATGTATACATGAAAAAGATTCAGCTGTATTACAGAAAAATATTACTGGTTTTAGACTGTTTTTGATTAAATTATCCCAGATTTGTTGTGCCATTCGTTCCCCAGGCCTTTTAATCAAAGTAAGCTTTGTATGCACTGAAGTTTTGAGGCTAAACTAAGGCGGCTAAATTGTTATGTTGGGTCTTGGTTAAAAAAAAAAAAAAAAAAAAAAAAAAAAAAAAAATGCTGCAAACTGTTTGGTTTGGTAGGTTGTCACGGGAGTATGCGGGGTAATCTGTCACAGCAAAAAGCGGATTTGCTTGTTTGCTTCCGTGAGATGTCGTTCGCGTTTTTGCTCGCCTTTGCCCTTGAGCGGAGAATTCTTGTCACCGTCTTCTTTTTTTTCTTTCTGAAGACACCGCATGATAATTTAAGATTAATGGGGCTAAGTAAGCCTAAGCGAGCTTTAACGTTAATCTTGTCGAATATTTAACTCGCTTCATTTCTGTCATTTTAAACTAACAAAAGTACATCCAGACTTGACGACCCACAGCGAACAAGATTATTCTCCCTTGAACCCTTGTAACTGAAAAATTTAAATTCTAAAAATATGCCTCACTGTATTTATATAACAAAAAATCCTTCAACAGCTGAAACCATAAGATGAATTAAAGAAGGGAAAAAGAAACTTTGGACGAAGTGCAATTCGTCAAGCAATAATAGCTAAATAAACTACAACTACATTAAGGCAGAAAAAGTACAGGTCAGTAAACATAACAAATTACATATAGGCAAAGTTTAATAGAAAAATGATACAAACGACACGAGAAAAGAAACAAATGCTGAATTCGCAGATCTTTTTGAGATTTCAGAATATCTTTCAACTCTACCGTTAAACGAAAATCTCTACTTCTTGAAACGTAAATGTTTCCGTTTCCCTGTAACACACGGACATATTGCCCCACCCCCAAGCCAAAACTGGCCTTACCCCGACAGTTTGTACAGTTGGAAGAACCTTTAATTTTCACGATTATTTACGCTTATTTTTCGTTTTCTTGAAGCTTACAATGTCACATTTAAGAACTAAAATACAATTCCATCTAGTAACTTTGTTTCTTTGCTGTAACTTTGTCTCCATCGGAAAATAAAAACAAAAATAAGAAATCCGAACTGTCCCTTCTCAACATAAAATATGCTCTAAAAACCTTTAACGGATCTTATAGCTCCGTACATAACTGAATATTACTTAACTTTTACTACCTTATAAATTTGACTTATGTTAACACAGACTAGTCATGGTAAAAGGCGACAGAAGCCTGTGAAAGGAACTTTGTAAACAGTGTCTTAAGCTCTTGACTTGCGCAGCGTTTAGATCAAAGGGATGAGCCCGTTAAATGATGGTCATGTCTTCCTCTTCACAGGTAAATAGGAAATGTTATTGAGTAGGGCAACCAAATTAAAGGCAGGTAAAGACATTCTCTTCTGCCCCCGTCCGTGATTTACGACAGACTCGACGCAGTCAAGCTCGGGTTATATATCTTTCAAGAATCGGATTGGATTCTGTCATTACGCGGGCTCTACGTTTGTGGGAATCCGAACAGCATGTTCCTTCGCACGTAATGCATTACTCATAGCGCAAGTATATTTAGAAAGAAGCTGAAAGAGCTTCGTATCTGTGCGCATCTAATCTGGAGAACGCTGTTTAATGATTCCCTACTTGAATCTTTGCCGTATTTTCTTCACCGCGAGTAGAGTTAAATTGCATTCGATCGATACAGACCCAAACGAAGACACTTCGAGGAAAACCCTCGCAGAAGGGGATTGATGCCCTTATAGTAGTTTAAGATTTCATTGCTTACGTTTTGCTAGTTCCTTTACGTCTCGGCAAGTTGATTTGTGTTTATAGTGATGGTAGGAGTCCTAATCAATCCACTTGAAGCTTCTTTATACTACCAAGTGGAGGACAAGCCAGCGTAAATACCAACACAAATGCAAAATTTGCCCAGACAAGCAGTTTTTTTTGGGTTAACACACGTTTCGCATGGAGAAACTTCGCCGCAGCGTAAATACGAAACTGAATACAGCTTCTGGAAATGACGACCTTTCGTTTTAATTCCGCTTTACCTCTTGCATTTCACAAAGAAAGATTTCGGGGATGGGCGTGGAAGGGGTAACATCTGGGATCTATTACCCCCTACTTTTCAAACAATCAAAGCACGTCGTTAATCTTTTCTTCTGTTCTTCTAGTTTCGAAAGCATTTAAAATACCTCAAAAGCTTGAAATTTCTGTGCAGAACTTTGCCATTATCCTCGGAACTAGGAACATCGTATTACCTCCCTTGAAGTACCTTTACCAAAGAGGCATGCATAAAAACAAATAGGATATAAGCACAAAAATATCCCTTTAACGAATAGTACGTTATTTATTTATGTGTTGTTCGATAAGTATGTTAGACTCAATAGATTATTAGTCGGTGTTATCCTTCTTGTTACTGTAACTTACAACTTTGTTTTTCACCTTCGTCTTATTTTATATCGTTTTTTCGTATAAATGGTGAATGCGGTAAACTTTACTATAAATTTCTGAAGGCTCATTTCTTGTTGAGATAGGAGTACTCTAGAAATTTCTCTGATACTCTGTATTTTACCCACTTCTAGCAAGTCTGCAATGGTTTTTGCATCGACTTTTTCGCTACTGTATATCAAACCCAACCCACTTCTCTTTCAATGAGTCCAGAAAAATCGTTATGTCAAGCTTAGTTATATGTATTCTACCCCCGAACAATGAATGTTCGTATTGCGCCACTAACTGGCAGCAACGAATGATATCGAATATTTCGGGATACCCTCGCTACTTGCAGACGATCATACCTTAATTATTCTTGCAACATAAAATTTTGAATTCGGAAGTTACATTTTTGTTTCTGTAAATGAAAACGGTGGAAAATATGCAGGCTTACGAAACCGTTTGAAGGTAAACATATTAACATTTGTGTAAAAAACAGTGAAAATTTCATAGCAAAACGAATACAGATATTCTCAGCTTTAGTACAATGAAGCTTGAAGGAAAAGATGCATTGCGTTATGGACATTTTCCTGTAACGAATATGAGAAATTCTCAGCATGAGTCAAAGAAAGAGAACTCGAGTCCCGCAGGGGAAGACGATTTCATTGATTGGTGGAGACACCTGAAGATATCTTTTGCAGGATTGTAAGCACACTAAGTATTAAGCAGATCAATAAGCATCCCTTGGATACCAAACTCTCAATGCTGCAACCGTGTTATATTGTATTACGATTGTACACGATTTGTGTTATGGACTTAGCAGTCGTTCAGTATCGAGCAGCGAGCCTTTTTTTAAAATAATAATAAAGATAAGTAAACTTAACTTATTTTTTTAGTAAAATACGGTAATACAGCATTTAGATTTGAATAATGTGTATAGGCATAAAAGCAATAGTGAAAGAAATATAGAAATCTTCATAAGATGGAAGGTAGAAAACTGGACGCGTAAAGCCTATATAGGTTCAATACTTACGTGCTTTTTATTTCTTGAAATGTCAACCTAACAACTTTATAGGTAAAGAATACAAATGGCACTCTTACATGTTATAGTCCATTATATGAACGTCTTCGCTGTGAAGGAGTTCTGCAAACATTGCCTATGATATTTTGCGTGTGCAGCTAAAGGATCCTGCATTCATATTTCTCGACAGGAGTACTCAAGTGCCTCAACGTTTTACATGTTTTCCCCAGTTTATCGAAAGTTGTTACTGCAGGCAAAGTTCATAACATTTGATTGACGACCATGGCAGTTTTGAGAGACTTTTTTCCCAAAATTAGGACGAAAATTGGAAAGAAAGTAGGAGATGTGAAAAAAATATGAACATTAAAAAATATGAAAAGTTTGCGAAATTAGGAAAGTACAACGGCAATCGTTCAGTTATTTGCTGAGTTTAAAATAACGCGTGACGAAATTTATCAATGAATGTTATGCCTACCTCAGGATCCTGGGTAAGGAGAATAAACATAAAGAGATTAACTTACAACATAAGGGGCAGCATTTTATTTTTCTTCACTAGGAAGTGAGCTACGCAATGAGGTTTCTCTGTAATGTCCCTGGGTCCATTTCAGCATCCTTCCCCCTTTATGAATAGCAAGTAGGATTCACAACTATTCGATACTATAAGTCGCGTACGACAGCAGAATAAAAGCGTGCGCACTTAGGGTGGGTCTTGCCAAGTTCTTCGTTCAACCGAACGATCCAACTAAGAAGCGCGAGTCAGCAAACTCGCAATTTTGCTTTGACAAGCTAGCAGCATCCGCAAAGTCAACAACAGCTTGTGACAAGGCAATGAAGAAAGCAGGCTATGGGGTTACTCGAGGCCCTGACATAAGCAGACAAACTCAATTTGCAAGACGGCCCATCCTCTCCTTATAACTGCCAAAACATGACAGCAAACATTTCATCTATGGCCTAGGGAGGACTCTCTCACGGTTACTACTCTTTATTCACGTGTAATATAAATATTACATACATAAATAATAAGTTATCCTAAGGAATAAGCTACTTCTATTTTATCCTTCTTTTACAACAATAGTAAAACGCTTTAACCAAACACAAATTGGCAACAACTAGGGAAATGTAAGCATTTTGCAGGCAAGAATATGCGCCAACAAGTCAATCTCGACGGCACCTCTGTAAAATTGCTGGATGTTTTTGTGTTAGTTTTGATGAAGAGCTCCGAGAGTTCAGGGAGTTTTGTGCTTGTCACTTCACTCATCTGCTCGGGAATATAGATGAGTTGCATGTGACACGGAAGGATTTTTTTGCCAGCACGGCAGGGGCACATGTGCTGAATGTTATTCACTGTCTAATATCCGTGCGCTCTCTGACTTCCACCTTCGCCGCTTAAATTGAGGAATGTTACGGTAAACAAAAAGACTATAAGGTGAGATGCACAACGGATTGCGTGCAGTGTACGCTCTCCGCGCTCCGGAACTGTATAACACATACAGCGAAGGTACGTGCTTATACACTACGTCCGTTTCTTTCGCAATGGGAAGGGACTATTCGTTTACGTTGGCGAGTGAACCCAGTAGCTTACATGCAAGGTGTGAGTGTCGTTTTGCTATTTCCGAGGAAAAACGATACGCTCTTTCCGTTCCATTGTGCGCTATTCCATGAAATTACGGCCTTCAATGGCTATAATTTTTCTGGGGTTTCTCATTCCGGGAACACTTATTTGAAGATGCAAAAACGACCTATATTGTCTTACACGTCCCTCTGTAATCTCACGCATTTTTGTCGGTTGTAGATAATTTTTCAGCAAGTGTTATGGGAAGGAAACACACACCAGCGGAGATGAAATTTGAGTCCACGACCTCAAGAGAAGTTCAGCATTGTCTACGCTACAAAAAGAAGGGATACATTTGCTTCATCGACCGCACAGCGTTGTTGTGCGTAAGCGTATTTACCTTGCCACACCGAATTACACTGCCGTCCCTCTTGTCTTTAACCGAAGATGCCTCCGCACTTGACTAGCTCTGCTTTAGCGTCATGAGAATGTAGCGTCATATGGGTGTCACCATAAAAATCTAACACTCTATGGGAGGGGCTTAAGTTATTCGGCCGTTCTGTACGACAGCATTTCTTCTCGTTGAGTGTACCTTCGACTAGCTTGAAGTTGCGGATCTAAAAGCTAATAATTCTGAACATACAAAACGAAGCCAATATTTAAATGCTTGGCTTCGCGTATGAGATTACCTTTTAAATATAGCCACACAATTTACACCTACGTAGAAATTAAGAAAACTGTGCAATTCTTTGGTAAAGAGATTTGCGATTCTTTAGCGTCACCAAACAAGTGTACCTATTGGGAGCACAAAACGAATAAAACTGTCAAGATTTCACATTATGCGAAGGCCACAACACAGGCTACGACCAAAACTTAACGACACCGAAATTGGAGACAATACAAGTGGGTTAGTCAAAAAGCAGACTGGGTCAGAATGGTAGAGCTAAATACTATCCGATTTACTTGTTCGAAATTCAATTTTCCTCCCGATGCGAGTTTTGGCATTTTTTATTTGCACAAATACGCGTGACTTTTTTTTATTTTAATAGGCGTATGTAAACACGACACTACACTAAAACACGACACTATAGCGATTTAAGAATACCGGCAAGAAGTGGACTCCGGTTTCTTCAGAATTGCAGATTATAGTTAGCCAATACAGATTTAGACAGCTAGTCAGTAAGATATTGCGACGGTTATTAAATAAGCCTATATTAATGTAACACTTATTGGCAAATAATTTCGGAAGAAAAGAAAAGATGGAGGTATTATTTTTATATGCATCCCACTTTTCGGTTGCGCTTGTTGATGAATGAAAATCTTATTATCACAAACAAAGCGTACAATTTAGCAACCATTAAAAGTAAAATTCTGTCTTTGTTTGCCAACAAAACATAAAAATCTATAAACAAGGAAGACACGAGGAAAAGAAAAGGAATAAACATAAAAAATGCTGGAGTGAAACGATTGAAAACAGACGAAAGAAACAAGAAAGGATTGCTGCGGCACAGCTCTATCTCACGGCGGCAACCAACCAAGTCTGCATCGTGCCGTAGACCCGCATCTTGCACTCATATTTTTCATGAGTACCACTTAAACAGGGAAATATTCTTTTCCAATGCTAAAATGCAAACTGAGGAACGAACTTGTAGCCGCTGTGTGAGTTATTGTAGGATTAATAAAAACTTCAAGACATCTGATGATTTCAAGGTTGAAAGGAAATGCATAAAGCTTGAATTAGTGAAAATTTACTCACGAGTTTACAAATTTGTTTGTCAACAGTGATTCATTCAGCACTAAAAAGGCATACTTCTCCTTAACAATTATTAAAGACAAACGTTTTATGTTTCGTATGGACTCTGAAATTCCGCTGAATGCAGACATATGGCACGTGACATTATTTGGCCCTTGTCTTGGAGAAATCGCGTTTCTTCCATTCAAGAATATACCACCCAACTATCATATGGACAGGTTTAGGCATGATGTAGGTCAGTAATAGTAGCTCTGCAAATGTTTGAGTAGGGGTCTGACCCGACGGCTATTCCCTGCACAAGAAACAGCTCGTGTTGACAAAATATTGCTGTCTTGGAAGAACACTGCTACGCCAGATTGTTTCCATTCCCGGTTTAGCTTCTTATTAACTTTTAACTGCGCGGTGAGCCAAATAAATGGAGCAAAACAAAACCTCACTGGGTTCTTTTATGTATTATAGATGAAAACCGGAAAAACGAAAGTTCTTCGCAACCAGGAGGAAGTCAGTGGCAAGGATTTCTACTAGAATAATACATCCCAGGAACTTCTTCCTTTCACTCCCTTCTTTCCAAGGATTCAGACACTGGAGACACATCGCATTGTACGTACTTTTCTTCATTTCCAAAGAGTCTGAAAGTTGCCATAGTATATAGGATTACCCCCAAATCCTTGAATTAGTAAATCCGCTCGCAAAACTTAAGCACGAGAAGATAATTCTGGAAAAGCCGTAAGCTTTCGGTATTTTCGTCAGAATGCCATGAAAAACAGATTGCAATGAATGCTGTCATGTGAAATGGAATGGTATTTCTGTATTGCTGCCTAGATAGACGGAATCAGTGAGTAAGAGAATCGAAAGTCGGGATAATTCCACAGGGGCAGTAATACTGAGTAGGTTGTGTTACGAAAGGTAGATCGAACTCTCAGAAAAGAAATACACTGCAGGTGCACGGAACACTTTTAGCGCTACCAACTCCGGTATGCTTGTATTGTAAAAATTACGCGACCGTCCTTTTGTCAAAAATAAACCCGCCAATATGGGTTTTGCATTTGTGACTAACTGCTAACAAATTCTACAAACACTTCCAACTCAACGTATGGAACGCGTATGCCTAATACACAGAACTTAGGTAATTAACATCCCGAAGTCATTAGTCCTATTTCTGTAGTACTTCTTAGGCTAAAATATGTCTGGGAGGAGTAATGACTTCGACTGACACGGAAGAATTATTTTGTACCCCTAATTCACAACTACATTTATCTTCGTAGCAGTAATATAACTAATCATTTCAATGCCAAGCACTATAGCATTTCAACGCTAAAAAGGTGACGTTTCGTGTGTCAGATCAGGGTGCGGTGTCAGTATGGCAACAGATAATATGCTGACCTTTTATGTCTTGATTTCTATGCAAGTTTCTACAGCAGTCCAGTGTCTTACTGCGAAACTTCGGAGACACAAGTTGGAAGATTTGGAGCCAAAACAGACTACACTCTCGGGAACTTTAGGCTTTTTCTTCTTTGTCATATCTTTTACTAACTTGCGGGGATGGAAAAGACAGGAAAGCCAGATGTTTCCCGCTACTTTTCATCTGCGTTTACGAACACTTCCGCATGGATCTTCTATGTAGAGTTAATGTACTATACAGTTAACGTACTGTAACAATCAGCTAGCGAGACATAAAAATAATTGGCCTAGCATCTCAGACTAAAATTAGCCGAAGAAAAGGGAAAAAATTGCGGGAAAGAGAGAGACAGAACTCGAGTACTCTTACGAAAGTCCAGAGAAGCAGTTTTCTTGACTCCAGATGGCAATTCAACGTTGATTCCGCCCAATCACGCACGGAATACGGAGCCCCAGAGGGTGATTAGGTAATCGTCAGATTACTACTTTTCCACCTTACGCGGCGTATCGTATGTGTACAATATTTACTGTTCTCGCTCCTTCCTTTCTCGGGTGTAATACCAAACTCGGAGAACAACTTGAAGAAGCAGGATAAGAAGTAACGTCACATATCTTCGGAATTCGGGTGTACAGAATTTATGTGGTACAGTCGAACACAATTCACAATTGATGGTATTTTTAGTAGCCTACAGGAGATTTTGCGGTCAGTCACAACCAGGAAAAAAAGGAGTCTGGGAAAGTGGGGGCTTTTCTACCAGATCCCCTGCCTACACTGACCTGATACAGGCCAACGGTCAGAGAGCAGTAGCTTGGAAGTACAGAAAAGCAATGTCCGATCCCAGCGAAGTAGCTCTCGAAGAGAAAATCAATACAGGAGGCGACCAGGGAAGTTATACGGAGCGCATGAGCGCAAAATAGAAACTTTTTTGTCCCGACTAACATGCAAGTGTTTTAGCTGTGAAACTAAGGCGGGGCTTATACAGAGCGACCCTCTGACTTACCGAAGTCAGTCATACCATGGTAAAATGGGGTATCCCCATAACGTTGCACACGTCAGGCGGGAAAGGGCAAGATAATTGTGCATGGACCGTCAAGATCAGACGAGAAGAAAATGAACTGATCCACGAAAGCGTGCACAAACCTCTACATACCAGCTTCCATCGCATAATTTAAAAAGCGTAGTGTTTTGTTACAGATTTCTTATTTTTCAAAAAGAAACTTGCCAATGATCACACCTCACCCGGTTCCATGAAGGTTCAACCACAGTATTGTATTTATGCATGTATTGATATCACGCTACTTGACACCGAGTTTTCAACTTCATCTTAAAAGGCCGCTCCCAAAAACGACTGCAGTATTATCATTATTTCCCTCTTCAACTTCACGGACAATTTTTTAAGCATACATTTTATTCGACCATTGGGTAATTTTCTAAACGCAGATTAATTATATTAAACATTTTAATTTCTTTATTAATTACAAGAAACAAATAGGTGTTGCTATCTCCAAGACTTTAGTGAAAAACCAACCAGGAGAGATAAGTTAAATCGCCTTAGCAATATCCGTAAAATCTTTTTCGAAACCTTTAACGGAGAAGGCTAAGGGGATTTCACCCTATCAATCCACAGTCTTGGTTTAGATGCACACCTCCAACGTATAGAAGGATACGCCTTCGCACGAGGTGCTCAGAAATTAGTCGCAAAGGTTAAAACACGCTAACTGGCGCGCCCTGGGAGAGGTGTCACCAGAATTTGAGTGCAAACGTAAATATAAAATGCAGATCATTAGAAAATCCGTTAGACAAAGTCACGCTGACGTGAGAACTGTAATTGTAACGGCGTGACTTCAACAAGACAAACCAATTTTTATACAGTACCTGGTAAATTCAAAGCTTAAGCAGGATTAGGCACTAACCGGTTGTATTTAATTTTTAGACTTTCGTCTTGAGCTGTTGCATGTGGGAAACATGGCATTTGCCGTTGTGGCCTTTCTACAGAATGCGGGCAACGAACTGTCCCAAATTTTACATTGGACGACTACCTTTTTTAGCGTTACTTTTGAAGTGAGTTCGTTGCTGGGAAGAAATCTAGTGGTAGCGGGATCCGGGATCATTTCTTTTGTTTATCGTGCCGTCATAGAGTTCGGGACTCTTTGCACGGTGATCATAGAAGATTTCTATGTATTCGTTCTAGACGCTGGGCAATTTGCTGAGACTCTCTTCGGCTCAGTGTGCGGGCAATTGGTACGGACTAACCAATTCATATGGGGCGTCCTCACAAGCGTTTCCAATTTTGCCTGTGCTTTAGAACAGAGACTGCGATCTTTGTATTACGTTTGCTCATATAGAGTGGGGGAAATATTTGGTGCAGTATCCAATGCCCTGACATTGCTCCAAAACGCCATAATTTTGATTGGAAACGGATCTCTGTCGTTTTTTACCAATATTCCGGGCTATATAATCGAGGGTATAATTGCCCTACGTTCCGGAGTGCTGTCACTCCTCGACTCCGTATTGTATGCCATCCTCTGGATTCCGATTCAGACATGGTCACTGTTCCTAAGCTGCTGGCGAGGTACTGTGAGTTTTTTCGCTGACATTCCGCTCTCCTCGTATTGCGGGTTGCTAGTAGCTTCTACGGCAGTTTACTCGCTCTGGCGTCTTAGAACAGTATGGACAGTACCCGTTCGGAGCGCCCTGATTGCTTTTAGAAGAATAACAGGGCAAGTCCCCCACGGATTCATCACAATAGCTAGTCTCGTAACCCGCCGAGTTCTGTCGGTGACGGCCGGGTTGGTATCTCGTATGGCGGTTTTATTTTCTAGACACGAGGGAGAAATTGGAGGCGAAGATGATAGGTCCGATATCGCTGAAGTTCGGAACGCCGGTTTACCCCGGACTAGTACGCCATTGCCTCCATGCTCCAACAACAGTCGACCGAAAGCGGGCAACACAATCGGGACAGCTTCGGAGTCCACACTGGACGAAACTGTCCACGACAGCCTTTTAAGAGAATTGGAAAGAGAGCGTGATTCCCGACTCTGTATCGTATGCCAAGATTCACTCAAATCCATCATTTTGCTGCCGTGTCGGCATTTATGCCTTTGCGAAACTTGCCGCTCTGCGATTCTAGCTACTTATCCTCGAGCGTGCCCTGTTTGCAGAAAACACATAAACGAAACTATGCGTGTATACATGTAAAAACTTGACTGCGTGAAATTTATAAATACATTTAATTTTTATGGGCAAAGTATTTCGTTCAAAGAGGAGCGTACATCTCTCAAATTCTTAAATTGGATGGTGGGCTTAACAAGTGGATTAGGATCAGGATTGACTAATACAGCTTTCCAGCCAGCGTTTAATGCACCGAGGTAATCTAGCTCGTACGAATCGCCGATATGTAGGGCTGAAGCCGGTTCCAAAGGATGGCCGTATTCTTTCTGTGCGCTGCGAAATATTCCTGAATCCGGCTTACTGGAACGGGCGTTATAGGAAGTTACCAGGAACTGGAAGTAATGTCGGAGGCCAGTTTGGGTAAGGATGGTATCCACCCTTTCATCGAAGTTGGTTATGACTCCTAAGCACAGTTTTCGATCCCGCAAATCTCGCAAAACATCTTCCGAACCGGGACAGACTTCCCAAGCTCCGGCGGTGGAATAAAATTTAAGGAGGTGAAATCCTAATGCCTTCATGACTTTAGGATCACGATCGCTCCATTCTCGCTTTGGGTTGGCAAACTGAAACGTTCTCGCCACTATCTGTAGCCACCACACTTGCCAGTTAATTCCCGTTGCGGCCCCGAAATGTGGATGCTCTTGGTTCATGGTTTTCCATGAATGTTTGAATCCTTCTTTCAACAGATCTTCATCCGCTTGTATTCCGTAAATACGGGCAATTTTCGCGTACTGGGCTCCCACCGGCAGTCGTAAGCGAAGTAATGTGTTCATTACGTCAAACGTAACGAGTTTCACGGAATTCATTCTTCCTTGATGTTTCCCCGTGGAGATCATAACAGCTAGAGGAGATACCAGAAGGAGACGATATGTTGCCAGGAATTTGTGAAGCTTGTGCTGTCATCTACCCAGGCACTTATGGCTCATAAAGAACGTTTTTAAAACTTGAATTAAGTGTACACGAATCGTGCACAATAGCAAGTGCCGACATACCGCATTCTCTTCACTGCGAAAATAATGCTACAACTAAACATATAGAAAAATACACTTCAACGTAAAAGTTTGTGTATTATTTATAAATTATGTACACGAAGAATTATAGACGCAAATGATTACTTCTAGCAAAGCTAAAATGTCGAAGCATTATAAACGTACAATTCGTCTTTATGATTCTGCAACAATCAGCAAAAATCAGAAGTTTCGCACATATTTCTACAAAAATTATTCTAACATTTTATCGAAATTTTACTATGCTCGATTTTTTAAATTATTATACGATTCACGTATTAATAATAAAAATCAAAGTAATACGTGAATAGGATGGCAAATTTAGAGGAGTAATTGAAGCAATAAAGTTTTTCTTTCGATAGCATTAAATCCATTTAAACTTATTTGGCTGTTCGCGGTTCAATATTGGCGATTCACGAGAATTTCTTTTTGCTTATCTGGTTTGGGATATAAACATGGCGCCTTACGTCAACAAACCGGCACCAATTGACGATTTATTAGAAAGTGTCGGCCTATACGTTCCTCGTGATGTAATTTTTCACGGTTACATCCTGCCTTTTATAGGTTTATATGCAGCTTGGCTGTATAGTTGGGTTTTTGTTTATGGTGTGTCGGATTACTACGAAGCGGGCCTCATTGCACTGGCTGCTGTGGGAGTTTTGCAAATCTTGACGGTTCTTTTTTGTCATTGGTCGGTCCACATCCATTGTTTATTCACATGCACGAAGGTATAAAGAAAATATATATAATGAGGTTTTCTTTAACATTTTCTTACACTTAAAGGAGCCCGATCCGTTCAAAGCCAAAGTTGTGAAAGCTATCCCTACACCTAATAACGGTTCAGCCGAATTACTTCGATTACACCAAGCCAGAGATGCAGATGGGAAACCAATTGTGTGGTTTTCATTCCAGAAAACTTACTATGTCTACGATGAAGAGAAGAAACAATTTCGAGGAATTATTTTCCCGGTGGATAGAACTTTTGGGGAGTACTTGGATTGGCGAGGTTACCAAGACGAAGAAGATCTCAAAAAAGCCGAGAAACAATACTGCAAAAATGAGTAGGTTGAGTTCATTTAATTCTCTCAAGATGTAATTAAAACTTTTGTGCAGGATGGAAATGGTTGTGCCAGAATTCGCCGAGCTCTTCAAAGAAAGAGCCACTGCTCCCTTTTTCGTTTTTCAAGTCTTTTGCGTCGCGTTATGGTGTTTAGACGCGTATTGGTATTACTCCGTTTTCACTTTGCTCATGTTGATAGCATTTGAATGCACATTGGTGCAGCAGCAACTCCGAAACATGTCCGAGATTCGCAAAATGGGGAATAAGCCCTATTCATTACAAGTAATTCAGCTTTTTGTACCATAGAATTTGTATTAATGCGTATTTTTAGGTATATCGTGGCAAAAGATGGCAGTCTTTAATGAGTGATCAACTTATTCCTGGAGATATCGTGTCCATAGGAAGATCTCAAGACGAAAATCTCGTTCCTTGTGATTTGTTGTTATTGCGTGGATCATGTATTGTGGATGAAAGCATGCTCACAGGTTCTGTGACGTTTTTGTAGCCACAATGAATCTTTATTCAACGTTTTAGTTATTTCTTGTGTACTTTTTTTGCGGTAGGTGAATCAATACCTCAAATGAAAGAACCTCTAGAAACAGTCGAATGGGATCGTGACAGGAAGTTGGATCTTGAAGCAGATAGCAAGCTTTTCGTTTTATTTGGAGGCACTAAAATAGTTCAACACACTCCCCCTATCAAAACTTCAGGCGGTTTGAAAGGTAAGAATTCATTTTATTTCCGGAAGCTTGATGTCAATTTCCAATGCATTTAGCACAAGACAGTGGATGCGTAGCATACGTGTTGCGTACTGGATTTAACACATCTCAAGGCAAATTATTGCGGACGATTCTCTTTGGCGTGAAACGAGTGACGGCCAACAATTTGGAAACCTTTGGCTTCATTCTCTTCCTGCTTATTTTTGCCATTGCTGCTGCAGCGTACTTGTGGATCCAAGGTAAAGTTCAAATAGACTTCCCTGCTTTCCTTAGCTAATTAGCTTTGATTTAGGTTCCCAAGACCCGAGCCGCAATCGCTACAAGCTCTTTCTGGAATGCACTCTCATTTTAACGTCCGTCGTCCCACCAGAACTCCCTATTGAGTTATCTTTGGCAGTCAACACGTCACTGCTTTCGTTAACAAAGTTAGGTGTGTTTTGCACTGAACCTTTCCGTATCCCCTTTGCTGGCAAAGTGGAGATTTGCTGCTTTGATAAAACTGGCACTCTAACGAGCGATCAGCTCGTTGTGGAAGGTATTGCGGGAGTTCCTGGGTACAGGTAATGACTTCCCTTTTTTACACTTTTTTTTTTGTTGTTAAATTCCAATGACTGATTTTCTCGTGTAGTGACACACAAGTTTGTCCAATCGGTGAAGCACCAATTGAAAGCATTCAAGTACTTGCGACGTGTCATTCCCTTGTCCAATTAGAAGACGGATTGGTTGGCGATCCGCTCGAAAAAGCTACTCTTAATGCCATCGATTGGACCCTCACCCGAGGTAATGAATTATTCTGGATTATTGTATAATGGGTCTATTTGTGGCTTGGTCTGACATTGGATTTCTAAGGCGATGCTGTGATTCCTAAGAAAGGGAAGAGTGCTGGCTTCAAAATCTACCACCGTTACCATTTTTCGTCAGCTCTGAAAAGAATGTCGGTCATTGCTGGCTACATTCCGCCCAACAGCAGTGAGCCGTTTTATGTTGCGAGTGTGAAAGGAGCTCCGGAGACGCTCAAATCTATGGTAGGACAGCTTGCCAAGTTACATTACAGAGTTACGACTTTCCACCGTCTCGTTGAAGTTTGTGTCGTGCCCGGAAGACTACGATGCTACATATTTGGCCCTCTCCCGTCGCGGAGCGCGAGTTTTAGCCATGGGCATGAAGGATTTGGGCAAATTATCCCATCAGGGTGTCAGAGACCTGACGCGAGATGAGCTGGAACGCGATCTCAAATTTGTAGGCTTTGTCATCATCTCATGTCCCATGAAAAGCGATTCCAAGAGTGTTATCAAAGAAATTATTCATGCCAGTCATAGGGTAAGAGTGCCCGGCAGGTGGACTTTATGACCGTGAAATATTAAGTTGAAACACGTCCTTTAGGTGGTAATGATCACCGGAGACAACCCTTTGACCGCTTGCCATGTGGCCAAGGAGTTGCGCTTTAACCAGAAACCAGTGACGCTCATCTTAACTCAATTCGGTCAAGAGTGGAAATGGGAAAGCGTTGACCAAACTGTCTGTGAACCGCTAGTCCCCGAAAAGAGCTATAAGTCTTTTGTTAAAAAATACGACTTGTGTGTTACAGGAGAGGTAAAAAGAACGTGTTTCTCCTCGAAAAATCTTAAATTTGGAACAACTGCAGGGTTTAAGCGTGATGTACACGGAACAACGGAAATTTTATAGTCAAATTTTGCCTCACATCCGGGTTTTCGCTCGCGTAGCGCCTAAACAGAAGGAACTCATCATAACCTCGCTCAATATGTTAGGGTATACCACGATGATGACTGGAGACGGTACCAACGATGTTGGTGCCCTGAAACATTCTCATGTCGGTAAGCTTGTGACGTTTGTCAATGCGAAATTAGTGAAGTAAAAGAGGCTTTATCGACTAAACTGATTTACAGGGGTTGCGATTTTGTCCAATGCGCCCGAACATTTACCTAAGAAGAAAAAAGAAACCATTCCATCTAGTGCAATTGCTGGAAATCCGGCTTCCAGTGCCGTTGCGCCCGCAAGGAGCAAACCGGAAAATAAGCTCGTCTCGCGGCACGGCGATCGAGGCCGACCCAATCAAGCTGTAGATCCTAGACAAGTACTTACAAAAAAGCTAGCTTAACAAAATCGCTAACATCCTTTTGGTAAAAGGAACGTCTTCAAAAAGCTCAGTTGCAGCTCAACAAACTAGTGCAAGAGATGGAAGAACAAGAAAAAGCCCAAATTGTCAAGCTAGGGGATGCTAGTATTGCCGCTCCTTTTACTGCTAAACTTTCTTCTATTCTCAGCGGTGAGGATTTTGTACTTTAAAAACGTTTGCACTAAAAATTTTTAAGTGTAGTTTGCCATATTATCAAGCAAGGGCGTTGTACGCTCGTAACGACATTGCAGATGTTCAAAATTCTGGCGTTAAATGCTCTCATCTTGGCGTACAGCCAGTCCGTGTTGTACTTGGAAGGAGTCAAATTTAGTGACGGACAAGCTACATTGCAAGGACTTATGCTGGCCGCTTGCTTTTTATTCATTTCGCGATCCAAGGTACCTAGTATTACTACAAACACCAGGGATAATGTTTTACTAATATTTGTTCGTAGCCTTTGAAAATACTATCGAAGCAAAGACCTTTGCCAAATATTTTCAACGCGTATACGATACTTACGGTCATGCTTCAGTTTGCTGTCCATTTCGGCTGCTTGTTCTATCTTGTTCAAGAATCAATGGCAAGAATGCCACCGCGGTAGACTTTTTTTTTACCGATTGAATTACATTAGAATAAATGTTGTTTTATAGGGAAGGTGAATTTGCCGACTTGGAGAAGGAATTTGAGCCGAATATATTAAATAGCACTGTTTATATCATATCTATGGCATTGCAAGTTTGCACCATTGCAATCAATTATAGAGTAACAATCGCATTTTTTGTGCAGTTCCATACGAAAGATTAAACACGTTATCTTGTCTAGGGTCATCCGTACATGGAGAGTTTAACGGAAAATCGAGCTCTCTTTTATAGTCTTATCGGAACGAGCGGGGCTATTTTAGCATTGGCGTTGGGTATTGTACCAGAATTTGCTGCCGAGTTTAGTATCATCGAATTTCCGGCTGAGGTAACGCTATAGAATTGTTTAAAGATAACCCACGAGTAATAAATATCCGATTGCTGTTTTTTTTTTTTTTTTGGTTTAGTTCCGAGCAATTCTATTACAAGTGCTCATAGCGGATCTAGTACTCGCTTTCTTAGTAGACCGGGTTTGTATGTTCTTGCTGGGCGAAGGCAAATTACGGATTGATTAAGTGTGCAAATGAAACACCCCTCCAACGCAGTGTTCAGTGTGTAATGTTGTTTGGTGTTGGTCGAAAGAAATACATATAGGTAAAAAATTATGAGCCGAAGGTCTTTCGTAGAGTGTAAATTGCGCGCAGGCTTTTTTGGTATTTTATGGTCATATGAAGGCTTCGGGGTTATTAGCAGGAGTTGCCCCTGGTTCTTAGCTTAGTCGTTAGGCGAGTTTGGCGCTGTTGCAGCAACCATCTAATCCAGCGTGGCGAACTCCGGCGTGAAAAGGTACATTTTATATGCGAATTTTCAGGTCAAATTAGGCTTAATTAGCGACAAAAACTCGTGTGTAAAATAGTGCACAGTGTATTGGTGTTCAAAAGGCGCGACCAGGTTGCATGGGGCAGGCTTAAGCTGCTCAACTTATGGAGAAACTAGGGCAACCCCATTTTCTTGTGTCAGAATGTGATGTCAAGTGGCTTTCCAGTGTTTTTCCTGGGAAAATAGTGCTTCATTGGTTGTAAAATGTGTAATGTTTATGTTTGTTTGATTTATGCAGGAAGATGAGCAGCTCCGAAGAAGTATCCTGGATCTCCTGGTTTTGTGGTTTGAGAGGAAATGAGTTCTTTTGTGAGGTTGGTCACAACATTTTTTATTGACATAAATAAAATAGTTTATTTCTTTAACTCTGTAACACTTCAGGTTGACGAAGACTACATTCAGGACAAGTTTAATTTGACTGGACTGAACGAACAAGTGCCACATTATCGCCAAGCTTTGGACATGATTTTGGATCTGGAACCAGGTAAAGTCGCCATTTCTCCTTTATGACGGTAGTTTTCATTATTTACATTCCCTTCAGATGATGACGTCGAAGACAATCCCAATCAATCTGACCTGATTGAACAAGCTTCAGAGATGCTTTATGGCCTTATACACGCCAGGTACATCTTGACGAACCGTGGCATTTTACAAATGATTGAAAAATATCACGCTGGTGACTTCGGCCATTGTCCCCGCGTGTATTGCGAAAACCAGCTTATGCTACCCATAGGCAAGTGATAGTCGTACTCGTCTTAATCGCTCTAAAATTGTGTCTATTAGGCTTATCTGATGTTCCTGGGGAAGCTATGGTAAAGTTGTACTGCCCAAAGTGCATGGACGTGTACACGCCCAAATCCTCACGCCACCACCATACGGATGGCGCCTACTTTGGAACTGGCTTCCCCCACATGCTTTTCATGGTGCATCCGGAATATAGACCTAAAAGACCCACAAACCAGTTTGTTCCCAGGCAAGTTTGGCATATTTATTTGTTTTGTTTTTTTTAATATCGGTAGTAGATTTTCAGGTAGGATAAGTCTTTACTTATCATAAACGTTTAAAGAATTTAAATAGACTTTTAGATACATATGATATGCATGTTTTTGGTTTTTGCAAAACTTTTAGAAATTTGACGTGTTTTGTAAATAAGACTTTTTTCTACCCGGCAGGCTATACGGCTTCAAGATTCATCCCTTGGCCTATCAGATTCAACAGCAAGGCGCTTCAAATTTTAAAGTGCCCATGCGAGCCGTTTCGTACAATAACGGGAAACGCTAAGACAAACGACAACTCAGGGGACTACTCTTTTGTTTAGGCAACAGAATGTTCAAATCTTATGTTCTTGTGAAGATACGTGGTTCAACTTGTTTAAGAAGGGAAAAAAAACGAATTGGAATTCTGTGTCAGAAGCATGCTGTCTTAATTATTTGTATCCAAAATTTCCGGAAAGAAAGAACTATTCAATGATTGGAAAACTTTTCCCGCTTTTCACAACTAATTAGGAATCCATTAATTCAGTTGTACTGTTGTCTGGTTTCAAATATACACCGTGCTAAAAAGTAAGGAGCTTTTTTTTATTCGAATTAAATTTTTTTGCAATAAGCCTTTCGCAACTATTTAGGACCAATTAGTTCAGTTATACTGTCTTTTAATAGTCGCTTTTGCAAGACTTGTTGCAATTGGATGCAATGCTGCTAGTTTTCCACAGAAACGGACAGTTTTTCAATTATACACCTTGTTAAAAGTAAAGCAGTTTTCTCTTTATTCGAAATTAATTTATATTTGCATTTATACTTTGGCAGTGACAAGAGGTTTATATTACAAACCCAATTTCTCATAATAAATAAACAGATAGAAATCTTTATCACAGTTTTGTTCCCTTCTGGCTCGTTACTTGACTTCTTACACGATGCTACAAGTCTTTCTCCGCTGGTGGCGAGGCTAAACGAACCCAATTGTGATTTTCACTAGGAATTTTATCAAATAAAGAGGGGTGGGAAGTGCAATGAGTACCAGCGGCTGGGGAGTATAATTTGGAAGGCTCTTCAGCGTTTTTCGAAGACTCAAGCTCTAATCCCTTGGAGAACGAATCGGTTAATGACGGTGGCACATAAAACGCGATGTGACCGCATGATTTCATGTTGCGGCAGAACAAGTCTCGGATATTGGCGTTCTTCACAATGTTGAACCCTACTTCGCCGCCAAAGGTGGAAGGTTTCCAGTACTGAGGGCTACTGATTGGATTGGCCATCATGCCTTTGACAGCAAAAGGACCACCGAGGTTGACCATTGTTAACGATGTAACTGACGGGCCAGCTTTTTCCAGAAGCATCCCTAGGAACATTAAAATTAGTTTCTATGCTCTTTAAAGGGGCGCATGCGAATTCTTACCAGGATAGAACTCTAATGCATCGATATGTCCGTAGAGTTCTTCGAGCTCCCGAGCCATGGTCGTTTCTCCCGTAAGCTCTTTGAAACTCTTTAGCTTGGACATTCCGAACTTCACTCTGTAATTGTTGAAGCTCTGGAGTCGCAGCTCACGTCCTTGGTTAACTACTCGCTTAAACACCTCGAGCACCATAGAGCCGTGATTGTGGTGTGATAGCTAAAGTAGAAAGAAAAAAAATTAATATTTAAAAACGAAAACGCTCCTAATTAATTATAGGCTTACCGCTCCGGCTTGTTGTGTAGCCATGGCTCTAACAAACTCGTCCAAACCATGCACAGTGACTGGTTTGACGGAGAAGGCCATTTTATGCATAGTGAAGTTATTATTCGCGATTTCCATACTATCGGGCATTAGAGGATGCCAGTGGTAGAGGTGGTTGAATTCGACATGGATGCGGTTCGAGTACTGGAACTTTTCTCCAACAAGCAACTCGGGGTCGTAGGTCAACTTCAGTTTGTACTGGCTGAGATGTTGAACATACTCTTCAATCGTGATTTTTAGGTTTTGGCCCAAGATAATAAGTTTGGCAGTTTGATAAAGCCGCTCGTCGTCCCAGTCCGGATGTTCTTTAGCGAGGATATCGCAAATACGGTTGTGTTCCCTGATCCAGATAGTTGACATGGCAAACAAGCCAGGTAAAACGCTGAAAAATGGATGACCCAGCGCTACTTTTTCGTTCTCGGGTACATGTGGCGGATAAATCATGTAAACTTCGGGGGCGTCTTTCAAGGCAGGAGGATATTCCTCGCCGTTGATAACTTGCGTCTTGAGCTTGCCTTGCCGGAACGACCGGAGTGCATGCTGTGTAGCTACATCGACGCCGTAAATATGCGAGACGTCAACCTGTCACATGGAATAAAGGTAAGATAAAAATAAGCTTATATGCTTTCCGTTAGTTTAAAGAGAAACATAAAGAAATAAAAACTGCCCTTACCCCGTCTTTGCCTTCTGTAAACGCGGCACCTTTCTTTTTATCTGTTCTGAAAAATTGGTGACTAAAATGTTGAGCGTAGAATGCGAATAGGACGTTGGTTCCATGTGGTTCGGGAATAAACTCCTTTCGTTTGAAAAACCGCTCAGCCAGGACGTTCACGTCCGGTAATACAGGTTTACCTGTAACAATATCTCGATTAGCTCAGCAAATTTGATGCAATTTGGATATTACGATATCCTTACCGGCAACGCCCATGGGTGTTGGACAGTTCTTCGGAACTGGAGGTAGACTTCTTGCGTAGAGCGAAGAGTTGTAGTGCGAATCGCTGGTGATGTAGTCGTAACCTGTGCTGAATCGCGGTGGTGAATCAACTGACGCTCCACGACCTATTATGATGGAGAAAAGTACCGTAATCCGTTAACCTACTGGTCTGTTAAAACTAAATGATGGTATGTGTGAATAGTTACTTACTTAGATAGACATATCGCATGGCTGCCTTTTGAAGCGGTGGTATATTATTAATTATTTTCCAAAACCACGGAACACCGGTGAATAAATAATGTAATGTTTCTGACGAAGGGCGGACCATGTTCTTAATCCGTCGCATTAAGTAAGCTGCATTAAAAAAATGAGTTAGTGAACCATTTAACATGATTTTAGACTTCAGCCTTACGAGTTTCACACGTTTTGCCGTAATATTCTAAACCGGTGCAATCACACGTGAAAGATCCATTGGCACCGGAAAGACACACGCCGTCATTTTGGCAGGGGAATGAGCAGCATGGATCAAATGCTGTAAGCCAAGACAGAATTCAATTTATGAGCAAAGGTAACGAATTACGAGAAAGCGTACACTTACCGTCCTGTGAAGACGCTGTGGAGAGTGCGAATAATGCACAAATAAGAACGAAGCATCTGAAGGAGATCACTGCAAGATATAAATCCATAAGCGGCCGTGATAAACACTTCATTTAAAGTAAAAAGCTTACTTTTGAGCAATGCAAGATGAAGGCAGTGAGCAGGACACGATAAATTAATTAAGTAGTGAACTTGGCAACGAAGTGCTGACCTAGGTGTAAGATCCTTTCGTTACTTTTCTCTTGGTGTGTTCGCTTTTGCGTAGCGGAGGATTCTGAGACGGTGTAGGGTAGCCGTAGCATTTATACCCACCTATGTCACCCTTATCAGGCAGAACGGCTACACTTTTCTACGGGATCCTCCCAATCTTGCACCTGCGGCACTGGGGATATCCCATCCAAGTTAAATTACTCCGAAGTCGCTCATTCATGATTTCACGCTTTTTGTCTGGATTACTCAGATAAAAAGAATCTATTATATCCAGCTTCCGCGGGGTAATCATGACTTGCAAGTTTCCTACACGGAATATGCGCAAGTACACAGTCTAAATCGGGCATAACTTTGTAAGAACTCGTGTTGTAGGCTTTTAATAGCTCGCATAATCTAGCGATCTTAGAGATTATAGAAAGCTTGAAAGTGACCGTAGGTTCGATACCATGAATCCGCCTTCTTTCGAGGACAAAACTCGGCCAGCACTTCTTTCATTCTTTTGAACTCGTGAAAAACCTATATTCGCGCAGGATAAAAACAAGCCGGTAAATGAATAGAAAAAGACACATGCATTCGTTACACCAAGTATTTTAAATATTATAAAAGAAAAGTAGATGACGTCCTTGCTATTTTAGTAGTTTCCTTGGACAGTTATGGTGCAACGACTCGCCAAGAATAGTATGACGTTATTTTTGCCTCGTCATTCGTCATCTTTTGACGTCAGAACTTACTCTCTCGGTCAGGGACACACCTGTACAGGTAAAAGAAATCACTATTACTTTTAATGAACTGCTAACTTAGTTTTTTCTTATAAGTAAAACTAGCGTGTCTTGTCACAGCGAAGCGATTTTAATTCTTTATGGGCAGAATAGAGCCGTATGTTCAAGAGCACGTGAAACAAGAGGAGACAAGCGAGAGCGGTTATTGCATCATAGGGGATAAGCCTGTAGAAGGTCCAGTCTTGTATTACGAGTTCTTTTTTCTCCTGACTTCCTGGATGCTTCTCTCGAGCAGATGTGCTCGCATGTCAAATCAGCATAATAATTATTCGGAGGAAATTCTGGGCAATTCTTACGCAATGGTAGAGCAAGATGACATTTTGCATAATGATATCAGCTTTAATGAAAGATTACGCATATCATCAGGTACAGTTATGTTTGGACGTGCGAGAAACGAAAACGGTGTAGTTATTGTAGTGATAGTGAAAGGTATTTTCCATTAAATTGTGGGAAAATCCCAAACATTAAAAACGGTACCACCGTGTAAATTTCCCTCTATCTTTGACCCATAATTCGTTTACACGAGGTCGGTACTTTCTTATGTCACTTATGTAATGCGACCAGACGTGTTAAAAAAATTTTATCTTTCGCTTTGGTGGAACATGTTTGGAGTAGGCCATGTCTTTCGTAGATATCGGTGATATATCAATGGGATTCGGTACGTTTATTTCATCCCTCATGTCTATGCTTGTTTCTGAATCATCCTAAACATTCGTGTCTCGCTTATCGTTATCGTCAAAATTGACTTTCAGTGTAATAATCGTGGAATGCTTATATGTTTCACTTTTCGACGTTAAGCGGAAGCACTCATACAGCTGATAACGATTATGAAGTTCTATATAATAGCGGAAATCTTTTAATTTTCAGTCTAGACTTGTTATATCTTTCTTCAACTGCCCGTACCAATGTTTGCAGGCTCGGACTTCCACATGACGCACAGAAGACGTAAATCAAGGTTTAATTATGCTTTTGGCGAGCTCAATCACGTAGACCATTCATGACTCAGATGCCTGCCGTTGTATAAGTTTTTTAAATTCTGAATCCATAGTTTGGGAAAAGGGCGTTGAGCATCACGACAAGGCAAAACTGTCTGGAAATTTTAAGGAGAACAAAGTGGGATGGGAGAATTCATTGTCTTCTTTCTTTCTCTCCGTACTCAAGTGTAAATAAAGCAATTCAGGGTACGAAATCCTGCTTTCTAAAGTCGGGTAATTCCTGGGGAATGCCGCCGCCGTGCAATGTAACTTAGAAGCTTTAATGCTTAACCCTGGGAGATCTTTGCTAGCTCACTAAATACTTTCATTGTTAACATTGGCTCGTGTACAGAAGTGCCGTACAAACCGGCAATTTTGCTAAGTCATGAAACTACGTCAAGAAGTTTTACAGGAAAGCATCAGCGTACATTTCAAACTTTTCGTGCTGAAACGAACGCCTACTTTGGGTAATTTGGTATTTCTATGGAGGAAGCATTATTTCTTCAAAAGGCGCAATTCTTGGTTTGCATGACACAGGCTTTATTTATTCCGTTTTATTCTCGAGAATTTAATGTGCCGTTATTTTGATTGTAAATATCGATTTCTTATAGCTTGTCGGCTCTTCCAAACTTTTTGAGCGTTCGGCAGACTGTATTTAACTTCATTTTCGTAACTTGCAGTGTTTTTGTATTCACTGACTAGATGACAAACATGTATACACAATTCGTACCTATGCTTCATTTTTGAAATAAAACAGATCTCTTTATTATCAGACTAATCGTTTCTGTTCCACTGACAAGCACTGGGTATCGTATTTCAGCGCGTACTAAGAGGTTCCGCTACGGACGCTTAAATGCTTCGTTTTACATTCATCAAACATACACAGTCATCTTCCACTTTGAATGAGAATAGCCGCATTTCTTTCCTGTTTATTCCTGAGTCTTCCGCGATGCTGGAACGAACTGAGTCAAGAAATCGATGGGCAGAGGAAATATGATCGTACTGCACAAAGGACCAAAATTCAAGTTACAACTTTTCCATATTTCTTCCCCATGAATGATTTGTTACCTGTTTTTCTCCGCGCTTATAGTGCTTAGAGTCTAGAAAAAGAGAAGAAAAAAGGTGGCATTTTTGATTAAAATATTGCTTACACCCTAAGTAGAAAAAGAAGAGTTACTTGGAGATAGCGAAGTTGAAGTGCCGCAGGTGACTCAGAAATAACTTCCGCGGCTTCCTTAAGCGCTCGCGAAGCTTTATGCTCGCCCTCGGCAGCTATAACCTTCGCCCGCGCTTCGCGAGCCGCTTCAGCCTCGGCTGCCATGGCGCGTTGTAATTGCACCGGCAAGCGAACGTCCTTGCTGTCAACGGAAGCGATCGTGAGAATTGTTTAATCCAAGCTAAAATTACAGTGCCTGTCAACTTACATTTCCACTCGCTCGACTTTTATGCCCCAGGACTCCGTGGCGTCATCTAGTGCTGCCTTTTATAACAAAAATATGTATGTTGTTAGCTTTCAAAAAAGTGTGTGTAGGCTTCACCTGCATTGAACCTGATATGTTTTCTCGGTCGCCCAGTATTTCGTGCAAGTTTTTTGTACCCAGGATATTGCGCAAAGTTGTCTGGGCGAGAAGGCGAGTGGAATGGTGAGCATTTTCCACATTTGCTATGGAAACAGTGGCGTTTGATACACGATAATACACCACCTGTGCAATGCATTCAGACACGATTTAGGAAGGTAACTAATTATGTAATCTTGAGATAACTTACCGCATCTACGCTAACTGTAACGCTGTCTTTTGTTAGAACCTTTGTGCGTTTCCGAATGCGTAAACAGACAAACCAGAAAAAGACTCTTCGTTAGCGTCAGGTTCAATGGAAAAAGGAACACGTAATGAACAGGTAATGATCATTTAGCGTGCACATGCGGGGCTGTGGAAGGGTTAAGACGTTCACATTACCTCTTGCGGAGGAATGTCAAAAACGCTGGTACGCAAGTCAACTTTACTGTACGTTTCGATACAAGGCAAGATGAAGAAAATTCCTGTAATACGAGGATGTTGTTAAACTTTCTGAAGATGAACCTTTCAAATTCTCGCGGACAATTCCTTACCGGGGCCTTTCGCTCCTCCGGAGAGTAAGCGTCCTAAACGGAATATGACAGCTCTTTCGTATTCTTGGACCACCTACGTTACATAGAAGAGATCGTTGAAAGAGAAAGGGTCAGAGATTCTCGGCAATGTCGGGCCACTCACCTTAAAGCAGACACATAATGAAAAGGGCATTGTTGCGAGCACGAAAAGCCACGACAAGGCTGTAAGGATCCATCCACAAAATCCAATACCCGTTTCGCTATCTTCGGCTGTACGACATCACCGAAAATAAAATAAAAAAAATGGAACAAAAGAAAAATTTGTTAGAGATCAGTTGGAAAATTTGGCTCGAAGACTCCATGAGTGTGTGTCCCTTTTTACCCGCCGAAATTGCTGAACGGTACGGGTAAACTTTCTTGTGATGGGTTGCCATCTTTATATGCAGATAACGAAAGTTATGAACGGCAAACAAATTCGTTAAAGCAGCAATTCAGAGTAATCTTTCTTCTAGTTGCAAACGTGGGAACACGACTTCCCAAGTCCCTTGCCTTAATGCTTCTCGCTGGCAGTCCTTCCAGTGCGTGGCGACACATGAGCGAACCATCGTGGTGTTAAGACTGTGTGTTTTACGCAGATCGTTCCTAATCTTTTATGTGTTGCTCCTTACGTTGTCATGGTGACTTCATAGTTGAGTTGGCACCGTTAAATATGGAAGTACTACATTGTTGCCATTACATACGCCGGATCTCAAAGTACCGCACGTCATCGTTTTACCGTGACAGCTCTCAACTCACGTTCCCAAAGAATGACACGAGAAGCGTTGTCTATAATGCACAAAGGTGGCCCAAACTGCGTTTTTTCCTTTTGTATACTTGTCCCAGTGACTAATTACAGTGCGTTCAAAGTCTTGTTATGACACGATTTTCTTTTTAAACACTCAAACCTGGCAAACACAGTTCCATTTCACCCTTTTTGCTATTTCGTACAAAAAAAAAAATGAAAAGAAAATGCTGGATAAAATCGCTTTTCCGTTGCTTTCTCACAGCAACATTGTTCTCCAAAATGAGTTGTACGAAGAAGCATGTAAAACTATCTAAAACACAGTGGCTATTTTTTTTTTTTGCTAAGTCTTAAGGACTAAAAAGAAAAGTGAAATTTAAAAAGAAGACTCAAAACGTATACGACAGTCGGTAAATCAATCTCGCTATTACCGTAAGTTCTCATAAAAGCTCGGCTTGTCTCGGTAAGCTGCACCAACGGGATCGTTTTGAGATCAGGATCGAGATGACTGCGATGACTTTTCAATCCCTGACCGTTGAATCCTCCGGTATTATTGGATGTTATGGATGGTTGAAGTGGCGAAGAGCGATCCAATGCCTCCATGCTGCTCGGCACAGGGACGCTTGGTCCGGGGGGCCTTTGCCAGATAGCGAAGCAACACAGGGTGGTGGATAATTGGGATTTTTTTTGCAAACGTTCCTTTTTTTAATTCACTTTGAGCTTTTTTTCTCTAGTAAGCACCCCAATCAATGAACATAGGTGAATTGTTATAAAGACAAACGAGGGCCAAATTCTTTTATCCTTTTCTCTTAAACAACGTCTGCTTCATCAGCATCCAGTTCGTTAGGAGGAAATATACGAGTTCCGTTTCTGCTTACACTGCCTAACGGCTTCAAGCAGCAACACACAAAACAAGATCTACACCATCGCGAAAATTTGCACACACGGAAAACAAGAAAGAGATGATAACGAACGGAATCGAATCACACCTCTCGGCCAAGGTCTGCGGAAAAAGGCAAGGTGACAACCACTCAGTCGCAAGGCTAGCGCGTAATTAACGCGGACAGGAGCAAGCACTTTAAAATCCCGCAAAACCTGTACTCACACAAGCCCCAAAGCTTTCAAAAGACACCTTTTTCAATATTGATCAAACCACGTTCCATTGCATCCGGTTTCTAAGTTCCCTCTGTTTACGTATGTATTACCCCCTCAAGAAATTTCGATTCTTTCCCGAAAGAAGGGATAAACACGCTCCGTGTGCGAAATAGCAAATACTTCGCGCTACGCTGCACCTCTAAAGGTGCTTATTCCGGCTTCAATATCCACAATGGTATTCCTTACCTTCTTTCTGCTTATTTATTGGTGCTACAGCACGACTGAAAAAAAAAAGAAACAACCAAGTTGCTTTTTGTCCAACGACAACTTGAACAGCGCTCACTTGCAATGTACCGTTTCCGTAATTCCTTCCTAAGTCTCACACACTTGAGCCCCCACGAAATGTGGCCTACTGATTCGGGGGAAAGATCACGGAAGAAACCTTATAGGAAACAGTGCCACGTGTTGGTTTAGATCCCAAAGAGGAGTCTCTACGGCGTACAGAAGATATAGGGAATGAACACTTTTTGTGTGCCCTGCGGCGACGCTTAATCGGATGCTTTGAGGTTGGTGACCGCCAGCGCCGCGCATCTCTTAGTTTCTGTTACCCAACATTTCTTTCCCCCTCTTTTTTATATCTGAGTAACCCCAGCTTTAGCGTGAAAAACACCACGTTGTGTTTATACGACGCTTTTATTTTTATGAACGTAAGGCAGTTTTCGCCGTTTTCCCGTGAAGAGGAAAACCTTGAATATCGCGTTTAAACCCACTAAAGAGCTGCTTCAAGTGTCTATTATGTCCGTCCCTTTTCTTTCAAAACGTCGGCTCGGAGACTCTTGAAAGCTCGGTGTAGACAATTTGTGAAAAATTTACCCAATTTTACCACAAAAAAAAAATAAAATAAAAAATGGTTGAAAAAAATAAACAAGTGTCCCGAAAGGTGTTAATTCATTGTCTTATTAGCTGAAACACGGCAGCAGGACATTTAATTAAGGTACTTGTGGGTGTAAGAGGGAACAAGGGAGAAGGACGTGGGGTGGTGGTGACCATTTGCTGCTCGAATTTACCATTTCGGAGTGTCCTTGCTTTCCGTGAGTACTCCCTCGTGCCATTGTAGTAGCGAACCACTCTGGGTTATTTACCTCGCTTAATTGGTAGCAGTGCTATACTGGGGAAAAGAAATTCTATTGACCGTGCGGTTTGGTAGGACCAATCAGGTCACGTGACAGTAGCTAATTGAACCGTCCTTATTTATCGCGTCGTAAAACGAGTCGAGCGCTGTTCTATTGCTCCGACAAATACGCAGCCAAAAAAGAATCCCCATCGCCCTTGATACAATTGCATTACCCAGGGAGCATCACACAAAACACCCATTCGATCGCGACTGCCAATCCGCCTAACTCTTTCTTCAATTTCCAAACGCGTACGTGATTGACCACTTTATAGACTCCAGTCACTCTCAGCTAATATCTTCGAGTAGCTTCGATCCGATTACATTTCTTGTGTTCCCTCCAACATGCAAATGCACTTCCCCTTTTTTCGCGATTTTTTTACCTGCGTAACGCCGTCTCTTATGTTTCAGCGCTCTAAGAGCACTTGTGCTAATGCTCGGCGGCAGTAAGGGCTCATTCAGCGGGGTGTTTCGTGTAAGATAAGTACGGTAGATAGAAGATTTTCCCGGTCCTCTTCGCAGTATAACAAGCTGCTCGTCTTGATCCAGCGGAGCAACGATCGACACATTATCGAATTCTTCATCGACAAGCGTTGCAGATTCATGCAGATGCTCCGGGTCGTCAGTATCAACGCCCGAGGGTGGTTGATTAGTGATCATTTCTTCAAGATATTCATGGCAAGTAGACACCGAGCAAGAAGACAAAATCTGTGCAGGTGAACTAAGCCGTCGTTCTGTATGTAACTCGCGGGCCATAATTTCGTGACACTCGTTAATTACAATTTTATCGCAACAGAGGTTAGTTGGTATTTCTGTCAAAAGCGTGTTGCCTTCTGTTGGTATCGGGGAATTGACGACGGCTGACGACTCTTTCCATTCGGTAAAAAGCTTGTCAGCAGGGAAACGGCCACCACGAGATTGAAGAGAACTGGGGTTTCTTTCAACACTTTTCTGTTCTTGATACCTGAGCACATCGATCTCGTATTTTAAAAGCAGTTTTTCGCCCAAAGGCAGTTCTAACAAGTCGGCAACTTGATCGTCGATCGCTAACAAATGTCTTGCACTTCGAAAGCCCTGGCTCTGCAGAAAATCTGCTGTGCTAGGTGCCAAACCTATTCCTTCACACCAACTATGAATCCATGCTTCCATTTTCACAAGTTTTTACCTTTTGCTTGAACACGACTGCTTTGCTTTGATTGAGACCGCTGAACTAATGCAGCATCCGAGTTCTCAGCCTTTTATATGCAGAAATCTTTGCTCCAAAAAGGCATTAAAATTTGCTTGTTCCAGGTTAGCATAAGGATCAAAGATAGCTTAAGATAGCATTTGGCTTAATTAATTCCTCGTAATTAAAATTTCGCACAGTTTCCCTGGTGAATTACAACCCTGGCAGCACAACATGTAAATCGCTACAGCCCCAACTTGGAAAACTCATTTTACTCGTCATTGACTTTTCAAGGGAGTTGACAATAGTTAATAAATTTTTGGCAGTCGCTTTTTTAAAAGAACGTTGGCTTAACACGAAAGGGCGGCAGGAGCGTTGTAAGCACGCCACGAAACATAACTCCATAAAGAACGAAAAAAAACGCGGCTTACCTCCGAAAACAAAATCCACTTGGCGTTGTGGTTTTCTGTATCCATTGTTGTTTGCCGAATGATGAGATTCAGGACTCCCCGAGGGCTTTTTATTGTCCCATGCATTACCTCCTTCTAAGTCCGGTTCCGAACTCATCAGAGCTAATGTAACGAAACATAAGACCATAAAGGCAAACCGTTAATACTCGGATTAGTTCACTTAATAAGACAGGCTGGAAGGTTTTTGATGGCACTCCAGATTGCTATGTAACGGGTTGTTTCACAACTACATTTCGGGGTCATGAAAAATGTCTCAAGTCCGGAGGCTAACGCAGTAATCGCGTGAGTGGGAGAAGTCTGAATGAGGGCACAAGAAAAAGCCATAAGCAGCTAAGAGTCTTGTTTTGGGCCGAGAACAAGCTACTTGTATTACTTCCACGTGAATAACCAACTACATAAAGCGGAAATCAAGCTAGCATGTCTTTCCTTATTGATCTGCTGGTTGTCTTTATGCATTGTATGTATTCCGACTATTACGGCAGTCCGAGAGGACAAAACTCGGGAACAGAAAACTAGGTACATTTTGCTACTTTTTAGCACTTCTTGTTAGTAGAATGTAGTGCGAAGTGACATGAAGTTACTGGATCCGACAATGAGTGAGACAAAATAGCAGAAAGCTACTTATTTTTGCTTCCTGTTCCATACTGCGTCAATATTCTACGATAATATCTTGCAGGATGTGACATACTGTCGCCTCCTGCCAATTTGTACTGCTTCTTGTCGCTTCGTGTCACCTCTTGTCACTGCGTGTCGCTTCGTACGTGGCACAATGTGGCATACTGTCGTTTTGTGCTGCTTCGTACTTGGCACAATTTGACATAGTTTCTGCACTGAAGAAATTGAATTGTTATACATTCTGAATAGGCAGCCACCAACTACGTCTTCTGGAATTAGACCACTCCTTCATAAGTTTTATAATTGCATAGGCTAACCGAGAAGATGTTTGCCTATTACTAGACATTAGCCTATTACTTTTTGCGCCACATTCATATTTATGTACAGTCGACAGTCGAATGAGGGCACTTGTTTCAGTAGGACACGATTAAAATTGATTTTTTTCTGTACAAGGGTGATTCCACCCCCAGTTACTTAAAGAGAACACTATGCCTGTAGGAGGGCTTCAAGGGCAGGACATGTACGAGACAAGAAGCGACAGTATGTCATATTGTCCCACATGAGTGGCACAAAGCGACAGTATATCACATAGTGCCACCTATTGCAAGACATTGTCACATAAAGTTGCGGCCGTATGTGGCATTACGTAGCAGGAAGCAACAATAAGTAGCTTCAAGTGGCTTTCTGATACTTCATGTCACTTACTCATTATCATTGTCACACCACGTAGATTCGCGTTACTTCGTGCTAGCTTTACTGGCAAGAAGTGCCAAAAACGGCAAAAATGAACCTATTTTTCTGTTACTGAGTTTTCTCCTCTCGGGGCTGCGCGGACTGTTGGGCTGGTAAACTCGACTTTGACGTTTGCTTCTTGACTTACGCCTCAACACGGAAACCAGAACAAGAGGCTTCCCGCTGTATAACTGTACATTTCCGGTTGGAACAAAGAAAGCAAAAAAAAAAGTTCAAATATCACGGAAAAGGTTAGCTCGTGGTCCTTGAACACGTTATTTGGCTATTTTTAGGGTTATACTCCGTAACAATGAAGACGGTAGGCATGTTCCACTGAAACGTGAGCGACAGTTACAACTTTATTGGAATCGTTCGTTATCCCTCAGTTTAATTTGTATTCATTCCCCATTTCCCCCTTTTTTACGAGATAAGGATAGGGCGCTCTTATTATGTATCCTATATTGTAGGACGGATTAAAAATAAGGCGGGTCTAGGTTTGCCGCCAACTGATACGAGAACACTTTTGCTGACGTTGGGTGTTTTTACTTCGTTGGTTATATTGTTCCATTTTTCTACTATCGGTACTTTTGTTTTCTTACACAAAGTCGCCATGAGAAGACCCATAGAGATCGGGGGCATTTGTTGGAAGCCAAATCAACCCTATCCAAGCTTAATGGATCACTGATGCGATAGGCCTTTCATCCATATTAAGCTCCCGTGTTCTTTTTTTTTTTTCTTTATTTTTATTTCCGTCATGCCGCCCCTTGGCTTACCTTGGAAGGGCTGGTTTGGGTTTGGCCGAGTTCGTCCAACAAAGCAGAGGCAGTGCAAACAAAGGGGGCGGAATAGTGTGATTTAGCTTTTGGAGTATTTCACGATTTTTTCTCCACTTGACATTTTGTCTATTACAAGGATCATGAGTTCAACATGGAGCACGGAGGAGAGAGGCGTGGCTAGAGAATAGAGAAATGATACACAAATTTGTGGGGCTAAAGAGGGCTGAAGAAATTAAATTTCGTCGGTGAGCTTGACTTTGCCATAAAAAGAAGAAAGGACAGGGTACTATGGCGAACGGCCAGCTAAACAGACGCTTGCAACGCCAAACATCATTAGCATACTCGTTTAGAGACACGTTTGAAGATACGCGGATATCTACTAAATGACGGGGATCTTTTTTCGGGGAAATCGAAAGAATGTTTGACGACAGTTGGATGGCGGAACAAGTAGACTAGATGTAAGGTTCGCTTTTAGAGAAAAATGTCCATTTGCAAATGGCTAAAAGGCGGCGTTGGGATGCTTTATCGGATCTCGACGAAGCTAAGTTTTTTTTTTTCGGAAGCATTGGCAAATGGAAACCGGCCCATAAGCAAAGTTCTTTGGGAGTTCTCGAGAAAGGAAGTTTCTTGCCTGGTGTTATTGCTTTGCATTAGTGTAGCCAACTCACAATGAAAGAAAGAGACATGTATGGTGGACAGACGTAGTAGAAGTAGACGCTCGTATCCTAGTATATTAGTGTACGTGTTAAGCAGAAAAAAGTGGAGGGGCTTCTTTACCAAGTTTGCAACGCTAGGAATTTACAACTAATGTCACCCGAGCACACCTACTTTTTTCATTCTACCAGAGTAAATGCCTTTGTGTGGCAGAAGTAGGTAAACTGGAGCTAAGTTTAGCCTCAATGTCAGAGATAAACGTTCTTCCTTTGAGGATTTAAAGCACCCTGTGGAGTTCACTGTTTCTCGTTTTTTTTTTTGTAAAAGTTGAAGATTGCAAGTTTGACGGAGCTAAAATCTTCCCATGTTTGTTGCAAATTGTTCTCTTGGATGCCATGGAAATGGGCCTTTTTTCGTCACGGACAGAAGATGTCGAATAATAAATGGAGCATGAGAAGCTGTCGGTCGATAATATCGACAGACGCAAATGTGGAGCTTTCAATCTCGGAGATCAAGAAGGTCAACCACATGAATAGGATAATGAACGGAGCTAAATGGCTTGGGTTGGCGTGGAAGAATCGTTCCGTACTGATGTCAGATGTCTTACAAAGAGAAATGGAAGAAAACAGGATGGATGGTGGAAATTTGGAAATTTAAAGTTTGGGCAGTTGGAAAGTTGCAAAACGAAAGACGAATGTCAACTACTTACGAGACGGATGTTCTAGCAGTGGCGCCAGATAGATTCAGTGAAGCGAAGTTTTCGGAAAGATTTCCAGACCAACACTATGTGCAAACAGATGAGCGGTTCCACAGCTTTCGACGCCGTCGAAGGTTGGAATTGACCGGAGGTACTAGTCACCGAAATAGCGTGATTACCCGACTGTCATAACACATCACCAAGATTGCAAAGTGTACAGTGAACAATGTAACCTTTTGTATCTAAGCACAATACAGGCGAAAGCCGGGGGAAAATAGGTAATTATCTCTTCAGTGTAGAGGGCTCTTACTCTTCAAATATTAAAGCACCAAGTACGCACTTCAGCCACCTGGAAGAAGTTTAGGGAGAAGTAATGTACAACGAAGTCTCAATGGATTCGAAGGATATTGCGCTCCCCAACACTGTCTTGCTTGCGATAATGTCGCCTTTCGCCTATCAAATTATGGTCTATACTGGAAAATCGGAGCTTGGACGTTGGGAAAACGCGAGGGCCTGCGCTTTACTTTTAGGTTTGGTTTGGCTTCGGATATCCTTGCACGTTAACGAAACGTGGGGAGAAGTGAAGGACTCGTCCCAGGTTGCTATGGTTACTAAGAAAAAGTTGATGTTGGACCATGATGAGTTCCGTATTTCCCTTATACCAAATTTCATTTGAAGAATAATAAACTCGGTAATTAATAACTCTCTCAAAATAGCGCGTCTCGTAATCACTTTCTCGTACATATGTCAGCAGCAGTCAGTGTGTCTGGCGTAAGCATCCTGTGAAATAAAACCAAACTGTCAGAAAAAGGTGCCGGACAATTTTAATGCGTGGGTTGACGAGCTTCGCATTAAATCTTCCAAGTTCTATTTTTTCGCGCTCCGGTTTCCGAAGGTACGTTGAAAACTACTATATATCACAACTAACAGATGGCGCGCCCATCAATAATTTGGTTGAATCGAATCAAAACAAACAACGTGGAAAATCATGAGAGATGGTTTTTCGTTCCAAAGTTTTGAAATTACTAATAATCTCTGTTGTGCTCGTTGTGCTTTATAATGCATATTTTATAAGGGTACTTACATCAGAGAACACGATCTCAAAGCAATCAAAACCCAAAAGGCAGAATACTTTGTTCGAAGATGCCGGAATCACAGCGTCCGGGAAGTCCGCCCACATTGCTGAAGCTCCGAAATTCAAAACTGCAGCAAAACCTGAAGTATATTATTCTGAATATTTACGCATATTATTTACGTCTGATTCTAGTATTATTTGGATCGTTTGCTGGAGCCGCTCATTGAAAAAGTCAAGTCAACGAATTATTCTTCTCGTGCCATTAGCGTTCGTAGCCCATTGCATAGCATAATTAAGTCACTTAAGAAAGAATTGGAAGAAACTAAGCTGTCCATAAACCAATCTTGGGAATTGGCATCACAGGTAATTATTAGGGAGATATACCGTCATATAATTCTTTGAAGACTGTAAGCCAATTCAGTAAATACCTCGCCACGACGAATGTCCACGGGAAGGGGAGTTTTGCTTGTTATAGCTGAAGCTCATAATAGCTAATATTTGACTGTGGTGTCTTTCGTGTGTCAAGCTCTTTGTACCACGTTCAAAATAGCCGGTAATCCGTTCAACACAATGTTCGTTAAAGCGAGGTTTATTGACTTCATTCCTAATTCGCTTTTTATTAAATATTTTCAATTTATTGTAGTGGGTTTCCTCCAGGGCAGTAATCCCAGATTCGACTAGTCATCTTGGGGCAGTACTTAAGAATTTGCGTGATTCGAAAATACTCAAAGCCCAAGTTCCCAAACTTGGTACCCAACTCAAGCTTTTACTCACTTTAGAAGGTGGCCAGCAAGTTTTATTTAAACCACAATGGTAACATTTATACGCGTTGTTGATTTTAATGACCATTTTCTTTTCCCAAAGGTATGCAAGAGATCACGTTGAAGTCGGTGAGCATGTTTATAATGGTTGGGATCGTCATAATGGCGAAATTGTGGCATTTTATTTGGCTCTCTTGTTGGATCTTCGAAGGGTGCCTTTAGTCAGTGGAAGGGTTTTAGACTTGCATAGAGAACTTCTCCCAGTCATTGATTCTCGCCTTAAAGCTACGTTCTTTCAAAATGGTACAAAGATAATTGAAAAAAATGAAAGCTTATTTATAAATATAATAATAATTATCTAGAACATAACCAGACTTGTCTCTATGGAGTTTGCTATTATTGCAAACCCGAAGAATATGTTTGCGGTCGTAATGGTTTTCTCGAAGGAGCGGTGGTACTTTGGCTACCCCCACGCGTGAAACTGACCAAATTTCGCAGCCCATGGCAGCGAACTTACAAAAAGAACGTGGCAGCCTTGTAAGTTGTGGAGCATATCGCTGGCCGGCATTCTTTGTAATTGAGATTTATGTTAGGTGGGAAACAAGCGATGACTATTGCCTTTATTTGCGGCGAAACGCCAGCCTTTTCAGGGGTAAACGAGGTCAGGAGCGTTTATTAGATTTAATTGAAACGTCCATTTTTGATTTCCTACTTCAAAACGGGGACCGGCATCATTACGAAGTGATAGATAATGGGGGCGATGGAGTAGTTTTGCTTATTGACAACGGAAAAAGGTAATTCCGAGCCCTGATTCACTTTACGAACCGTCGAATGTTCCCGACACTGCACAAAAAGTCTTTAATGGGTAAAAAATTGTTTGTGTCTAGTTTTGGTAACCCGCATATTGACTACTTGGATATCCTAGCACCGTTGGTCCAATGTTGCATGTAAGTGTCCTAATTACCCCAAAGTCTCTCTCATCCTGACGTTTTATTCCTTTTTTAATTAAGATTTCTTGTTATTTTTACATTTTATTTTCTTCCCTCTAGTCTGCGCCCTAGTCTAGTCCAGAGATTACAGCTATTGCAAGGACACTTAGGCCAAGCGCTGCAGTTAATTACCGATGACCACATCCTTTCCCCGTTATTGGCTCCCAAACATTATGAAGCCCTAGATAGGCGTCTGGCTTTTGTGTTGGCTGCCATCGACATGTGCAAGTACAGAAAGGCGACCAGGTAGCGTTCCGCCCTCCACCCTCCCTTTGCGACCTCAGCATTCCAGTTTCTCTCTCACTCACGCTGTATTTTTCAAATGATTGCCAGCTGATATGGTTCTTGATGTACTACTGGCGCACGGTCGGTCCCAAAGTTCACGTCTGTACTAATGAACGTTGTCACCTTTCGGTCACCCTAACTTACAACCTAATTTTGGGAGGATGAAGTCTCCGGGGCAGAGCATTGGGGAATTTTAGTGTAAAGCTACAGATGATTTATTCTCCTCAATTTGGTCCTAGTACCCACCCCTTTTCCCGTTCGGTGTATCTTTTCACCCTACCCTCGTTTGTAGCCCTCTTTCCTGCCCACCGTCGTGCTTTTGGTAGCAACGATCCAACCCCTCCCTCTCATTGCCGTTGTCTGGATCAATAATCGCTGTCTCTCTCTCTGCTCTCTTGCTGTCTCTCGACTCTACCATAACCCGTGACTGGAACACAGCAAAACTGACTCGCCGTAGTAATGACTCACGTTGTATGACTGTTTCACTTTCGGTTGCGAGACCTCCCAAAACTCGCGGACTGAAATTGCACGATAGCGTGCATAAATTCCTGTAAAAGAACTCCAGCAAGCCAACAAAAAACAACAGAAGTTTGCCCCCCTCCCCCTATTTTTATACCCTTTTTCTACGATGGCATTCAACTGCTATATCCTTCAGCCAAGTTTTGTATTTGTTTGTAATGCAAGGCTGTGTGTGTGACGCATGTTTGGCTTGTAGGGCAATATGGCCCATGGTTGCAATGAAATTCCTGACAAGTTTGAGCTACACATGGTTCCTTTTTCCGTACGAATGTGTAATTTTGTTTACTTCCTTGGCCTTTAAGTTTACGTTAAACTTAAGAGCCCGCATAGCGTAAATGGTAGCAACGGGCATGCTGCCCAAGTTGGTGGGAGCCCCGGCCAGTGACGCAAGAGTTTTTACACTCCAACCACCGCCACACCGCGAAGGAATGTGGATGGAGTGTGGGTCACGGACATGGATTCTGTCCTGCCGAGATCAGAACCACAAGGCTGAAAACTGTCTACCAGCAGTCATCGGTGGAAACGCTCGTCCTAAAATCAGCAACAGGAAAAGCTGAGCAAAGCAAGAATTCGACATCTCTGGCGTTCGATAGCCAGCGAAGGGTTTTAAAAACTTTGTATCTAGCTCATATTTCCTTCTCCCGCTGGTTGAAACCGAAACATCTATCTTACGGTACGAAAACCTGCCGGGTTTTCACTTGCGCTTTTCCCTTCGCGCTCAAGCTAAGGTGTATTTCGAGACGCGCCTGGGCCGACTTTCTGGTTTCAGATTATTTTTCCAGGCCGTTTTTTTTTATTTGTCCGATGAAGAATCAGGGCAATGTGGCGCATTGAACTTAATAGAGGCTTTAGTTTTGACTTGAGTCATTTTTCTTTTCATTCTAACCCTCCCTGCCTCCTCTTCTTGCCCTTCCTGAAAACCTTGAAAATTCCTTTGCTAGCCTATCCTAAGCCCAATGGATTCTCTTGTTCCTTGTTACGGGAGACAGGCACCAGCAATGGGGTAAGTTGCCTTAGGTTTGAAAAGCGGGTTCGTCCATTTTGATGCCTCCGAGGGGCCCCGTAGTTCCAACAGTCAGCAAGCTTTTTGGCCACGGCGTCCGTAGCTCAGAGCATTAGCAACTAGGCAACGCCGTAACCCAAGCGTGTCTATCCCTGCGAGCGCTCCTGTGAGTAGTTTCGCTAGTCAGTCGCTGTACGGCTTGGGATACTGTCAGTTGAGGTGTAGAACGGTGGGAACAAGAAAGTCGTTTTTCTTTTGCTCTCATCTTTCGCAATAACAAAGTTTTTAAGTGGAAATTAATTCCGTGTGGGGCCCTGAAGCCTAAGCGAATAACCAGTTTTTAAAATCTTAACGCAATTAACCGAAGCAATGTCGAACGAAGCCCAAGTGACGACGCCGGTAGTGGCCGAAACCAAAGCCATCGAAGAAGTTGGTAAAATCGACACAAAGAATGATCTGAAAGCCGAATTGGATGCCCCTCAAGAGCCTGCCAACAATGAGAAGCCCAATGAAGACAAAAAGGACGCCGAGGCTGAGAGCAAAGACAACAAAGCCGACACGACCACGGCGGCGCCAGCCCCGCCCCCCCGGCCCCGTGTGCACAAAGTCGACTTCGAAAAGGACGTCGTGTATCTGTACCAATTTTGCCGTACCTCCGTCATTCCCTCACCTTCTCCATTTTGCCTCAAAGTCGAAACTTGGTTGCGAGCGTGTGGAATCAAATATGAAGTAAGTTGGCCGTTTCAGGTTCACCAAAAAATCTTTTGTTGCCGGTGCAAGGTGACGGGGCCTTAGACCAGTTTCCGGATATGGGAATCGGCCCCAACGACAGCGGGAAGCCGCATTTTATACATATGGTTTTGATATGTCTATCGCAAAGAAATTCTGTACTTTTGTAAAGCGATCAAGCAGGAAAAAGCTCACAAAGAAAGGCGGAAAAAAAGGGCTCACATTTACAGAGGAAATGCGTCACGTCGAGATGACATTTTGCTCGCGTTGTTGAGTGGGCTTGCTTGTGTAAGCGTGTAATTGAATCATCGCTGCCCTAGATCGGTATGGCGGCTTCTGAATCACCGTCCCTTAACCTATGACCTAGGCGTCAATTTTTTTCGCGTCCGTGACTAGGGAATGATTTGAGGTCAACCCAAGCGATGTCATGCAGCCGTGTCAAAGCTTGCTTGCGAGGTTCTCCCCGTCCGCCTTTTGTGTCTCAAAGGCGCCAGACATATCGATTTACCCTTCTTGAGCGGAATACCGCACTCGTAAAGACTAATGCTTGCTTGTGCGTGCATACCCTTGCAAAATAAGGCATCGGTGTTGTGCTAAACAAGCTTAGCGCTGCTTTCAATGTTGTTTTAGATCATTATTTATGTCAAGCCAACGATATTGATTACCCTGATCATTCCCTTACGAAAATCTAGAACGGTTCTATATTTTTAAAATACTCTTTTTGCACATCAACAATGTGTAGAAAGATGGGTTTGTGATACGGGTAGCAGTAGGATGTAAATTTCAGTTTTGTAGGTTATGAATAATAAAAAAGTGTACCCATAACAATTTTTAGACGTAATGAAGAGGAGCGTGGGAACGCGTAAAAAATGCCTTTGATCACGCTGCTCTCTTTTTTTGTGGAAATTTGCGCTAAAACCCCATTTCGAGGCCTTTATAGGTTTTTGACGCCCTTGTTTTTCATTTGGGGGCTGTTTCAAAGAGAATCCCCCCGGTGCCCCCTCCCGTACTACTACCTTTTTGGCTTCTTGGTTTTCACAATGCCTGGAAAACCGTTAACAACCTTGACTTTGAACCTGTTTCTAGCGCGTTCTGTTCTCGCGCTGCTTCTGTCGCTCTCGTATATCCTAAGATGAAAGAAGCCCACCAGAAATTTTAGGAAAACGAATAGCCCACCCTCTCTATCCCTTTTTCTTGCATGAGAAACTGAACAGATTGCTGGGGGTAATTCTTTTCTCCCTTTTTCGCGCCTTCAGCCTCTGTCCACTGTCTTCGGACACATTTCTGAAAGCCCTCCAGCAAGGTTTTTCGGTTTCAACTTGATCGCTCCTAAACTTACACCCTCTTCTATTAAAGCAGAAGGTATCTTCTCTAAGAGCTAGTCAGCGTATTCACGAGGTCCTTGTGTTAATTCTTTTTTTTTTCTGTTTAGAGGAGATGAAAGTGAGGAGTTTCAGAAGAGGGAGGATAAAGTGGCTCGCTTTATAAGAGTTTTTTTTTTTAAGTTTTAAGCTTGACAACGAGGGCTTTTAATAAGGGGTTAGTGTTGATGTCATCTGTTGGGGCAAAAGAGGGGAAAAGAAAAGCCGAAAAAAATATACAGGAGCTGGGCGAGATAGGGGAAGATGAAAGGAACGCTAAAATGTGGTGGGAGTATGAGGTATATGCAAAGCATGCAAAGTCTTGTCCTTTTACGAGATCAGCTTTGGAGAAGAAAACGTCCCTTTAGTGCTGAATTCTGTACGTCTAGACGACAGCAGCTGTGGCGAAGTGTTGAAGTTTTGAGGCAATGGATATTCTCCAACATCTGGGCTCATTTAGCGAGTCCCAGAGATGCTTGATGCCCTCTCCTTGGTCCGCGCACATCCCATCCCCCGGAATTCCAGAGGCTTTAGCATTTATGTAAAAGATGTTTAAGACTTGTTGTGTCGCACTTAATCTCTTCTGCAAATTGTTTCCCTTTTCTTTTTGAGTTTGTATTAGGAATGCAGACGCGTTTTTAATAAGGGAACTCCATTCCAGTTCACTTTCTGACGACTTTTTCTGTCTTGTTCTTGTTTTTCTTTAGAATATCGACCATAAGATGAAATTCCGGTCAAACAAAGGCCAGTTGCCGTTTGTCGAACTCAATGGAGAAGAAATCGCCGACAGCGCTGTCATCATCCGCGAAGTTGGACGTCACTTCGAACACGATTTGGATGCGCAGTTGACTGCTGAACAGAAAAATGTCTCGCACGCAACTATCGCCATGTTAGAAAACCACTTTCATTGGTAAGTTTCAAAAAAAGAACCCGTGGTCGTGGTCTCGTTTTCTCTTGCGACCGGAATTCCTCAGCCGTGCTCCGTCTGCCTGCTACAATTGCAAGAAACCTAAGAATTTGTTGAAACCGGTTTCCTGAGCTTAAGCTTCCCATCTTGGGAGAGCACCCTAGCCAAGACCGAGCGTTACAGAAAAAAAAAGTTGCTTTAGGCAAGCATAACAGTTGTTATTATTAGGGCTCTTATTCGAATCTTCCGTTTCCGTATACCTAAAAATTTCCTCCCACGGTTCTCGTTGGATTGACCGACCTATTCCCACACTTGATAACTATTTTAACAGGACCGTATCGTGTGGTTCCAACCAACAGGCAAAGTACAGAGCCACGTACTGCACGTACATTATAGTACGTAGCTCAGCACCAGGCTCATGGTCCATAAGTTTTTACGGCTTCTCTCGTCCTGATTCCCGTATCGCGTCGATCAATAGTAACACACGAGTGGAAGACTTGTTCCGGTGAACGGAAACACGAGGCTGTGTTATACACTTACCCGAAATACCGTACTTGAGCAATGGAAAAGGTTCTCTGAAGCGCTTCCGAGTTACCCCCCCCCCCCCTAACCGAGAAAGCTGCTGTTTTTGTTCTCGGCTGATCACGTGACCAATGCCTGACCCTAGCTAACCTTGTTTTAACCCCCTTGGTTGGAGTTTATGCGGATGAGCTCTGTTTTTCGCACCCCGGGTCTTCCGAAGGCAACGGCCAACCTTTGACCCTTGCTTTTCTTTGCCACCCTGTCGGGATACCGGAGCCGAAAAATCAATAGCTTAAATAAATAGCGACCCGCTAAACTTGTCAATGACCTATGTCCAGGAATGTTTATACGCTGATCTAAAAACATGTAAGCGAAAAGTGGATTTGGAGGGGATTGGGCATATACAAAACTGTTGCACGCCAACAGCGTAGATCCCAGGATCACCAAAGTACAGAAGCACTTCAATATCCCCCAATACGAAAATGGGACCGAAATCCCAGACACGTTATCGATCGTTTTTGTTTAGTCTCTTGCTGACTGTGCTGTACTGTACTAGCACTACTAACCTTGTCTAATGCAACCCCTATCCCCACTCTAGATTTCTCCCCTGAAGCTTTCTGGTTGGCAAAGGGTAATAGTTTACCGGATTGTGGGGGGGAGATGTACGGGGTCGGGGGTAAAGTATTGGAGCTTACAGTGCTCCACATGCGTCGAGAGCATGTGACCTGATTCCAGCTTCTTTTTCTCCCCGCCTCCCTTTAACACTCAGTAAAGCATTGCCACACCCAGATTCTTCCAACAAGTAAAATAGTTGCTATAGTAACCTCGTTTTTTCGTTCTTCGCGCTTTGTTTCCTAAGCTTCCTTGTTACTTTCGGATCCTCCTTGAGAATTTTCACACGAAAAGCCTGACGTGGGATTCGTAGAGAGTTCTGGCTGTCCTGACAACTTACCAGAGGAAGATTAGAGGTCTTTGGACAGGATTTGTATTAATTCCGAGACCTTTAATTGAATAGAAAAGGAACATAGGGCATAGAACAGTTGAAGTGAAGGATTTGGAGAAAAAATTGGCAGTTAGCAATAATTTAACGCAGTTTGTCACACAAATGCCGTATTGTTACTACGAAAAAGGCAGTAGGTTGGTAATGAGCGGCAGGAGCCGTAGAAAGCCACCGGGGTTTGCATTTGATAAGGAAGTGGCCAATTAAGCACGTCAGTGACGCGTGCCTTCTTCTGGCGAAGTCGGGTTTACAAGCTTCGTACCGATAAAGGATAACAATTTCGTCGAGTAGGTGAATCAACGGTTAACAAGACGGGAGCGAGCTAGAGGACAGTGTTTGACGGAAAGAGCTGCTGAGAGATTCACAGGGTTGCCCTTATATCAAGCCGAGGAGACGACAGGTTCCTGTTTGCGGGGCTTTTTTTAAGGCTGTCAATTGTGTAAGGATCGTCGACCAACGAAGGACTTCCTGTTGTGTTTAGGGGATTTCTTGGCTTTGATTTGGGGTCGCTTGCTTGTTGGCAACAATTTTTTTTCGCCCCAACCACCTAGGGGAGCCCCTTGTCAATTGGGTCGTTAATATGAATAGCTCTATTTTGGGGAGGTGGGGAGGGTAGGAGCCATAACATGGGGGCTGAGATGTAGGTTAATAACAGTGGTTTTATTGTGTTCATGGTTTTGTTTGTTCTGGATTGCAGGATTGACGTCTACTGGCGCACCAAGAACCCTGATGCCACTCTGCAAGGCTACAAGATTGATTTGCAGCATATGATGGGTACCCGCATGCCGGCTGGACTTCTCAAGCTGTTTTACCGTTTGACCTTCCGGCGCAGAGTAAGTTTGTCCATTAAGAAAGAATTACCGAAGGGTGCGAGTTGGGGTTTGTAAGGAAAGATGCTTAACTTTGACGCTACTTTAGTTTAACGTTAGTGTGAGACACTAATTAGTGGGCTAGGATGATAAGTTTTCAACTTTGAAGAGGATTACAGTAAGAACATGGAAGAAGATAAGGAAACGGAATGCTTTGTTAAGAAAACTTTTCACGAAAAACTTGGGGGTTGTAAATGGAGGGGAGAGAGTTTGTAAAGGAAATAGCCGAAAGTAAAAGGAAGTTGGATGTTTGCATTTTGCTAGGGCTGGGTTGTTTGTACTTAGCTTTGAGTTTGAAGTTTTAATTAATATTTGTCTTCCTGTTACTTTTCAGGGATTGAAGAAAGTTCGTGCAACTGGCATTGGCGTGCATACCCCGGAAGAAGTCACTGAAATGGGCCAGGATGATTTGAAAGTCTTGCGAGACATGTTGGATGACAAACCGTTCTTCTTCGGCCAAGACCCCACCAATGTAAGTTTGCACTTGGAACTTAAAGGAAGGGTGGGAAATAATATTGCGTTTTATTTCTTTATGGGGTTGTAGTTGGACATTGTTGTATTTGCTACCTTGGCTCAGTTGATCGTTGTCGACAAGGAAGTAGCCTACCCGTTGCGTGATTGGCTTTTGGAGAACTGCGCCAATTTACTCGATCACTTCAACCGTATGAAGGAAAGGTAATTTGAGAGCGTCGGAGAATTTGTAGCGTGTGCTTATTCTAATGGATATCTTTTGGAATGTATAGGTATTACCCTGATTGGGAAGAAATGTGCCGAACATTGGACATGAATACCCATTTGCCTAAACCCCTTCCTGAGGAGAAGGAAGAAGAAGAAAAGGAAAAAGACACCGAGAAGCCCGCGGAAGAGGAAAAGGAGAAGGAAAAAGTAATGCAGTTTTAATGGCCTTTGGAAGTGTCGGGTTTTTAATTAGTCTTTTTTTATTGGTCTTCCATAGCAAGTGGAAGATGAGAAAGAAAAAGAGAAGGACGCGACAACAGAGAAGAAAGTAGAAGATGAGAACAAGAAAGAAAATGAAGACAAGTAGACATTCTCCTGTATAATTTTCCAAACAAATCTTGGGCATTGGCAGTCGCAGCACCATTTTTCGTTACGTTTCTTTTTTATAACTTCCATGAAATTGTGTTTTGTATATCTCCTGAGGGTTTGACAAATGATGTTGTAGAAGACTGACGTTCGCATGCACCCGGGTGTAAAGAAATCGAAACGGACAAGGAGATGCTAAACTTTAATTATTTTTTTTTACAAACGAAATTAGGGGTTTAAAAAACTGGAGAGAAAACGACTGGCTATCCATTTGGTTTGTTACGTATTTTTTCATATTTGCGACGTAGTTTTTTATCTCTTAGTGACGCTCAAACACTTCCGAATCAAGTCAGATTTTATATTAATTTTATATGCTCTCTTTTTGGTTTGCGTCTATTGTGACCAAAAAACTACTCTCTCCTTGGGAACAAACCTTAGCTGTAGCTACTTCAGACTCTTTTGGGGAATTATTTTTTACATAAGAAGACACGATCGAAATCCGTGGCAATTTTTTTATATATTTCTGTTTGCAAGGCTTGTCTTCGTCAACTTGGGTTCCTTAATCGCAAAGAGCGTCAAGCTACCAAATGTGATCTTGTAGCATAGGAGAGTTCACCAACCTGTGCTTCAGTTCTCACCACTAATTGTCCTTTTAAAAAACCGCCACAATGACTTTTGGGTTATTTTTTACTCTTATTTCCCCCTTCCCTCAACAAATGTTCCATGAAAAAGTATTTGCTCCAAAATTCCCTTGCCATTCGTCGCTTTGTACGTGCTCAATTCGATATGTCTGTCAGCTCGAGCAAAAGAGCAGAGAGCATTGATTGAATTCTCGACTAAAGAAAGAAAAATACCCATTTGATTCTCGCTTGTCACTCATTATATGGACCATTGATATTTGACGACCCAAAAGTTTCTTAGGAAAACGAAAAGGAGAGAAGAAAGAAAACCTATTGTTTAATACTCTTTGAAACTGAAGTGATCTGGAGAACAAATCTTGGCGAAGGTATTTTGACGCGCCGACCTCAAATATTGGATTCCCCGTTTTTGAAAAGCTTACTCCCTCCCTTAATTCAATTCTTAACAATCTTTTTCAACAATGTTGTACTGCCTTGTCAATGTGAACTGCTTTAACGAGCAAGTTGCTTTCTAGGGGATTGGACACTCTTTGTTTGTTGAAACAGAAATGTTATGGACACCAAAAAGGGGATTCCGCGTTTTCATATAAACCTTGGGCGGGATCTAATTGATGTTAATTGGTTATTTTATAATGAGAAGACATATCCAGGTCTTGATTCTTTTTGGTGCGAAGAGAATTTACGAATCGAGTGTGAGAATCATGTGCTAAGAGCCTGCCGCTTTTGTGTCGCCCTTATTTTCAATTGGCATTCATTGTGGCGAATAAACGGATTACTAAAAAAACTTGCGCACAATGGGAGTTTTGGCACTCGCGGGACTTCTGAACTCACGAATAAAGGAAATGAAGCAACTCATACTTCCATAATAACCAGAATACCCTGTGTGCGTTTCCGGAGGATTACGACCGCTAATGTCGCTATAGATATGTGATACACAAAGGTAGCCTAAAATCTAGGTTGCTGTGACCACATTTGCGTAGGCTTGGTATTGCCTTGTCACATGGAATGATACTGAGTAGGTCCATGATGCTGCGAACATGAATAGTACTTGATATACTCGGCAAGTTGCTCAGAGCAGTAAAAGCGAATTCCATAATGTGGTCGATTCACGCGTATTATGAAAAAAAATCTGATGATCAGGATTCTATAAAAGAAATAATGCAAGTAAAGCACTGCGAAATTTGACATGTAAAGCGTGCCTTAGTATATGTTGAGTGATTTTTCTTACGCCTTATGATTTAGGGAAGCTATAGTTTAAAAATGCAGAATTATAGCGAAAATGGAAGCGGCTTAGACACCTGCATTACAAACGTGTTATACCTATTACTAGGCTTCGAATTAATGTAAAGAATGCTCGAGTTCGGAGCATTCCTACGCCCATTTTCAAAGAAGCGCGGATATCCTGCTAAAATCTCCGCATAACCGCTGCTTGCTATACACCAAACGCCACCTAGCTCAAAGATTTGACGTCAGAGGGGGGAATTTGGTGGTGGATTGTCGTCCGGTTGTGGTAGAGAAATGACGTAACAACAGAGATTTGGTCGACAAAAGCTCTGTTTTGATATGGTGCAGTAAACCACAAGATTTTCCCCGTGATAAAAGTGTTTTATTATATAACCAGGCTTTTCATTTCTTAGCTTCAGTTGTTCGATGACCAGTGATATACCAGTTCAATTGAACGAAACCGGCAGCAGCCAAAACCGAATCTCTTGTGTCAAGAGCGAATATTTCCCCCTTGTTTATTAGCTTCTGTTGAGTGAAAAGTCCTGCCATGTCTGCTTTTCGTTACACCCACGCTGTAGTTTGCCGAGTGCCCGATAGCTTCAAAAACGCGATTGGGCTGTCTTCGCCTGTTGATATCGAAGAAGCCAGGAAGCAACATGCTAACTATGCCAAGAATTTGAGGGACCTGGGTTTGGACGTGATCGAATTGCCCGCTGATGAGGGTTTGCCGGACAGTGTCTTTGTAGAAGATACTGCCATCGTTGTCAATGGCACTGCCTTGATTACTAAGCCTGGCCACCCCAATCGTCGCAAGGAAGTAAGCCAAGATTAAAGACAATATTTGACAGAATTTGGGCTGAAATTGTATGTTCTTGTAGGCCGAAATTATGAAGGTAATTCTGCAGAAAGAATTAAACCTAGATATCGTCGAAATTAAAGACGAAGCTGCTTGTCTCGATGGTGGAGACTGTCTTTTTACCGGTAAGATTAGATGGGAGACATGTATCTGCAGCTAATGAGGTTTTCATGTCTGGTTTCCTTTTTTAGGTCGCGAATTTTTCATTGGTATTTCCTCCAGAACCAATCTAGCCGGTGCCCACGCTGTGGCGTCCGCTTTTCCTGAGTATCCATGCACTCCTATTAAAGTAATGCCAGATCACTTCTTTTTTCCTTGTTGCCCTCCGAGTAGTCTATTTTTACATGTCTCTTGCGTAGGTCGACACTGGATTACACATTAAGTCCATTATGTCCATGGTTGGACCTGATGTTATTTGTGTAAGCGAAGACAAAGCGGTACTGGAAGTGCTGAAGGTAACTATTATTTTTTTTTTGACAGAAAGCATTAATCTAGGTAATAAAACACCCATTTTGGTGTGCGTAGCGTATTGAACGTGAAGCCACTTTCAAGTACCAGATCTTGCGCGTGCCCGAGAGAATCGCTGCCAATTGTCTTTATGTGAATGGAGTCTTACTTCATCGGTCAGCGGAAGAAATCCCGAAATCTGTCAAAGTAAAGTCGGAAAGGAGATTAATTATGAGCTGGCAAATCACACTTTATTTTCTCACTGTTAGGTTTTCGATGAACTGGTGTGTGAGAAACGATCGGTTCCCATGTCGGAGTTGACTAAACCCCAAGCTGATATGACCTGTTGTTCAATATTAATCAAGAAACCGCGCACGATTAAAAACTTGCAGATTAATTAAGTTATTCTAGCTCAGAATTTTGTCTGGTTCCGAACCAGATTCCATGAAGGGAGGCAACACTAGTTTTTTTTTTTATGTCCAAAGAGATGGAACCATTTTCTCATTATTGTGCCTTCTAGCTTTACATTTTTTCTTTACAGTGCAAATAGGAAAGTCAAACTTCCAAAATTCCTAGTACTGCAATGACAGTGCGTTTTCAATCCTTTGCGTTTTCAATGTTCTCCATGATCTTATGTCGTGTACATGCTGGTCCGTAATTTTGATTTCTATGTATTTTCTGTGTTGTCCATGTTTTTATTTCCTTGTAACTGTCTACTGCCGCATTCCATTTTCCGGGTCTTAACTTGACTATACGCCAAGCTGTGCAACAAAAACTCGAGGGTAGGAATGACTGCAAAGAAGGAAGAGTGGTCTTATAGATGTACCTTTTTATTTAAACCTCTGCTGTACTCAAGACATTGCCTATTTAACATCCAGTAATACAGCTTTTTGCTTTAAAAGAAAGACTCAACGTATCTTGAATTATTAATACGGCTTAACCGAGGAGCAAACTCAAACTCGGGTCAAAAAGAAGCACCTTTGATAACCCCAGTAATACAGTACCGAGAGCAAGTTCATGCGCTCTAGAAACGCTTAGGGCAACGCTGTCCGCCCCCTGAAGCCTTTGTAGTGTGGGCAATACTAGTGGTGGCGCTGTTCCACTACAGTAAGGGTCCTTGCTCCTGTGTTGTGTGCTGGAAGTATTGGTGGGTTTGACTGATCGGATCAGTACGGAATTGTGAAGTGCGTGGATGGATCATTAGAATGTTTTGAAACTGCTCCAAGTGTGATTTTGCCTACTACGTAGGCTCTTCAAAAGCCAGGAAACCAATACCTGTGATTTTCGTGTCCGAATACTCTGTTACTATGAAGGTTAATGCACAGTTTTGGACTTTGTTTACATGGCGATCTGTCGTCGCCTTCATTATTATACCCTGGTTCCTATTTTTGCAAATGGGGGCTGGAATGAAACTGGAAAGAAGAAGAGAACTCAGGTAAAAATGCACCATAATTCTGTAACGTGGCGTTATATACCTACCTATTGCCATTTTTGGTTTCTTACAGGGATGAAGCGAAGGATATGTTTTACCATGGTTACAGAGCCTACATGGTAAGTAAACGTAAAGAAAATAACAAACGAAGAAAAAGAGGTTTTCTGAAGAAAAATGGATCCTTAATGGGTGGCTGTTTTCACTACAGGAAAATGCATACCCGGCAGATGAATTGATGCCATTAACTTGCACAGGAAGGTGGCGAGACACCGAGTCGAGAGGTGACGTGGATGATGTCTTGGGAAAGTACGTCTTTATAACTTTTTTCCCTTTTGTGAGGTCTATTCCGTATGCCAACGGTATCTTTTTTTTTATTTGCACAGTTTCTCCCTCACGTTAATTGATTCGTTGGATACCCTAGTCGTCCTGGGTGATTTTGAGGAATTTGAACACGGAATTCGAGAAGTCATCAAGAACGTTCATTTTGACCATGATCTTGTCGTATCGGTCTTTGAAACCAACATTCGTGTCCTCGGGTATGTCTGGAACTTCCGAGTCCTTTATATATGCAGTTGTTACATAGTGTCCATTGTCAACCTGTTGTGGTTTTGTGAGTAATAAGTGATTTGTGTTCATTTTTTCGTAACCTCGGCTGTGGGTTTTCTCAGGGGTCTTTTGTCAGCACATGCCTTGGCCACTTATTTGCAGCAGCGTACCTCTTTATTACCCTGGTACAAAGATGAGCTTTTGACAAAGGCTCAGGACTTGGGATATCGATTGCTGCCCGCGTTTAACACCACTACCGGCATTCCATACTCACGGGTACCATATTTTATCTCACTAGCGTGCAAAACTGTTTCAGAAATTGCGACATAGGGAACAGTAGGGTTGTATGAGGCTGCAATGCTTTGTAATTATTAATTTCGTTCGGAAACGTAGAAAAAGAACGAAGCAAAGGATCTTATTTTTGTTTGGCTGTGGATCATCTGAGCAGCACCACTTTTTGTCCTCTTAGTCGAGTAAATACTACTCTGGATGATGTTGTTTTCCAGCTGCCAGGAAAATTTCAAGCACTACGCATACCTGCAATCAGCTCATTATTTTGCTCAGCGACCTCACATTTCCCTGGGGGAACCTTAAGAGACTTTTCGTGGAATTTTTTAAAAAAGAAATAACCAGTAAAGGTAGTAGAGAGGGGGAAAAAGAGCAAAGCTTCTTGTCGGTTTGCTATGCCATTAATTGTTCTCCAAGCGGATTATTGAACTAAGCCAGGGGAGTGTTCTTTGGTGGAGCAATACTGAGCTTCACAGGTAAACCTCAAGGTTTTGTTTTATTTTTGTAGAACAGAAAAACTTCCTTCTGTCGTCGTGGTTGCTTCTATTACCATTTCTCTCTGTTGTTTTTTTCTTCTTTACGTCCAGTGCATTATGGGATTCCTGGCCCCTTTTTCGCGTCAAAAAAAGAAATGATAAAATGAGCTTGTTTCTGTCTTTCCTTGCCTTTGTCTTGGACAAACAAGCTACGACAAAATCCGTTCGGGCTTCGTAATTTCAGGACTTTGACAAAGGAGCGGAACGCGCTAAGAAAGCCGAACTTATTTATGCATTCAATTACCTGACAGACCCAGTGTCCAGCATGACAATCCGCTTTTCATTTTGCTTGATACAAGGAAGCAGTCACTCTACATAAGATTACTTGTACCCGTGCAGTCTGCCGCATATTCGAGAAAAAGATTTTTTTCTCTGTCTTTCTCCTCTCCGATACTTATAAGTGTGAAAATGGAAGCACTTTCCAGCTTTATTATAAAAGTTTGAGTCCCCTGTACTTTCCACGCCAAGTGATTTTAGTCAAGATTTTCACTGTCTGCCCGGTGTCGCTTTACTGGTTCGCTAAGAAAAAAGAAAAGAGGTTGAGAGGAACTTTTGTAGTAAAAGGTCGCAACAGAGAGCCTTCTCCTTGCCATAATCGCCAAAACGATAGAGACTCGAGGGAAATGGTTTTGAATTTGTTAGTCCGTCCGTCCACGGCTATTGAACCCAGCACTGTTTTCCCTCTGCTAAGTACGCTAATGCCCGGAAGCGATAGCAAAAGATCGTTGGAGTCTTTTAACACCCGGGACGTAAAGGTCCATAATTAACTTCTGTGGCATATAGATCAACCTACGCCATGGAGTAAATCCTCCTAAGCTGTCCGGCGCGCGCGAGACATGCACTGCATGTGCCGGTACCATGATTTTAGAATTGGCCGCATTATCGCGCTTAAGTGGAGAGCCCATTTTCGAAGTAAGTCCGCACAAAGACTTATCTATAGGGTATCCTTCTTCTAGATACTCTCGATTAAGCCTTTGTTCTCCTTTTTTTAAAGTCAAGTATTTTTTCCATTTTTTAAGAATATTTTTCCTTTTTTAAAAGTTGTCTTTCCCATCGCAGAGAAAAGGTGAAACGCATTGTAAGGGGTCAAGGGGCTTTTTTTTTGTTTAAATTTTACCTTTTTTATGCTTCTTGTGAAAAGCAACTCAAGGTAGAGGAGTCTAATGTTCTTGTGAAATAGGAAAAAGGACACAAAGCCATGGACGCTTTGTGGTCTTTGAGGCACCGTAGCTCGGATTTGATGGGTACCGTTTTGAATATCGACAGTGGTGACTGGATACGGCGAGATTCGGGCGTGGGAGCAGGCATTGATTCCTATTATGAGTATTGTTTGAAAGCATACGTTTTGCTAGGAGACGATCGATACTTAGAACGTTTTAACAAGGTAAGATTTCCAAGGGTACTTGAGAGCTTTTGAATAGAGTCTTACAAAGCGCAGTGGTGAAAGAGCACGCGGACACGGAGACGAACTGTAAATGTTTGCCTAATATCAGCTATTTTTTGTATTTTGTTCCCTTGGTACGTCCTGCGTTTCTGGTGCTTTGTTTCCTGGAAAATGTACGATGCGGCGGGTTTGCAGCATTATTCTGCGGTGATGAGGTACGTGAGCCAAGGTCCCATGCTACTGGATGTACATATGCATCGTCCTCACACCAACTCTAAGAATTTCATGGATGCGCTGCTAGCGTTCTGGCCGGGTTTACAGGTCATTTTCTTTATTCAAGAGCGTGTGCCCAATGGGTAATGGTTTATGCAGGTTTTAAAAGGAGATCTGAAACCTGCCGTAGAAACGCACGAAATGCTGTATCAGGTCATGCAACGCCACAATTTTCTGCCAGAAGCGTTTACTACTGACTTCCAGGTAAAAGCCTTTTCGATGTTTTCTAACTTTGCTTTTTCGTAGTTTTCTTTCCAATGAACGGAAAGCAATCTCCTCCGGCCTTTGAAACCATTGTTGCATGAAAAAGCTGACTTAAAAAAAGTAGTAATAAAAAGGACGTTCCGGTTTGTTGGTTAGGTACATTGGGGCCAACATCCTTTGCGTCCAGAATTTGTAGAATCCACTTACTTTTTGTACCGAGCGACAGGCGACCCGTACTACTTAGAAGTGGGCGAAAAAGTCTTGCGAAGTCTGCAGAAGTATGCTCGCGTGCCATGTGGCTATGCAGCCGTCAAAGACGTTCGCACTGGACAGCACGAAGATAGGTAAGGTGTATACACTACAGTGCTGAACAAGATCTTTTATGAGAGGAAAAATAGTAATGTTCGTCTCTTGAGCTGTGTAACCCAATTTGTAACGTGCTTCTTATGATTTTTCTCCGTTTTATTATTTTTGGGTACCTAGGATGGACTCTTTTGTGTTGGCCGAAACGTTCAAATATCTGTACTTATTGTTCGCCGAGCCGGAAGACTTACCTTTACGCCTTGACGACTTCGTTTTTACTACCGAAGGTCACTTGTTTCCTTTGTCTTTGGCACGCCTGTCCAACCTAACTGCCATACCAGTAAGTTGGTCTGAAATGATACCCAAAAAGCCGCCATCCTGCTGCTTTCGCGCTTTCCAAGACTTCCTAAAGCGGATACTTTCTGGTATTCTTGCTTTCATTCAGCTACCAGAGACGTATGTGGAATCGCCCGATGATGACGTCGACCATGCCCGGTCTTGCCCCAGTGCCCAATTTTTGTTTCCAAGTCCGGAGAATTCGGCAGAATCGATTCGCAAGCCTCTCAAGAACTTTGTCGATAAAGAATTCCGTCCCGTGAGGAAAAATATCAAACGGAACTTGCGAGCTCATGAGTTCCAAGTAATATTTCTGCTTCGTTTCCTTTTTGGTCTGAACATCTCGAGTTTTTTTTTGGCATGTTTTGCATTTTCGATGCGTTTTTGCTGGCTTTTCCCTGATTAGATAAAACGATCTCGTTTTGAAAACGTAAACTTTTTCCTCTACCTTACGTTGCCTTTGAAGTTGCGTTATCAGTTATATTTATTTTTCTCTTTTGCAAATCACAACCTAGGCCGGGAACGCAGAACATATGCAGTTATTGAAAGCAATGGGCATCACCATAGTTGCATTACCGGACGGCCGAGTTCAGTTGTTGCACACGTTTTCTAACGTGAGTGGGTTTGCAGTTCTCTTTTGTTCCTATTTTCATGTGTGATTCTTTGTTTTAAATGTTTGTTTTATGCTTTGCAAATGTCATATATAGGCCCACAGTGCAGAAGATGCAGAAGAAGGTTTAATGTTCATGCAAGAAATGGTGGAAATTTCGAGAAGCTTAGCTACTCAGCCAGAAAACCCTCCCAAGACTTTGACATACACAACTAAGGTCATAACGCACTCGGAAGATGGCTTGGAAATGGGTGAAAAGCAAAAAAAGCAACTGAAAGTTGGCCCTGCCCAATTTGGACTTGAGTTACTTGGCGATGTTAAGGTAAAAAAATAATAGCAATAACAAAAAAATGCAGACAACTTCTGCGCCTTCCTGAGGTTGTAAAAAGTGACAACTTGTCCATAATTTTCCTTTTGTTTTAATATATTTCCTTTTCATGTATTAGGTGAGCGGTTTCATGGCTGTTGCTAATCCGGTTAAATTGTGTAGCGAAGCTGACAACGCCGAAGAATTAAGAGGGAAGATTGTGTTCGTCGAGCGAGGCGATTGTATGTTTATTGACAAGGTGAGTTGAAGCCCGAGTTCCAAGAGAGCTTCGAATGAACTGTATCATAAATTTGTTCATCAAAATAGCGTCTTTAAGATAGTTCGACTGCAGCTGATTTTATGAATAATGGTAGCACCTTTTCATTGCAGTTTTTTATCGATTACATCCTGGTCTTTTTACAACTAAACGTTTATCTTGCGTTTCCTGTGTTTTTTATTATTTCTCTGTATCAAATGTTTCTTCTTAATATGTGTTTATTAATTTATTTAATTTGCTTTTTTTCTCTTTTCGTTACAATAGGCTCGCCGGTTGCAGCGACTTGGAGCTTTAGGAGGTATTGTAGGAGACAATCAGCCGGCGCCGGTAGCCGATGCTCCACTATTCGCAATGTCGGGAGACGGTGAAAAGGACGTGAATATTCCCATGGTGTTTATGTACAAACATGACGCATCAAATTTATTAGAAGCCTTCCGCAAGGACCCTACCGTATATGTAACCCTTTCTGAGCACCCTGAACCAGACGGTAAATATTTCTTTGTTTCTCTTTTCTTGTCATGACGTTCTAACCGTTGTGTCATGTGTGTTAGGATTTGGAAGAGCCGAAACGATCAGAATCGATGAAGAAGCGCCTACTTTACCCGAGTTGCCCCAAGATCCAACACTTGAAGCGTTGAAAGTCAATATAGAAGAGTTTGTTCGACAACACTCTCGTGAAGCCGAAACTCGTGTAAAGATGCGGTTTTGTATTATGTTGCTGTTTCTTTTATTTTATTACCACTATTTTTTAAATTTTTTTTCGTGTGAACCGGAATATGCTTGCGTCTATTGCCGTGTGTTGGTGTGTCGCTGGGTTTTACATCAACATGCAAATTATTTACATCATCAATGTTTGTATTACTTATAAGTGTTAGTTTTTATCATTTTTATTACTAACAAGTATCTGTTTTTATCGCGTTTTCATTATTTTCTGTTTATTCGTGGTTTAATGTTTGGTATCTTAGGCACTGTGAAATTAAGGCGTTAATCAATTGTTTTTTTGATAGAAGGGCAGCGAGAGGCAAGCAATCGGGGATACTTACATAATTAGACTGGGTGAAGACGGACAGTTAATGACGGAAAAAATTCCTGCTGCGGAACAAAGTCAAGGTTTGGGTACCATTTCACGGATTGAACGATTGGCTGGTATCAACTCTGAAATGAAACACACAGAGGGGAAAATGTCTACCATGACTCCTACCTGGCAACACGAAAAGGACGGTATGGCTAATAAGGACAATACGTTGACAAGTCAAGCTAAAGGAGAAGCGGTACCCATAAAGGCAGCCAAATCGGAATTGCCAAGCTATTGGGAGAATAAGGCTGCGAGTGAGGATTTGGGAATGCCGGCTAGCAACAAAAGATCCCATCTGAGTTTAAGTGACCGGAAGTATTTGCTGCAGATGATCAGATTCAGTTTACGCACCTTGCTCTCCCTCGAGCCGGAATTTAATCAGGCCAAAGACTGGAAAGCGCCTTCTCAAGAGGATTTGCAAGGGCTGGATGGTTTGGCCAGCGATTTGAGAAGCGTAGTGCTCGAAGTATTTGAGAGCCAGCGCCGATCACTACAGGATGGCGTAGCTAGGAAACACGCGGACGGTTATGAATCTTCGTTTAAGCTCTTGTGGCCCACGTTTCCGTGGCCTAATGTGTACTTGGACGAGATGATATTTCTCTTGCGAAATTTGGCTCGGGACCGGGAGGTTGAACCGGAAGACAAACCCTTGATAAACGACGTGACTTTGCTAAATAAGTTGTCAACGTTGTTGGAGGAATCCGAAGGACAGTCACGGGTCGATAGCGGAGCACACAATGGAGCGAAAGAGACGGGTCTAACCAAGGAAGAGTTTGAAAACTTGCGATCATTGCACCCAGATTTACTAGACATCCCTGATGACGAAAATGCCTTACGGAGGAAAGCCAAAAAACTTTTAGTGGCAGCGTTAATAGGGAAGACGAGGAAAGAGCAAAGACAAAAAGCCGTACGAAGACGGCGGAAAACCGAGGCCACGGATTTGCCCTTGCCAAAGCCGAGAGATGAGTTGTAAAGAAAATGACGTAGGACAAGGCAGGAGTTCTTTTATAATTGAAAGTGGTGCGGGTGTGGTGATTTTTCCTTCTGTAATATAGGGAATATTCAGTGGTGTCCTTATTCAACTTATAAGAGCGTGAGAATGAGAAGACAATTGGGGTCAAAAACTTGTATTCGAAATTTGTTCTATATTACTGCTGTCTTTTTGTTGCACCGTAATAAAAATGGGAACTATCGAAGCTAGCTTTTCTCTGTTTATTGCGCAAATATGGCTTTTTTATCTCTTTTTTCACGTTGATTTGACACGGGTATTAATCTTTTGTTTAATCTTTTATTAATCTGTGTTAAATGATTTCTATTAAACTTGATACTACTGCTCTTGGGTAACCTGATCATAGAATCCTTAATTGTGACAAAAGCTACAATAGTAAAATTTTTTTGTTAATTCTAATCTTTACTCGGGAAAGCTGGATTTTAGTTTCTGACAAAAAAAGTTTCGCATACCGGAAACGATAACAATAATTATTAGTCTAAGCGGAATGTTACCCGATACACTGATATATGTATAGAAAAAGCTAATGAAATTACAATTTTTAAATTATTCCCAAATTGCGGCAAACAGTGGCCATACCTCTTTAAATAAGCGAAATTATCGAGCCTGAATTCAGCCTTATGCGCTACGAGCATCTTAAATCCCAAATATTGCCTCAAAAACCTATATGTCGGATGTTACTTTGCATTTCACTGAGCTAGCGTTTATTCATCCGCCTAAGCAACTGAAACCTTCCTTCCTGATCTGATTTCCATGTAGCAAATTATTTGGCATTACTTGAAGAAAGGTTTCCGAGTTAGCAGTTTTCGACGAGTCAGTCAACTGAATTCGGACTACTATGTTCACAGTTGTGCCTTCGTAAGGCCACTGTATGCTACCGATATGCCTGCATGATTCTTTATGGTGAAGTATAACTTTCTCCTTGGGTACGGTATTGGTTTGATGAGCATAGGTACCACAAACGTCACGAGGGAAAAAGGTTGTTTGATAAAGTAAAGGTTCCGCAGGCAAAGGTGGGATAGCTGAGCTCACGCTACAATATATACGGCCTTCTTCACTGGGAAAGGACTTTTCACTTGACTTCACGCATTTCTTGCGGATCGCGATCACCTTTGCTGCATGGAGAGAAGTGGGGCATCCGAATATACCCTAACCTTGTTGGAAAGCGAGAGTGACGAATAAAAGGGACAGCCGACGCAAAAGTAGGGTATCAGTTCGTTCAGACTAACCCAGCTATCAACATGAAGGTAAACTAAGAAGACACTCTTATTGAAGACTTAAAAAATCCCTTTAAAATAATTTAAAATATTTCCTCATAACCCTAGTTCTTTATCCTCGCCGCATTCGCCACCGTCGCTTGGGCTGCTGAAGTGTACCAAGAAAGCAAGTACCAACCGACTTCTACCTACGTGCAACCGGCTTACAAGACCTACGAGGAGTCTTACGAATACGTAAGTATTAGTTTAACATGCAGTCTTGGATTTTTTTTCTGGTTCTCATGACCTTTTTGAATCTTTGCAGCCTCCTCAGCCGTACACTTTCGAGTATGCTGTTAAGGATGACTACACATACACTAACTTTGCCCGTAATGAGTACAGTAATGGCAAGGTTACCTCTGGCTCGTACCGTGTCGCTCTTCCTGACGGTCGGGTCCAAACCGTCACCTACAAAGACGAAGGCTACGGTTTGACTGCCGATGTCACGTACGAAGGAACTGCCCAGCACCCTGAATACAAGCCAACCTACAAACCTACTACCTACGAGCATCCCAAGGGAGACTATAAAACTGAAGCTTACAAACAGCCTAAAGTTGTATATACCCAGCCCAAAATTGAGTATAAAGCCGATACCTATGAACAATCCAAATACGTCACCGCACCAGCGTACCGTCCGACGTACCAGCCCGCCCGTGCTGCTTACAAACAAGCTCCCGTCGTGTATACTACCGCCGCCTCTTCTTACTCTACCACGGAATACGCAACCACTGTAAATACTAAATAACTCTCAATAATAGATTGATTTATAAAATAGTCGGTGTAAGCCTGAAGTTTTACCAATTATTAATAAAAAACTATTTCCTACAAAATGGATTGCAACGCAATTATTTTTTAATACTAGTACGCAGGATCGTACTCAAGATTTTGGTCCGGTGAAGGGGTATGCTATTTTCTGGATAGTTGAGTTTTCCTTATCTTCCCCTATTAAAAAAAAATCAGAGGGGGAGAGGGGCATTCCCTTGGACAAGATTTAATTTCGCCAAAAAAACGTTGTACTCACCGACGAAGTTTTTCAGTTTTGCGGTGTCTTAAGTAATTGTCATATGCTGGGGCGCAGCCAGGAATTTTATTAGGGGGGGGGGGGG